>JBAMJV010000814.1:0-168390 GCA_037951105.1 Echinarachnius parma
ACCGGTCTGCCTCGTCTAGGACCTGTGCAAAATATAGAGATTGGGGCCAAAATTCATCAAAACGATGCGTACAAGCTATTTCCATCCTCAATTTATATTAGATGAAAGTGGCCACTGTAGGCAGGTACAGATCCCATAATCATTAAAGCTCACAAGTTGCTTTCATCCTCAGATGAAAGTATCCACTGCAGACAGGTTCAGGGGCCCATTATCCATAAAACCATACTAGCTACATGTAGTTCCATTCTAAATTTATTCTAGATGAAAGTGGCCACTGTAGGCAGGTTGGCCGCTATAGACAGGTGGCTGCCAAGATGGGTTTGACTGCATTAAATCCAAGGAAATAACAATACAATTAAATCTATCTCAGCAGCAACCTGTTTATAGCAGCTACCCGTTCATATCAACCATTGAAATTAATCCCCTAGAAACTGTGTTATAGAACCTGTCTGCAGTGACCACTGGCCACTTCTTCAAGTTTCCCTTGGGTGGTCCCTATGAATGAACAGATCTCAAGAGTGATTCAATATCTTTGACAAATTCAAGCAAAATCACTTGGAACTTTCATGATTCTCTTGTACCTTGTTGTTTGGGTTAAGGTTTACAGAGGAATGAAATGGGTTGTGATTTTTCAAATGTCTCCCTACATATGGAGATGTTTATGATTGAATGAAAAGTGTTCCAAGAATGCTTTTTGAATGTCGTCAAATAGTGGTAAAAATCTGACATAGATGTTCTTTTCTTTTTTCTCCATGAAAGCAGTGTTCCTATTCTATGAAACTATCACACATCATTCAGAAGAATCTTACAATGATAATGGTATGTGATTTAATTCTCGAATATCACTTTCAGAAATTAATGGATCACTTAAAGGCATCTAGTAACATGGTCCAATTCAACAAAACTTATAGTGGTTCTCTCATACCATGTTGATTGTTGTATTTGTATTATCCAATTAAGCATGGAACAGGTTTCAGTTTTTCAAATAAACCCTTCCATTAAAAAGATATTTACGATTGAAGTGTTCGGATTTGTAATTATCCACTGGAAAGTTATGTCTACAAAGTCAGTGTAATGAGTTCCTGAATATCACTTTTTTTCACATGACATCTATTCACATTACTCAGAGGAAATTTTAGATCACAACAATGCACATTTTACCAACCATTCATCCCTTTTTGCACATGTCAACAAAGTTACGAGATCCCTTTATAAAGCAAAGCAAAACAGTATTCCAAACTCACCAATAATGCTGTAACTGACCTTGATGATCGGATCGTTTGATCGGATCGGCAAATTTTTTTCGATCTTCGAAATCGGATCGATGATCGGGATCGGATGATCGGCAAAAAAAAAAAAAAAAAAAAAAAAAATCGTTTTTTTTCTTTGGAAAATCATCCCTAAAAACATATTTTGGGAATATAAATGAATACCAAAGCAACATAGATCCATATTAATGAGCCCAAGGTAATCTTGTATGGTTATGCTTTCATTTTAAACTGATTACTTCTCCATTTAGGAAATTTATCACGCCGATTTTGTGCCCAGTCCCATGTGTTCAATTTGGTGTAATCTTTCAGAATCACATGGGACTGAGCTCAGAATCGGCGGGAATAATTTCGTAAAAGGCAAGGTAATCAGTTTTAAATGAAATCATACCCATACAAGATTACCTTGGGCTTATTAATATGGATATATGTTGCTTTGGTATTAATTTATATTCCCAAAATATGTTTTTAGGGATCATTTTCCAAAGAAAAAAAAACAATTTTTTTTTTTTTTTTTTTCCGATTTTTTTTCCGATTTTTTTTTGCATGATCGGAAATCGGCAAAAACGGTCCGATCAACCATGATCCGATCGGGATCGGCATGCCGATCCGATGATCGGTTACAGCATTACTCACCAAGTAGCGGATGGCTGCAAGATCAAATGTTGTGGTGCTCTTGATGTGGTCGGCAAGGCGGCCTGGCGTTGCTATGACAACATGAGGCTTCCTGGAGAGCTCAAGTCCCTGTTGAACCATATCTATTTGAATAGACGTGGGAAGAAAAAATTCAAAAACAAATGTTATGTCTATTTTTGAAAATAGGGCTTAGAATGCAACAATTGAAGAGAAAAAAGATCCTTTAGTTGCCAACTAGGGTTATCTTAGTGGGTAATAAATGCTTTGACAACAGATACTTATCCTGTAATACTTAGCTATTTCACCCTGTAATATTCCCTGTCAGAATGCACATTACATATCTTGTTTTCTGAAATTAGTTGAGACTTCATTCATACACCGATATCAGTGTAAGCTTCTTCTGAATGGTGTGTGATAGTTTCAAAGAGAAAGTACACTGTGAGTGAAAAAAAGTGAAAATCTGTGTCAGATTTCATCACCAACTGCCAACTGATTTTGAATAGTTGAAAAGGTTCCCAAAACGCTTTTCAGCTCAATCTGCATAATTAAGGTGACGTTTGGAAAATCATAACCCATTTCATTTTTCTGTTACCATAAGCCCAAAACAAGTTACATGATTATGGATGCTCCAAGCGGTTTTGATTGAATTTGACAAAATGAATAGATCACTTTAATTTAGATATTTGTGACTGGAAAACCCTGCCTGCACTAATCGGTAAACACAAAATTTAGATTTTTAAGCCATTAGAAAGACCTCATCACAAGTTTTCATTTGATGCTTTCTTCTAAAGAATCAAACAATATTTGGCAAAGATATGATTGTTTCAATTATCAAACATGTACATGTCTTTAAAATACATCCTTTTAAGTTCTAAACATGAATTACCAACAAGTGCAGGGTTTTTGCTATATCCAATCACATTTTTCATGTCTGTGGTTTTACCCAGGGCTCAACACTCACGCTGGCACGCTGGCACGCTGGCCCGCTGTCCCGGGGCAGTGAAATTTCACTTCGGGCCAGCAAAAATGTATAAAAGTCATATTTTGGTGGCCCGATCAGGCAAGCAGATTTTCAAACCAACGTTGACAAAATTTGAAAAAATCTTGTTTTCTTCCATGTCATACTTCATCTATAATCACAGGTTTGATCAGGAAAGAGTAATATTTTGAATAGGGAAAAGTTTACTCATGAAATACAATTTTCGGGCAGTAAATTTTTTCTTTCGGGCCACCAGAAAAGGGGAGGAAATTATTTCACTGGCCCTACCGAGCCTCTGACAAAAAGGTTTTACCTGTGCCTCCTATAACAACTGCAACCTTCACTCCGATGGGTTTTCCCAGAACTCTGAACTGCTCTGCGATCTGAATTGCCAATTCCCTGATAATCAAAAGAGAACAGAATATGATTCTAATTAATTACCAGTCAAGAGATAACTTTCCCACCATCAAATTATTTAGCGTCTGAAGATTTTGCTAGAATAAAAAATGTAGGCCCTATACTGAGTGACTCTCGCCTTCAAATCATAAGGAATATTATATTTTGAATTATAATTAAAGAGAGAAAAATATTATTCTGAATCTGATTAATTAACAGTAAAAGAGATAGGCCTGCCCCCGAAAGATGGAAAAGTAGCCCCCGAAAATGGAGCCCCCGAAATAAAAATATTAATTTTTTCGCTGCTACAGTAGCGACATTCAAACCTTCAAATTACAAAGGGCACTTTAAAACAGGATGATTGGTTCAAATAGTGTCAATACCATTATGAGGATGCTCAGATGCTGAATATCAAATTAATAGTACACAAACAAACAAAAAAAAAAAAAAAAAAAAAAAAAAAAAAAAAAATCATCATTAAATATTCAAACTTTCAATGGATTTGGGCATCCCATAATTGGATGAGTATGACTTCCCTGTCAGTATTAAAGGAGGGGGAAAATCCCGGCTTTGATTCAGGTTTATAGCTTTAAATATGTGCATTTATTGATATACCACACTCTTTTTTTCAAAGAAATCCTTAAGTTGGGAAAAAAGGGTAAATTTCATGCAACTTTTTTGCTTTATTTCGCATCGGCGTTCCATGCTCCTAAAAAAAGTCATTTATAGCAGAGCGGAAATGTGCGCACGTGTCACCCGATTCATGACATCACATGCAGACCGCAACGCGGAGGAATGTGCATTGTTTACATGCAGAGCCTATGACTTGCTTGTAAAACAAACTCGTTTTTGCTTGTAAATTGAGGTTTTACTGAAAATGCTTAAGAATTGCTAAGAAATGAATTGTAGCAGGATGCAGCTACACATCCGAGTATATATCGTCCATGATATAAACCTGAACAAATGTTTGCAAATATTGAAACAAATGGAAATAATATCTCTGTGTCAACGTGAGTATTGCACTCAGCGTGTACGTCTATGACTGAGCTAAACTGCGATTGCCTGCAGGTGACGTCACAAAGATGACGTCATTTTTTGTTCGCCCGGGACTCGTTTTTTTTTACGGGGGTTCCGAAAGTGAATTTACAAGTTGATTTTTTTATTTTACCGGGTTTTCCCACGAGGAAAATATGTTTGTATTAGTAATCTTCATGAAAATCTACCTTAGATACAGTAAAACCCAATTTTGAGGCAGTTTTCTTGTCACCATACCTTTAAGATGCAGCATTATTATCATTCAGAAAAGTATGATCAGTATTCAAGCCTTTCAAAGTTTCACTCTCCCTCACCTCACCCCCCCCCCCCCCCCCCCCCCAATTTAAACTTAATACTGTCTCAGAAGACTTAGATTAGTATCTTTATATGGTACATTTTTTCATACCGTCTCATTTGCTTCTCCTTCCATTGAATGATTTGAACCATCTAAATGTTAGCTTCAGAAATATTTCCCCATATCTTGCAGTTCTTACGTGTGAAGATAAAGACGGTACAAAGGTGGGAAAATAAGCATCTATGTACAGTAAAATATTGATGTTATCTTTCAACATGTACATTACTTGTGTCATCATATTATCCTCTTACCCATTATAATCATTCAGGACTGATTGATTTACCTAAAACTAACAATCATTCTCCATAGTTAGACCCTTGCCCGAATATTATCAGGAACATGCAGTCCTGAACGGGTAAATAAATATTCCAACAGATGCCGTTCTCACCTTGTAGGGGTGATGATCAGGGCAAAGACACCATACGGATCCTCACTGAGGGACTGGAGAATTGGTAGAGCGAAGGCTGCCGTCTTACCGCTACCAGTCTTGGCACAACCAATGCAGTCATCACCTTGGGAATTAGATGTTGAATGAAACAGGAAAAAATCAATTTACATGATGTATGTAATTGGATGGGCGGAAGCTGCTACCTACAGTCGAGAAATGGTACATGCATGCTGGTATTGGTAAAGGGCGATTCGAATGGGCAGAATAACCAATTTTGACGGTTAAATGAAATTAAATTTATGACAAATTATTTAACTAAGTTTTGTAAATGCGTGTGTATTGTAAATGGTCCAATTCTAGGACCTGGGGATTTATTACATGGGCATACCTTGGCACAGTAGAAATTAAGGGCACACGGTGGTCAAAAGCGAGCAGGAGTGCTGCGGCACTAATTCGATTTTCATATCAATTGCTCGCATGCACGGAGCAACTCGTGCTGGCTCCTCACCACAACTACTTAAGTAAATGGTCCAGTCAGCTAAACCATTTACACGCAATACACATTGATATGGTGTAGCAAAAGCCGTACAGGCCATTTACACATTTACTAAATGCAATCCAATTCCCATTCAACAGTTGATCTTTGTGATTCAGGAAGCCTCGCTAAGGAAAACAAGACTGCATTTTGCGGTCTTTAGAACAACAGAGTTAAAATAGTTCATAAAATCACATGAATTGTGGATCGCATCAAAAGTTTTTTTGAATTTGCTGGTAAATGGAGCGAGGAATCGGCCAGCAAAAATATGTTTGTGCTGCATAGCCTTAGGCCAGGCATAGTGCAGCAAGCAGAGAAATTTTGCTCGGAACAAGTAGCTATGTGTGCTCCTCCAAGTGTTGCCTGATTGTACATGTAGTGTATTTCCTGTGAAATTTGCCCCTGCGGACTGCCCACGAGCAGTACCACCTCACCTACGTTTGTGTATACCCATACAGAATCACATTGCCGTAGTGCGTTATTTTTTCGCTCGGCGGGGCAATTGATTGTGCGAGGGGTGTTGGCGAATTCACTTCGACCCAGTCGACAATAAATTGTTAATGGTTACGACCGGACGCTAGCGGTTTGGAACAATGGTACCACGTAGTAGTCACATCTACAATGTATTGTAAATGGTCCTGATGGACCATTTACTGCTCACAGTGGTAAAAATCTACGGGACACAATTTGAACTACAAACAGAGAGAAAAGAACAGCATATCTAAAGTTAAAAAATGCATACCTAGATTGAAGCTGATTTTATGATTTATTGTACAAAATTTCATTTTCAAAATGATAAGTCATACTTACAAAAATCGTCATATAAGTTCCATTTTTCTCTTCCTGCTCGATGTCCCATCGTAAACAAAGAAAGCCCGCCCGCAACATGCGGAGGCCGCTTATTATTGTCCAAAACAAGCCAACTCGCGATCTGCAAGCATGCCCGCCGTATCCGATTTCGGATACGCCGTATCAGAATTCGGATACGCCGTGTCAGAATTCGGATACGGTAACACGTGTGGTGTGGGAAGCTTGCAGGAAATACATGACAGTCATCCAGATAGCAGTAACACTTTCGAGAGGGATCACGACTGAGATTTTCTCAGTCTTTTTATTTTCCAAAACTGCAGATTTTCCATTTTTTTCGACATTTGAAGAATAATTTGGACCATTTTGGTAAGTTCATATAACACTTGTCATTTTTAGGGCCAGTCATGATTGATTTTGTTGAATTTAAGATAAGAATTTTGTGTGAAATTTTGACAAACTTTTTTTGTACTGTCCCACATTGTTCCCGTATAGCGCAGCATTACAATGTAGTGTTGTGTGGTAGTAGTGCTGTAACTGACCTTGATGATCGGATCGTTTGATCGGATCGGCAAAATTTTATCGATCTTCAAAATCGGATCGATGATCGGGATCGGATGATCAGCTAAAAAAAAAAAAAAAAAAAAGAAAAAAAAACCCAAAAAACACATTTTGGGAATATAAATGAATACCAAAGCAACATATATCCATATTAATAAGCCCAAGGTAATCTT
The DNA here is from genome assembly GCA_037951105.1 of Echinarachnius parma. NCBI lineage: Eukaryota > Metazoa > Echinodermata > Echinoidea > Clypeasteroida > Echinarachniidae > Echinarachnius > Echinarachnius parma. The sequence continues at coordinate 7,134 of JBAMJV010000814.1, forward strand.
GTACGGGTATGCTTTCATTTCAAACTGATTACCTCTTCTTTTACAAAATTACTCACGCCGATTCTGAGCTTAGTCCCATGTGATTAATTTGGCGTAACCTTTCAGAAACACATGGGACTAAGCTCAAAATCGGCGCGAATAATTTTGTAAAAGGAGAGGTAATCAGTTTTAAATGAAAGCATACCCATACAAGATTACCTTGGGCTTATTCATATGGATATATGTTGCTTTGGTATTCATTTATATTCCCAAAATATGTTTTTTGGGATCATTTTCCAAAGAAAAAAAAACGGATTTTTTTTTTTTTTTTTTTTTTTTTTTTTTTGCCGATCCGATCTTTCGATTTTTTCTGCATGATCGGAAATCGGCAAAAACGGTCCGATCATGTATGATCGGATCGTGATCGGCATGCCGATCCGATGATCGGTTACAGCACTACCACGTAGTGTGCGGGGTCATGAGTACTAACATACAAAGTATTTTACTCATGACGACAGAACAGGTATGGGGCTGCCCATCCAAAATAAATAATAAATTCTGTGTATTTTGCAAAACTAAATTAAAAAGCCGGTATTTAATTAATAATCCATCTATTAATTTATTAATCAAATAATGTATTTTGGAGTTGAAAAACTGCCTACTGGTAACTGGGAGTGCAAGAATTTAAATTAAGTACAATCCATACATGTATATTATCATTTGTTTATTGGGGGTTTATTTAGCTGCGAATGTAAATATGATCAGCAACTCCAAGTCACTAACACAAAATATAATGAATGGGACTGGTGTTTCATAAAGGATAACAAATTAAAAATACCATTTCACCTACCTTTCAATACCGGTGGTATGCAGTGATGTTGAATCGGTGTTGGTCGTTTGATTCCAACTGCCTCACATTGTTGGACTAGCCAGTCATGGAGTCCTAAACTTGAAAACGACGATCGTTTCCCTTTTTCCAGTTCAAAGTCGGCCATCGCGACTCGGTAGCTGCATGTGCCGATTACGCAATCATCCGCATGTAGTACGTAGGTGCGCTATATAGTAGGTACCATCGATGGCTACCTAGTACACGTACGTGCTTGCATGGTAGTGTGTGTGTGTGTGTGGGGGGGGGGGGGGGGGGGTCGTCTAGGGTATTCGCCCAGGGGGTAATTATCTTGGGAGGTATTTTGGGTCCTAATCAGGGGGTAATTGTTCGGGAGGGGGGAGTGAAGGGAATCGTCCAGGGGGTAATCACCCAGGGGTAAATTGTAGACGGTAGAACAGCCTTGTTATAAAAGTGTGACAGTGTTTCGGGGGAAAGTTTCTGTGTTTTACATCTATTAATTGCATTATTTTTAATTTTATAAACATGACATTTTAATTAGCACAGATTTCATTCCATCATCTTGCTAATTGGTTTCAATCTTGCAACTAAATGCCAAAAGAACACTTGCCAAATTGCAATAGCCCAGGTCGAAAAAACAGTTGAAACCAGATGGAAATTCAACTGGTTTTTACTAGCATCAAAAGGTAGCAGTTAAATTCCCTGTTCCCAGTAAAGATGAATGGACAGATGCAGAAGACCAGTTAAAACCAATATAAATACCAGTTGAAACCAATCAAATATACTTTAACTGGTCCTCGTGTACTGGTTAATCCCACTTCTGGTTTCTTAATGGCTTCAACTGGGTTTCTTACTGGTCAGCCTAACTGCATGGTTCTTACTAGATTCTTACTGGTTGTTCCAGTAGATTCCAATTAATTCCAGTTGATTCCAGTGTACCAATTTCCATATTGAAACCAGTTGGCCAACTGGTATCAAATGGTATACCAGTTGGAAACTAGTTTTTCATCTGTTTTTTCGACCTGGGAGTAAAACAAGTTTCCCTTTCTCCAATTAGGGGCCGTGGGGGGACTTTTTTTTCTTCAAAGTAATGGCAAAGAAAATCTCATACTGCAAATTGGGGCGAGACGAATAGGTCAGTGAAATTTTGAATGGAAAAGTGGGGATAACTATTCATATTTTCTTCCCCCTCCTGACAGCCCCCCGCACCCCCCCCCCCCCCCCCTCCCAAAAAAATCTCACTGCTGTAATTAGACCGATAGAATTCTCCTCGTTTGTTGTATTCACTTAGTATGACATCATACAATTTTAAAGGACCCCTCCAGATCGAGATGGAATTTTCTGTCTATGTGGTAGTGTACTGATATAAGATATATCCTGGGAGTTGGCCTAGCTCGGAGGGAGGGGGTTATATGAATATGAGCAGTTTAGGAGCTACGGGATCGGGGTGGGGGCTGTGCCCCTCCCAAAAAAATATTTGTACAAAATAACAAAATACTGAGGTGACCCCCCATCTTGATCTGTGTTTCCCCTTCCAAATCAGTCTGACTAAGTAAGGACCACGCTTATACGCCACTGAATTCCTAAGTTTACAAAAAGAAGGTTATTTTTGTCTTAGAAATGTGGAAAAGTTTTATTTTTTCAAAAAGTTTTGAGATACTATAAAGATATATTTGTATTATACAATAAAAAGCATAAGGGAAGGTTTTTGAGAAATGGCCGCAATATACATGTATATAATTAGTAGTGTAGTCTTTAAAAAGTGGTGTTTTATATACTAGTGAGGCTTTTATTAGCATACTGGAACTTGATGCACGAAACAATAATAATAGTATAAAGAATGACAAAAAGACATGGATTCATCAAAGTAAGTTTAAATTTATTAAACTACACATGCTATGCAATTAACAAAATCAATCTACCCTGATAATTAGGCTACAAACTCTTTGGTCTGTATTTTAATCAGTGGCTCAACCTTAGTCTGGGAAAAAAAGACCATTGATTGTTGCCATTTGCCATCAAAGCTATTCTTAGCGTTTCTTTTCATTATCCAATCAAACCCTTCTAAGGAAATGGTACAAAGTGTTTGTTTGACATATCGGCTCCTTGGTATAACCCGTCTCCAGGGATATTACTGCATGCATGGTTACTAATTTATACTACAACCGGTATGTCCACTTTCGCTTTGTCTGGATGACTTTGCAGACACTTGCACTGGCCCGGGCCGGTGCCAGTAAAATTGCACTTCGGGCCAGCAAAAATGTATAAAAGTAATATTTTGGTGGCCCGAGAAAAAGGCCTTCAGAAAAGGGGGAAAAAATTATTTCGCTGGCCTGACTGGGCCACTGACAAAAAGGTAAATATGGAGCCCTGCCATCAGTCAGTACAATTTTACATTTGCGACATGATTTCAACAATTTCTGTATTTTCAGTCTGGACTAAAGTTAAGCCACTAATTAGAATTGGGATCTTTAGATGTATTCTTCAAGAACCAAGAGAAAACAAGGAGAAAACAACATACCTTTAACTTCTTTATCTGTATTTTGCCACAAATAACATGGAGTATACGATATATGACGTGCATCATTACTGTAATTAAAGTACACAAATGTGTTTGAAAACCTTCTTCAAAATGGCCAAAAAACAAAAGAAACAAAACTGCACTTTTTTTTTTTTTTTTTTTTTTTTTTGGGGGGGGGGTGCTATTTACACTGGCTTTGCTATGAAATAGCATAAAGGGTAGGGAAAAAGGCTGTAATTGTTAAATATAGCCTACTTGAATAGCACCCAGCAGCAAAGTATAAAGACATTGATTCTAGTTTACAATATTACAAAGTCAGGATGTCGTTACAGCACTTTCACAATTAAGAAACTGGTAGAGATTTGCTTGAATATTAAATTGAAAAGTCATTACCGTGTTGATCCTTTCACACATCCCAAGGATTTCAACACATATCAATATGGTTCCTCGCTCTGCGATCCTCCTTAATATTGTTTTTTCCTTTCACCGTGTAAACATCTATATGGCGCACTGGCATTGTAGAATCTTGTCTCGTAGGCAAGGGCGTCGATTTCTTCTCGCCATTGGGGGGGATGATTCGTCATTTTGACAATCTCTGGCGAGGGAGCGAAGCGACAACCCAGCAGCGTGCCCGGGTTTTTATGGCTGAGGGGGGGGGGGGGGGGGGCAAAGCTTTAGAATTCAGCTGTTTAGAAATTGGAAGATTATTAAGTGCACATTGCAAGCATCATGTTATGAGCTGGGCTTTGTCCAATATGAACTTTAGCCTGATAGATACATATATTGCAAGCATTGGGATTTGTAATATCCAGATATAAAGATGTTGTCTATATGTAAATATAGAGTTAAATATTCTTTAGTTAATTGGCTTTTGAATTAGCGCTTTAGAGATTGGAAGATTATTAAGTGCACATTGCAAGCATCCTGTTATGATGAGGGCACTGTCCAAGTATGGATGAATTTTAGCCTGATAGATAGATACTGTCGATTGCAATCATCCTGATGGAACCCTGATAAGTCAAGGGATACCCACATTGGAAAGCTTATTGGGGGTCCAGGGGGCGAAGCCCCCGGAAGCTTTGGGATTTTGTAATATCCAGAAATACAATTAGCTATTGAATAGTTAGCTAAATTTTAGTGAGCGAAGCGCAAACGCACAGTGGGCCAGGATCACCTGAAAGTTTGCCAAGAGAGAAGTCCTGAATAAAACTATTTAATGAGTACATGGCTGGTACTGGGTCAAATAACCTTAATGGGGGTTCCAGGGGCGCAGCCCCGGAAGATTTTGGATTTGGGCAGTTTAGCATTATCAAAAAGTGGTTTAAAGAAGACTATAGTAACAACTTCCATTCATGAGAGGGGGCAATGCTCCTTAATTTTAATGTTATTATATATTTTTGAACCCCAAATATTGGGGGGGGGGGGGGGGGGATGATAATACAGGCCATCCCCCCCACCTGAAATATTGGGGGGGGATATATCCCCCCCATCCCCCCCGTGATCGACGCCCCTGCTCGTAGGACGCCGGACTCAACACAGTCACAGAGCTCTACTCTGTGGCTATATAGGCAGAAACTCCCAGAGATGTTTGAAGGCTACACAGATAATTTTCAACCGAGTACACTGGGCAAAAAATGTGTACACTGTATGTTTACATCATCTTGACAATGCCGGTGTGCCATGGATCACGGCGCAGGCTTGCCCGACATGTACACAGTGAAACAAGAAGAAACATTGAATAACAAGAAGGATCCCGGAGTGTGATCTGTGTTGTGAAAATGCCTAAACAGAATGATAAATTAATTCAAATGATGCAAGAACACAAAAAAAAATTGTTTGTAGTCTTTGTCTCTATGAGACCCATTTCCTTTCTATTCTGCACCAACATATATCGACAATTTAAATTGTACCAAAATTGCAGAAAACAGCTGTTATATAAACAAATTTGATTGATTCACTTTGAATGTGCTTGATCAAATAAATGTACAATGTTTTACAGACATAAAGTGCAAACACGATGTACAGTGAAGAGTTTACAAATGTGATTGCATGTACAATATTCCACAAAAAAAAGTATTTTTAACTCTTCATTTTCCAAGGCTAACTTTTCAAAGCTATTACCATTCATGTTTGATGGTCCTGCTAATTAGCGCAAACATGTGCAAAGTACTGTGAACAAGCACGAACATGTGCAAAGTACTGTGAACAAGCACAAACATGTGCAAAGTACTGTGAACAAGCACGAACATGTGCAAAGTACTGTGAACAAGCACAAACATGTGCAAAGTACTGTGAACAAGCACAAACATGTGCAAAGTACTGTGAACAAGCACAAACATGTGCAAAGTACTGTGAACAAGCACAAACATGTGCAAAGTACTGTGAACAAGCACAAACATGTGAAAAGTACTGTGAACAAGCACGAACATGTGCAAAGTACTGTGAACAAGCACAAACTATACAGAGTGGCTCCCAAAAAATAGAACAGGGCACTTCCCAAAATAAAGTAACAAAATCGGATAGGGCGTCTTTTTTTTCCAATGAAAAACGATACCAAGTATAGTCATTTTGATCGTGTGTAGTTTTTGTTTTAGGGCGCTCTGAGTGACACCATGTCATAGGTGCCCATTTTTGTCATTTTTCTTTCACCAAGGCACTGACTTGGTAAAAATTGACAAAAATAGAAACCCGACAAGGTGTCACTCAGAGCGGCATAAAGCAACCAGAACGTCAATGACGTAGCGCTCATCCGCCATCTCGCAACATCAAATATCGCAAATTTCATGTGGTAGGCCTACACTTTTCAACTGGTCAAAAAATAAAAATTTGATGCCCTGGAAGGGACATAAAAATAAATAAATAAATGAATAAATAAATTAATAAATTAATTAATTAATTAAATAAATTTTAAAAAAATGAATTAAAAAAATTAAAAACAATAAAAAAAAATTAAAAAATTAAAAAAATAAATAAATAAATAAATAAAACAATAAATTAAAAATTAAAAAAAAACAATCAAACAAAACAACAACAAAATAAATAATAAAAAAATTAAAAAAAAAAAAAAAATTACAAAATTACAAAATTACAAAATTAAAAATTACCATAATTAATGAATGGAGAAAAATTTCAAAATTCTGTGTAGAAGTTTAGTGTACCAAAGTTAGCTCTACCAGATAAAGCAAACCAAATCAAAATCGGTCGAGAAATGAAGAAGCATTTTTTGTGATTTAGAATAAATTTGCATAAATTACCATAGATAATGAATTTCACGATTCTGTGTAAAAGTTTTAAATCCCCCTCCTAGCCCTATCTTATGAAACAATCAGAATCAAAATCGGTTGAAAAATAACGAAGAAGAAGCATTTTGAAAGCTGTGGACGGACGGACGGAAGGACGGACGGACGGAAGGACGGACGGACGGACGGAAGGACGGACGGACGACGGACGCCACGCCATGGCATAAGCTCATCGGGCCCTTCGGGCCGGATGAGCTAAAAACTGCACGACCAATATGACTGATCTTGGTATTGTTTTTTATTGGAAAAAACACCCTATCCGATGGACATACCATCATTATGTTGCTCTATTTTAGGAAGTGCCCTGTTCTGTTTTGGGGGGCCACCCTGTATAGTGCAAAATAACTTAAATAAGCCATCAATATTTAGGACTAGGGGAAAAATGTAATGCGAACAAGCACGAACAGGATTTAACAAGTGCAAACAGGATTTCATATGCAAAGTTGCGAACAAATTTGTTCCAATTCTTAGTCATGTAAGATTATCAAGATTTTACCTCAAAATAAAAGGGTTTGGTATACTTCAATGGTTGTGTACCCGTAATGCTAACGCAACATAATGTATGTGGCACTACGCGGTGTAGACAAAACCAGCCTAGTACCTCCTTGGCCAAACGAAGTACGTGCGCTCAGTGGTCTAAGGTCGCAATACTACATAATTCATTAAATCGAGCGTATGCATATTCATGAGCCAACTGGGGCTACGTGTTGGCAAAAAGGCGAGGGGATCGTGACTTCACCACTCGCTGGATAGTCTCCATCACACGTTCAGTCGATCCTGATCCTCCATGCAGCGCAGCCATCGCTTGAGACACGAAGCCTTGCTAAAAAGGCTATTATCCCTTCACTAAAGCTATCTATTTCCTTTAAACACACTTCACATGTGGGTATAGCTCCACACAAGATTGATCACCTGTATGTGTCCTTGTGTGTTCTGTTAGAGAATGTTTGTGAGTAAAAGCCTTTGAATATCTTCTACAACTGAAAGGTCTTTAACCAGTGTGTTTCCTTAAGTGTGTTGTGAGATTACTTTTAGTACAGAAAGCCTTTGTACATACTCTACAACTGAAAGGTCTTTCACCGGTATGCATCTGCATGTGTGTTGTTAGATTACATTGTACATTTAGTACAGAAAGCCTTTTAACATATTCTACAACTGAAGGCACTGTTACCCGTATTAGCCAGTGGTCTCGGCCTCGGCCTCAAAAATATTTGGCGACGGTTTCAAGGAGAAAGCCTTTGGGCATATGGGCATATGCAACACCTGAATGTGTCCTCATGTGTTAAAATAAAGTGCATTTCTGAGTGAAAGCTGTTGTACGTGTATGCAAAATGCCCATAAATGTCTTTCACCAATCACCAGTAGGTATGTGTCCTCATGTGCACTATTAAAGAATGTTTCTGTGAGAAAGCTTTTGTACATACAGTACAATTGAAAGGCCTTTCACCTGTATGTGTCCGCATGTGATGTGTTAAGAGTATTTTTATGTGAGAAAGTCTTTGCACATACTCTACAACTGAAAGGTCTTTCACCAGTATGTGTCTGCATGTGTTTGAAAGATCACATTTCTGTTTGAAAGCCTTAGTACATACACTACAACTGAAAGGTCTGTCACCAGTATGTGTCTGCATGTGTTGTGTTAGATGATGTTTCTGTGTGAAATCCTTCACACATACTCTACAACTGAAAGGTCATTCACATGCATGTATTCTTACATGTCTAGCAAGGCTTTCTTTACGGTTGAAAGTCTTTGTACATATTCTACAACTGAAAGGTCTTTCACCAGTATGTGTCTGCATGTGTTGTGTTAGATGATGTTTCTGTGTAAAAGCCTTTGCACATACTCTACAACTGAAAGGTCTTTCACCGGTATGTGTCTGCATGTGTTGTTTTAGATGATGTGTCTGTGTAAAATCCTTCACACATACTCTACAGCTGAAAGGTCTTTCACTGGCATGTGTCCTCTCAGGTTGGCTCTGAATACTAGACTTTGAACACTCATTGCAGAATGAAGGTCTCTTATCCATGGGTGATGCTATGGGTGTGCCTCCACTATCTCTCATGCTATCAATTTCCTTCAAACAAACTTCACATGTGGGAAGCTTCACACAAGATTGATCCTGTTTGTGTCTCTGTGGATCCCTCCTATCAGAGAAAGTCTTTGAACATATCCTGCATTGGTGGGGACTGCTGCCATCTTTGTCACTTGCATCATTCTGTCTTTCTACATGATCATCACTTGGTACATTGATGTTTATTCTTGATTGAATCCTTGAACTACATGTACCTGTGACATCATCTTGGATAGTCTGTATTTCAGTCACTTCAAGATTTGACGAGGCATGTCATTTTCCACTGGACGCAATTGTTTGACCCATCAGTAGACCAGACTTTTCTGCAATGGGTCACAGATAATGTTGAATTCATCATCAGTTCAGTGTTTTTGCTACAATAGCTCATTTCCAAATGGCATGAATTCCTCAAACATTTAAATTGTAAATCTGTTTTTTAACAAATTTGAATATATAAGAACACAATTGAAATCAAAAGTTATCAACCCTCTTCTCTTTATTCAATGTACAGTATTTTTCCTAAAGAGTGCCTCTGACGATTATACAAACACCAATTGTGTCTTGTATTATTCTCTGGAGTATAACATGTCCAGCAAATGTCTTTTTGTTTGAATAAAGTTTTGAAAAAAAAACAATTGAATCTCTATGCTGAATTTAATTATTTTGCACATATCTCAGTTTCCTCCGGACATGTGTGCATTATGTGCAACTGAGTGTTTTACCAGTATGTTTCCTCGTGTGCTTAGTTAGGAGACTATTAGAATAGAAAGCCATGAAGCATACATTACAACTGTAAGGTCTTTCACCAGTATGTGTCCTTATGTGTATTGTAAGATCACATTTCTTAGAGAAAGCCTTTGTACAAAAGCTGCAACTGTAAGGTCTTTCACCAGTATGTGTCCGGATATGATCTGTTAGAGTACATTTATGTGAGAAAGTCTTTGCACATATTCTACAGCTGAAAGGTCTTTCACCAGTATGTGTCCTCATGTGACCTGTTAGATGATATTTCCGTGTAAAAGCCTTTGAACATATTATACAAGTGAAAGGTCTTTCACCAGTATGTGTCTGCATGTGAATTGTTAGATTATATTTCTGTGTGAAAGCCTTCTCGCATACTCTACAACTGAAAGGTCTTTCACTGGTATGTGTCTGCACGTGTTGTTTTAGATGATGTTTCTCTGTAAAATCCTTCACACATACTCTACAGCTAAAAGGTCTTTCACTGGAATGTGTCCTCTCAGGTTGGCTCTGAATACTAGACTTTGAACACTCATTGCAGAATGAAGGTCTCTTATCCATGGGTGATGCTATGGGTGTGCCTCCACTATCTCTAATGCTATCAATTTCCTTCAAATAAACTTCACATGTGGGAAGCTTCACACAAGATTGATCCTGTTTGTGTCTCTGTAGATCCCTCCTATCAGAGAAAGTCTTTGAACATATCCTGCATTGGTAGGGTCTGCTGGCATCTTTGTCTCTTGCATCATTCTGTGCTTCTACATGATCATCTCTTGGTACATTGGTGTTTATTCTTGATTGAATCCTTGAACTACATGTACCTGTGACATCATCTTGGATAGTCTGTGTTTCAGTCACTTCAACATTTGATGAGGCATGACATTTTCCATTGGATGCAATTCTTTGACCCATCAGTAGACCAGACTTTTCTGCAATGGAACACAGATAACGTTGAATTCATCTTCAGTTTAGTGTTTTTGCTACAATAGCTCATTTCCAAATGGCTTGAATTCCTCAAACATTTAAATTTTGTTTTTAAAGAAATTGATTTAAGTTTGAATATATACGGTATGAGAACACAATTGAAAACAAAAGTTATTGTCCGTCTTCTCTATATTCAATGTACAGTATCTTTCCTAAAGAGTGCCTCCGACCATTATGCAAACACCAATTGTGTGTTGTATTATTCTCTGGAGTATAACATGTCCAGCAAATTTTTTTTTTTTTTGAATTAAGTTTTGAAACAAAAACCAATTGAATCTCTATGCTTATTTTAATTACTCCGCGCAATAATCTCATTTTCCTCCTGACATGTGTTGCCTTAAGTGCAACTGAGTCCTTTACCAGTATGTTTCCTTGTGTGATTAGTTAGGAGACTATTAGAATAGAAAGCCATGAAGCATACATTACAACTGTAAGGTCTTTCACCAGTATGCGTCCTGAAGTGTATTGTTAGATCACATTTCTTAGAGAAAGCCTTTGTACAAAAGCTGCAACTGTAAGGTCTTTCACCAGTATGTGTCTGCACATGATATGTTAGAGTAGATTTATGTGAGAAAGTCTTTGCACATATTCTACAGCTGTAAGGTCTTTCACCAGTATGTGTCCGGATATGATCTGTTAGAGTACATTTATGTGAGAAAGTCTTTGCACATATTCTACAGCTGAAAGGTCTTTCACCAGTATGTGTCCTCATGTGTTCTGTTAGATGATATTTCCGTGTAAAAGCCTTTGAACATATTATACAAGTGAAAGGTTTTTCACCAGTATGTGTCTGCATGTGAATTGTTAGATTATATTTCTGTGTGAAAGTCTGCTCGCATACTCTACAACTTAAAGGTCTTTCACCGGTATGTGTCTGCATGTGTTGTTTTAGATGGTGTTTCTGTGTAAAATCCTTCACACATACTCTACAACTGAAAGGTCTTTCACTGGCATGTGTCCTCTCAGGTTGGCTCTGAATACTAGACTTTGAACACTCATTGCAGAATGAAGGTCTCTTATCCATGTGTGATGCTACAGGTGTGCCTCCACTATCTCTAATGCTATCAATTTCCTTCAAACAAACTTCACATGTGGGAAGCTTCACACAAGATTGATCCCGTTTGTGTCTCTGTAGATCCCTCCTATCAGAGAAAGTCTTTGAACATATCCTGCATCGGTAGGGTCTGCTGCCATCTTTGTCACTTGCATCATTCTGTACTTCTACATGATCATCACTTGGTACGTTGGTGTTTATTCTTGATTGAATCCTTGAACTACATGTACCTTTGACATCATCTTGGATAGTCTGTGTTTCGGTCACTTCAAGATTTGACGAGGCATGCCATTTTCCACAGGACGCAATTGTTTGACCCATCAGTAGACCAGACTTTTCTGCAATGGGACACAGATAACATTGAATTCATCATCAGTTTTTTGGCTACATTAACTCATTTCCAAATTGCATGAATTCTTCAAACATTTAAATTTTGTTTTTAAAGAAATTGATTTAAGTTTGAATATACGGTATGAGAACACAATTGAAAACAAAAGTTATTGTCCGTCTTCTCTATATTCAATGTACAGTATCTTTCCAAAAGAGTGCCTCCGACTATTATACAAACACCAATTGTGTCTTGTATTATTTTCTGGAGTATAACATGTCCAGCAAATGTCTTTTTGTTTGAATTAAGTTTTGAAAAAAACCAATTGAATCTCTATGCTGATTTTAATTATTTTGCACAATAATCTCAGTTTCCTCCGGACATGTGTGCATTATGTGCAACTGAGTGTTTTACCAGTATGTTTCCTCGTGTGCTTCGTTAGGAGACTATTAGAATAGAAAGCCATGAAGCATACATTACAACTGTAAGGTCTTTCACCAGTATGTGTCCTTATGTGTATTGTAAGATCACATTTCTTAGAGAAAGCCTTTGTACAAAAGCTGCAACTGTAAGGTATTTCACCAGTATGTGTCCGGATATGATCTGTTAGAGTACATTTATGTGAGAAAGTCTTTGCACATATTCTACAGCTGAAAGGTCTTTCACCAGTATGTGTCCTCATGTGACCTGTTAGATGATATTTCCGTGTAAAACCATTTGAACATATTATACAAGTGAAAGGTCTTTCACCAGTATGTGTCTGCATGTGAATTGTTAGATTATATTTCTGTGTGAAAGCCTTCTCGCATACTCTACAGCTGAAAGGTCTTACACTGGAATGTGTCCTCACAGGTTGTTTCTGAATACTAGACTTTGAACACTCATTGCAGAATGAAGGCCTCTTATCCATGGGTGATGCTATGGGTGTGCCTCCACTATCTCTAATGCTATCAATTTCCTTCAAACAAACTCCACATGTAAGAAGCTTCACACAAGATTGATCTTGTTTGTGTCTCTGTAGGTCCCTCCTATCAGAGAAAGTCTTTGAACATATCCTGCATTGGTAGGGACTGCTGCCATCTTTGTCACTTGCATCATTCTGTACATTCTGTACATGATCATCTCTTGGTACATTGGTGTTTATTCTTGATTGAATCCTTGAACTACATGTACCTTTGACATCATCTTGGATAGTCTGTGTTTCAGTCACTTCAAGATTTGAAGAGGCATGGCATTTTCCATTGGATGCAATTGTTTGACCCATCAGTAGACCAGACTTTTCTGCAATGGGACACAGATAACATTGAATTCATCATCAGTTTAGCTTTTTTGCTACACTTAACTCATTTCCAAATGGCATGAATTCCTCAAACATTTAAATTGTAAAAAAAATTGATTCCAGTTTGAATACATGATAACACAATTGAAAACAAAAGTTATCACCCCTCTTCTCTATATTCAATGTACAGTATCTTTCCTAAAGAGTGCCTCTGACCATTATGTGCACACCACTTGTGTGTTGTATCATTTCTGGAGTATAACATATGTCCAGTAAATGTCTTTTTGCTTGAATTTAGTTTTGAAACAAAAACTAATTGAATCTCTATGTTGATTTTAATTACTTTGCACAATAATCTCATTTTCCTCCTGACATGTGTTGCCTTAAGTGCAACAGAGTCCTTTACCAGTATGTGTCCTCATGTGATAAGTAAAGCAACTATTAGAATAGAAAGCCATGAAACATACATTACAACTGTAAGGTCTTTCACCAGTATGTGTCCTTATGTGTTTTGTTAGATCACATTTCCAAGAGAAAGCCTTTGTACAAAAGCTGCAACTGAAAGGTTTTTCACCAGTATGTGTCCGCATGTGTTTTGATAGATTACCTCTCTGTAAAAAGGCCTTTGTACAGTCACTACACCTGAAGGGTCTTTCTCCAGTATGTGTCCGCATGTGTACTGTTAGTTGATGACTCTGTGAATAAGCCTTTGTACATATTCTACAGTTGAAAGGTCTTTCACCAGTATGTGTCCGAATATGTTGTGTTAGAGTAATATTCTGTGAGAAAGTCTGTGCACATAGACTACAACTGAAAGGTCTTTCACCCGTGTGTATTCTCATGTGGATTGTAAGATGATGTTTCTGTGTAAAAGCCTTTGCACATACTCTACAACTGAAAGGTCTTTCACCCGTATGTATTCTTACATGTCTAGCAAGGTGAGGTTTATGTGTAAAAGCCTTTGCACATAGTCTACAGCTGAAAGGTCTTACACTGGAATGTGTCCTCTCAGGTTGGTTCTGAATACTAGACTTTGAACACTCATTGCAGAATGAAGGTCTCTTATCCATGGGTGATGCTATGGATGTGCCTCCACTATCTCTAATGCTATCAATTTCCTTCAAACAAACTTCACATGTGGGAAGCTTCACACAAGATTGATCCTCTACAAGTACTAATGACAGGTGTTTCACCAGTATGCATCCTCACAGGTTGTTTCTGAATACTAGACTTTGAACACTCATTGCAGAATGAAGGCCTCTTATCCATGGGTGATGCTATGGGTGTGCCTCCACTATCTCTAATGCTATCAATTTCCTTCAAACAAACTTCACATGTGGGAAGCTTCACACAAGATTGATCCTGTTTTAACGAAAACAAATTACTGTTTTGTCAGTCTCGGGTACACACTTATGGGTCTCGATTCGTTCTCGACCATCATAACCAATAGTCTCGGAACCCCCCCCCCCCCCCCCCTGGATGACACAACTTAGCCAGTGGTCTCGGGCTCGGCCTCAAAAATATTTGGCGACGTTTCCAAGGAGAAAGCCTTTGGGCATATGGGCATATGCTACACCTGTATGTGTGTCCTCATGTGTTTAATTAAAATGCATTTCGGAGTTTAAGCTTTTGTACATGTATGCAAAACGCCCTTAAATGTCTTTCACCAATCACCAGTATGTGTCCTCATGTGCACTATTAAAGAATGTTTCTGTGAGAAAGCTTTTGTACATACAGTAGAATTGAAAGGCCTTTCACCAGTATGTGTCCTCGTGTGTTTTGCTAGGAGACTAGAAGAGAAAGCCATTAAACATTACAACTGTCGGATCTTTCACCAGTATGTGTCCTTATGTGTGATTTTAGATCAGATTTCCAAGAGAAAGCCTTTGTACAAAAGCTGCAACTGAAAGGTTTTTCCCCAGTATGTGTTCTCATGTGGTCTGTTAGATGATGTTTCTGTGTAAAAGCCTTTGCACATACTCTACAACTGAATGGTCTTTCACCAGTATGTGTCCTTATGTGTAATTTTAGATCAGATTTCCAAGAGAAAGCCTTTGTACAAAAGCTGCAACTGAAAGGTTTTTCACCAGTATGTGTCCGCATGTGTTCTGTTAGAGTATGTTTCTGTGAGAAAGCCTTTGTACATAAACAACAACTAAAAGGTCTTTCACCAGTATGTGTCCTCATGTGTCTTGCTAGGCGACTATTAGAAGAGAAAGCCATTAAACATACATTACAACTGAATGGTCTTTCACCAGTATGTGTCCTTATGTGTAATTTTAGATCACATTTCCAAGAGAAAGCCTTTGTACAAAAGCTGCAACTGAAAGGTTTTTCACCAGTATGTGTCCGCATGTGTTCTGTTAGAGTATTTTTTAGAGAGAAACCTTTTGAACATACATTGCAACTAAAAGGTCTTTCACCAGTATGTGTTCTCATGTGGTTTGTTAGATGATGTTTCTGTGTAAAAGCCTTTGCACATACACTACAGCTGAAAGGTCTTTCACCAGTATGTGTCTGCATGTGTACTGAAAGATCACATTTCTTTTTGAAAGCCTTAGTACATACACTACAACTGAAAGGTCTTACACCCGAATGTGTCTGCATGTGTACTGTTAGATAACATTTCTGTTTGAAAGCCTTAGTACATACACTACAACTGAAAGGTCTTTCACCCGTATGTATTCTTACATGTCTAGCAAGGTGATATTTAGTATTGAAGGCTTTTCCACATACTCTACAAGTACTACTGACAGGTGTTTCACCGGTATGCATCCTCACAGGTTGTTTCTGAATACTAGACTTTGAACACTCATTGCAGAATGAAGGCCTCTTATCCATGGGTGATGCTATGGGTGTGCCTCCACTATCTCTAATGCTATCAATTTCCTTCAAACAAACTTCACATGTGGGAAGCTTCACACAAGATTGATCCTGTTTGTGTCTCTGTAGATCCCTCCTATCAGAGAAAGTCTTTGAACATATCCTGCATTGGTAGGGTCTGCTGCCATCTTTGTCACTTGCATCATTCTGTACTTCTACATGATCATCACTTGGTATGTTGGTATTTATTCTTGATTGAATCCTTGAACTACATGTACCTGTGACATCATCTTGGATAGTCTGTGTTTCAGTCACTTCTGGATTTGAAGAGGCATGGCATTTTCCACTGGATGCAATTGTTTGACCCATCAGTAGGCCAGACTTTTCTGCAATGGGACACAGATAACGTTGAATTCATCATCAGTTGAGTTTTTTGCTACAATTAGCTCATTTCCAAATGGCATGAATTCTTCAAACATTTAAATTGTAAGTCTCTTTTTAAAGAAATTGATTTAAGTTTGAATATAAATGAGAACAGAATTGAAAACAAAAGTTTCCACCGCTCTACTCTATATTCAATGTACACCATCTTTCCTAAAGAGTGCCTCTGACCACTATGCAAACACCACTTGTGTGTTGTATTATTCTCTGGAGTATAACATGTCCAGTAAATGTCTTTTTGTTTGAATTTAGTTTCGAAACAAAAACCAATTGAATCTCTATGCTGATTTTAATTACTTTGCGCAATAATCTCATTTTCTAAATGCAACTGAGTCCTTTACCAGTATGTGTCCTCATGTGATTAGTTAGGCGACAAATTTTTATAGAAAGCCATTAAACATACATTACAACGTTAAGGTCTTTCACCAGTATGTGTCCTTAAGTGTATTGTTAGATCCCATTTCCTAGAGAAAGCCTTCGTACAGTCACTACACCTGAAGGGTCTTTCTCCAGTATGTGTCCGTATATGTACTGTTAGTTGATGACTCTGTGAAAAAGCCTTTGTACATATTCTACAGTGGAAAGGTCTTTTACCGGTATGTATTCTTACATGTCTAGCAAGGCTTTCTTTGCGGTTGAAAGTCTTTGGACATATTCTACAACTGAAAGGTCTTTCACCAGTATGTGTCCGCATGTGTACTGTTAGATCATATTTCTGTTTGAAAGCCTTAGTACATACACTACAACTGAAAGGTCTTTCACCCGTATGTATTCTTACATGTCTAGCAAGGTGAGGTTTATGTGTAAAAGCCTTTGCACATACTCTACAGCTGAAAGGTCTTACACTGGAATGTGTCCTCTCAGGTTGTTTCTGAATACTAGACTTTGAACACTCATTGCAGAATGAAGGCCTCTTATCCATGGGTGATGCTATGGGTGTGCCTCCACTATCTCTAATGCTATCAATTTCCTTCAAACAAACTTCACATGTGGGAAGCTTCACACAAGATTGATCCTGTTTGTGTCTCTGTGGATCCCTCCTATCAGAGAAAGTCTTTGAACATATCCTGCATTGGTGGGGACTGCTGCCATCTTTGTCACTTGCATCATTCTGTCTTTCTACATGATCATCACTTGGTACATTGATGTTTATTCTTGATTGAATCCTTGAACTACATGTACCTGTGACATCATCTTGGATAGTCTGTATTTCAGTCACTTCAAGATTTGACGAGGCATGTCATTTTCCACTGGACGCAATTGTTTGACCCATCAGTAGACCAGACTTTTCTGCAATGGGTCACAGATAATGTTGAATTCATCATCAGTTCAGTGTTTTTGCTACAATAGCTCATTTCCAAATGGCATGAATTCCTCAAACATTTAAATTGTAAATCTGTTTTTTAACAAATTTGAATATATAAGAACACAATTGAAATCAAAAGTTATCAACCCTCTTCTCTTTATTCAATGTACAGTATTTTTCCTAAAGAGTGCCTCTGACGATTATACAAACACCAATTGTGTCTTGTATTATTCTCTGGAGTATAACATGTCCAGCAAATGTCTTTTTGTTTGAATAAAGTTTTGAAAAAAAAACAATTGAATCTCTATGCTGAATTTAATTATTTTGCACATATCTCAGTTTCCTCCGGACATGTGTGCATTATGTGCAACTGAGTGTTTTACCAGTATGTTTCCTCGTGTGCTTAGTTAGGAGACTATTAGAATAGAAAGCCATGAAGCATACATTACAACTGTAAGGTCTTTCACCAGTATGTGTCCTTATGTGTATTGTAAGATCACATTTCTTAGAGAAAGCCTTTGTACAAAAGCTGCAACTGTAAGGTCTTTCACCAGTATGTGTCCGGATATGATCTGTTAGAGTACATTTATGTGAGAAAGTCTTTGCACATATTCTACAGCTGAAAGGTCTTTCACCAGTATGTGTCCTCATGTGACCTGTTAGATGATATTTCCGTGTAAAAGCCTTTGAACATATTATACAAGTGAAAGGTCTTTCACCAGTATGTGTCTGCATGTGAATTGTTAGATTATATTTCTGTGTGAAAGCCTTCTCGCATACTCTACAACTGAAAGGTCTTTCACTGGTATGTGTCTGCACGTGTTGTTTTAGATGATGTTTCTCTGTAAAATCCTTCACACATACTCTACAGCTAAAAGGTCTTTCACTGGAATGTGTCCTCTCAGGTTGGCTCTGAATACTAGACTTTGAACACTCATTGCAGAATGAAGGTCTCTTATCCATGGGTGATGCTATGGGTGTGCCTCCACTATCTCTAATGCTATCAATTTCCTTCAAACAAACTTCACATGTGGGAAGCTTCACACAAGATTGATCCTGTTTGTGTCTCTGTAGATCCCTCCTATCAGAGAAAGTCTTTGAACATATCCTGCATTGGTAGGGTCTGCTGGCATCTTTGTCTCTTGCATCATTCTGTGCTTCTACATGATCATCTCTTGGTACATTGGTGTTTATTCTTGATTGAATCCTTGAACTACATGTACCTGTGACATCATCTTGGATAGTCTGTGTTTCAGTCACTTCAACATTTGATGAGGCATGACATTTTCCATTGGATGCAATTCTTTGACCCATCAGTAGACCAGACTTTTCTGCAATGGAACACAGATAACGTTGAATTCATCTTCAGTTTAGTGTTTTTGCTACAATAGCTCATTTCCAAATGGCTTGAATTCCTCAAACATTTAAATTTTGTTTTTAAAGAAATTGATTTAAGTTTGAATATATACGGTATGAGAACACAATTGAAAACAAAAGTTATTGTCCGTCTTCTCTATATTCAATGTACAGTATCTTTCCTAAAGAGTGCCTCCGACCATTATGCAAACACCAATTGTGTGTTGTATTATTCTCTGGAGTATAACATGTCCAGCAAATTTTTTTTTTTTTTGAATTAAGTTTTGAAACAAAAACCAATTGAATCTCTATGCTTATTTTAATTACTCCGCGCAATAATCTCATTTTCCTCCTGACATGTGTTGCCTTAAGTGCAACTGAGTCCTTTACCAGTATGTTTCCTTGTGTGATTAGTTAGGAGACTATTAGAATAGAAAGCCATGAAGCATACATTACAACTGTAAGGTCTTTCACCAGTATGCGTCCTGAAGTGTATTGTTAGATCACATTTCTTAGAGAAAGCCTTTGTACAAAAGCTGCAACTGTAAGGTCTTTCACCAGTATGTGTCTGCACATGATATGTTAGAGTAGATTTATGTGAGAAAGTCTTTGCACATATTCTACAGCTGTAAGGTCTTTCACCAGTATGTGTCCGGATATGATCTGTTAGAGTACATTTATGTGAGAAAGTCTTTGCACATATTCTACAGCTGAAAGGTCTTTCACCAGTATGTGTCCTCATGTGTTCTGTTAGATGATATTTCCGTGTAAAAGCCTTTGAACATATTATACAAGTGAAAGGTTTTTCACCAGTATGTGTCTGCATGTGAATTGTTAGATTATATTTCTGTGTGAAAGTCTGCTCGCATACTCTACAACTTAAAGGTCTTTCACCGGTATGTGTCTGCATGTGTTGTTTTAGATGGTGTTTCTGTGTAAAATCCTTCACACATACTCTACAACTGAAAGGTCTTTCACTGGCATGTGTCCTCTCAGGTTGGCTCTGAATACTAGACTTTGAACACTCATTGCAGAATGAAGGTCTCTTATCCATGTGTGATGCTACAGGTGTGCCTCCACTATCTCTAATGCTATCAATTTCCTTCAAACAAACTTCACATGTGGGAAGCTTCACACAAGATTGATCCCGTTTGTGTCTCTGTAGATCCCTCCTATCAGAGAAAGTCTTTGAACATATCCTGCATCGGTAGGGTCTGCTGCCATCTTTGTCACTTGCATCATTCTGTACTTCTACATGATCATCACTTGGTACGTTGGTGTTTATTCTTGATTGAATCCTTGAACTACATGTACCTTTGACATCATCTTGGATAGTCTGTGTTTCGGTCACTTCAAGATTTGACGAGGCATGCCATTTTCCACAGGACGCAATTGTTTGACCCATCAGTAGACCAGACTTTTCTGCAATGGGACACAGATAACATTGAATTCATCATCAGTTTTTTGGCTACATTAACTCATTTCCAAATTGCATGAATTCTTCAAACATTTAAATTTTGTTTTTAAAGAAATTGATTTAAGTTTGAATATACGGTATGAGAACACAATTGAAAACAAAAGTTATTGTCCGTCTTCTCTATATTCAATGTACAGTATCTTTCCAAAAGAGTGCCTCCGACTATTATACAAACACCAATTGTGTCTTGTATTATTTTCTGGAGTATAACATGTCCAGCAAATGTCTTTTTGTTTGAATTAAGTTTTGAAAAAAACCAATTGAATCTCTATGCTGATTTTAATTATTTTGCACAATAATCTCAGTTTCCTCCGGACATGTGTGCATTATGTGCAACTGAGTGTTTTACCAGTATGTTTCCTCGTGTGCTTCGTTAGGAGACTATTAGAATAGAAAGCCATGAAGCATACATTACAACTGTAAGGTCTTTCACCAGTATGTGTCCTTATGTGTATTGTAAGATCACATTTCTTAGAGAAAGCCTTTGTACAAAAGCTGCAACTGTAAGGTATTTCACCAGTATGTGTCCGGATATGATCTGTTAGAGTACATTTATGTGAGAAAGTCTTTGCACATATTCTACAGCTGAAAGGTCTTTCCCCAGTATGTGTCCTCATGTGACCTGTTAGATGATATTTCCGTGTAAAACCATTTGAACATATTATACAAGTGAAAGGTCTTTCACCAGTATGTGTCTGCATGTGAATTGTTAGATTATATTTCTGTGTGAAAGCCTTCTCGCATACTCTACAGCTGAAAGGTCTTACACTGGAATGTGTCCTCACAGGTTGTTTCTGAATACTAGACTTTGAACACTCATTGCAGAATGAAGGCCTCTTATCCATGGGTGATGCTATGGGTGTGCCTCCACTATCTCTAATGCTATCAATTTCCTTCAAACAAACTCCACATGTAAGAAGCTTCACACAAGATTGATCTTGTTTGTGTCTCTGTAGGTCCCTCCTATCAGAGAAAGTCTTTGAACATATCCTGCATTGGTAGGGACTGCTGCCATCTTTGTCACTTGCATCATTCTGTACATTCTGTACATGATCATCTCTTGGTACATTGGTGTTTATTCTTGATTGAATCCTTGAACTACATGTACCTTTGACATCATCTTGGATAGTCTGTGTTTCAGTCACTTCAAGATTTGAAGAGGCATGGCATTTTCCATTGGATGCAATTGTTTGACCCATCAGTAGACCAGACTTTTCTGCAATGGGACACAGATAACATTGAATTCATCATCAGTTTAGCTTTTTTGCTACACTTAACTCATTTCCAAATGGCATGAATTCCTCAAACATTTAAATTGTAAAAAAAATTGATTCCAGTTTGAATACATGATAACACAATTGAAAACAAAAGTTATCACCCCTCTTCTCTATATTCAATGTACAGTATCTTTCCTAAAGAGTGCCTCTGACCATTATGTGCACACCACTTGTGTGTTGTATCATTTCTGGAGTATAACATATGTCCAGTAAATGTCTTTTTGCTTGAATTTAGTTTTGAAACAAAAACTAATTGAATCTCTATGTTGATTTTAATTACTTTGCACAATAATCTCATTTTCCTCCTGACATGTGTTGCCTTAAGTGCAACAGAGTCCTTTACCAGTATGTGTCCTCATGTGATAAGTAAAGCAACTATTAGAATAGAAAGCCATGAAACATACATTACAACTGTAAGGTCTTTCACCAGTATGTGTCCTTATGTGTTTTGTTAGATCACATTTCCAAGAGAAAGCCTTTGTACAAAAGCTGCAACTGAAAGGTTTTTCACCAGTATGTGTCCGCATGTGTTTTGATAGATTACCTCTCTGTAAAAAGGCCTTTGTACAGTCACTACACCTGAAGGGTCTTTCTCCAGTATGTGTCCGCATGTGTACTGTTAGTTGATGACTCTGTGAATAAGCCTTTGTACATATTCTACAGTTGAAAGGTCTTTCACCAGTATGTGTCCGAATATGTTGTGTTAGAGTAATATTCTGTGAGAAAGTCTGTGCACATAGACTACAACTGAAAGGTCTTTCACCCGTGTGTATTCTCATGTGGATTGTAAGATGATGTTTCTGTGTAAAAGCCTTTGCACATACTCTACAACTGAAAGGTCTTTCACCCGTATGTATTCTTACATGTCTAGCAAGGTGAGGTTTATGTGTAAAAGCCTTTGCACATAGTCTACAGCTGAAAGGTCTTACACTGGAATGTGTCCTCTCAGGTTGGTTCTGAATACTAGACTTTGAACACTCATTGCAGAATGAAGGTCTCTTATCCATGGGTGATGCTATGGATGTGCCTCCACTATCTCTAATGCTATCAATTTCCTTCAAACAAACTTCACATGTGGGAAGCTTCACACAAGATTGATCCTCTACAAGTACTAATGACAGGTGTTTCACCAGTATGCATCCTCACAGGTTGTTTCTGAATACTAGACTTTGAACACTCATTGCAGAATGAAGGCCTCTTATCCATGGGTGATGCTATGGGTGTGCCTCCACTATCTCTAATGCTATCAATTTCCTTCAAACAAACTTCACATGTGGGAAGCTTCACACAAGATTGATCCTGTTTTAACGAAAACAAATTACTGTTTTGTCAGTCTCGGGTACACACTTATGGGTCTCGATTCGTTCTCGACCATCATAACCAATAGTCTCGGAACCCCCCCCCCCCCCCCCCCTGGATGACACAACTTAGCCAGTGGTCTCGGGCTCGGCCTCAAAAATATTTGGCGACGTTTCCAAGGAGAAAGCCTTTGGGCATATGGGCATATGCTACACCTGTATGTGTGTCCTCATGTGTTTAATTAAAATGCATTTCGGAGTTTAAGCTTTTGTACATGTATGCAAAACGCCCTTAAATGTCTTTCACCAATCACCAGTATGTGTCCTCATGTGCACTATTAAAGAATGTTTCTGTGAGAAAGCTTTTGTACATACAGTAGAATTGAAAGGCCTTTCACCAGTATGTGTCCTCGTGTGTTTTGCTAGGAGACTAGAAGAGAAAGCCATTAAACATTACAACTGTCGGATCTTTCACCAGTATGTGTCCTTATGTGTGATTTTAGATCAGATTTCCAAGAGAAAGCCTTTGTACAAAAGCTGCAACTGAAAGGTTTTTCCCCAGTATGTGTTCTCATGTGGTCTGTTAGATGATGTTTCTGTGTAAAAGCCTTTGCACATACTCTACAACTGAATGGTCTTTCACCAGTATGTGTCCTTATGTGTAATTTTAGATCAGATTTCCAAGAGAAAGCCTTTGTACAAAAGCTGCAACTGAAAGGTTTTTCACCAGTATGTGTCCGCATGTGTTCTGTTAGAGTATGTTTCTGTGAGAAAGCCTTTGTACATAAACAACAACTAAAAGGTCTTTCACCAGTATGTGTCCTCATGTGTCTTGCTAGGCGACTATTAGAAGAGAAAGCCATTAAACATACATTACAACTGAATGGTCTTTCACCAGTATGTGTCCTTATGTGTAATTTTAGATCACATTTCCAAGAGAAAGCCTTTGTACAAAAGCTGCAACTGAAAGGTTTTTCACCAGTATGTGTCCGCATGTGTTCTGTTAGAGTATTTTTTAGAGAGAAACCTTTTGAACATACATTGCAACTAAAAGGTCTTTCACCAGTATGTGTTCTCATGTGGTTTGTTAGATGATGTTTCTGTGTAAAAGCCTTTGCACATACACTACAGCTGAAAGGTCTTTCACCAGTATGTGTCTGCATGTGTACTGAAAGATCACATTTCTTTTTGAAAGCCTTAGTACATACACTACAACTGAAAGGTCTTACACCCGAATGTGTCTGCATGTGTACTGTTAGATAACATTTCTGTTTGAAAGCCTTAGTACATACACTACAACTGAAAGGTCTTTCACCCGTATGTATTCTTACATGTCTAGCAAGGTGATATTTAGTATTGAAGGCTTTTCCACATACTCTACAAGTACTACTGACAGGTGTTTCACCGGTATGCATCCTCACAGGTTGTTTCTGAATACTAGACTTTGAACACTCATTGCAGAATGAAGGCCTCTTATCCATGGGTGATGCTATGGGTGTGCCTCCACTATCTCTAATGCTATCAATTTCCTTCAAACAAACTTCACATGTGGGAAGCTTCACACAAGATTGATCCTGTTTGTGTCTCTGTAGATCCCTCCTATCAGAGAAAGTCTTTGAACATATCCTGCATTGGTAGGGTCTGCTGCCATCTTTGTCACTTGCATCATTCTGTACTTCTACATGATCATCACTTGGTATGTTGGTATTTATTCTTGATTGAATCCTTGAACTACATGTACCTGTGACATCATCTTGGATAGTCTGTGTTTCAGTCACTTCTGGATTTGAAGAGGCATGGCATTTTCCACTGGATGCAATTGTTTGACCCATCAGTAGGCCAGACTTTTCTGCAATGGGACACAGATAACGTTGAATTCATCATCAGTTGAGTTTTTTGCTACAATTAGCTCATTTCCAAATGGCATGAATTCTTCAAACATTTAAATTGTAAGTCTCTTTTTAAAGAAATTGATTTAAGTTTGAATATAAATGAGAACAGAATTGAAAACAAAAGTTTCCACCGCTCTACTCTATATTCAATGTACACCATCTTTCCTAAAGAGTGCCTCTGACCACTATGCAAACACCACTTGTGTGTTGTATTATTCTCTGGAGTATAACATGTCCAGTAAATGTCTTTTTGTTTGAATTTAGTTTCGAAACAAAAACCAATTGAATCTCTATGCTGATTTTAATTACTTTGCGCAATAATCTCATTTTCTAAATGCAACTGAGTCCTTTACCAGTATGTGTCCTCATGTGATTAGTTAGGCGACAAATTTTTATAGAAAGCCATTAAACATACATTACAACGTTAAGGTCTTTCACCAGTATGTGTCCTTAAGTGTATTGTTAGATCCCATTTCCTAGAGAAAGCCTTCGTACAGTCACTACACCTGAAGGGTCTTTCTCCAGTATGTGTCCGTATATGTACTGTTAGTTGATGACTCTGTGAAAAAGCCTTTGTACATATTCTACAGTGGAAAGGTCTTTTACCGGTATGTATTCTTACATGTCTAGCAAGGCTTTCTTTGCGGTTGAAAGTCTTTGGACATATTCTACAACTGAAAGGTCTTTCACCAGTATGTGTCCGCATGTGTACTGTTAGATCATATTTCTGTTTGAAAGCCTTAGTACATACACTACAACTGAAAGGTCTTTCACCCGTATGTATTCTTACATGTCTAGCAAGGTGAGGTTTATGTGTAAAAGCCTTTGCACATACTCTACAGCTGAAAGGTCTTACACTGGAATGTGTCCTCTCAGGTTGTTTCTGAATACTAGACTTTGAACACTCATTGCAGAATGAAGGCCTCTTATCCATGGGTGATGCTATGGGTGTGCCTCCACTATCTCTAATGCTATCAATTTCCTTCAAACAAACTTCACATGTGGGAAGCTTCACACAAGATTGATCCTGTTTGTGTCTCTGTAGATCCCTCCTATCAGAGAAAGTCTTTGAACATATCCTGCATTGGTAGGGACTGCTGCCATCTTTGTCACTTGCATCATTCTGTACTTCTACATGATCATCACTTGGTACGTTGGTGTTTATTCTTGATTGAATCTTTGAAGTACATGTACCTGTTACGACCTTCTGAAGGGCCTTTTCCCCCTGCACTCCTAGACCTGGCAAAGTAGTTTCACTCTCCTGATAAGCAGCACTTTCTGTAAATTAGAGAAGATTTGGGTTTACTTTACAAATAAAAGACGGTGGTCATAATAATAAGATGTCACATGAACAAAATATTTACAAATACAAACATAAATATACCAGAGACCAGATAAACAACAGATCAAAATTAGAATGTAATAATACAGACCAGCAAGAAAACATATAAATACATGCATCATAACAGGACAATATGTTTCAATACTTCACTTGTATGCAATTTTCATTATTTACACTTAATATACTTGGTTAGCTGAATGATGCACAATATAGGCCACATTAAATCAGGCACAAAGATTCTGAAGTGAATGAGATGTAGTGACCATTTTAAGAAAATTTTTGGATTTGTCATGGTAGCGACAGAATGCAATCATGCTACCAGGAAAACAAACAGTGCTCAGTTACAAGCACAACTGGTCTGGGTAGAGAATGAAGGGCATTTACTGCCCTATTGGATGAATTATTTTCTAGAATTTGATGTCTGGCTGGAATCTGTCTCAGGATACTCTGCAACTTTGGAATCAGTAAAAAAAAGGCATGTTTAACTAGACCAAGGATAGTTCAATCTATTGTGTGAACATAATCTTCACAATGCAAACATCTGCCTTCCTTCCTACCTGAAACCTCTGACTCGACGTTATGGCCTGTCCTCGATGTCCTCGATGCTCCATGATGTGTATGATGACGAGTCTTGTCTACTGAGATGTCTGCTTCCGTCACCATTGCTTGTTCCTGAATTTCAGTTGCTCCCTTCACATCCGTCTTGCACCTAGCACATTTCATGGCAATGTTCTGATCTGTATGGCCCAGGTAATAATGGGGTCTGCTCCCAGACAGTACCTTGTGACAGTCTGCACATTTAGCAGTCCTTCTTCGGATGTGTACTTTCTCCAGCACAATCTTAGCCGTCTTCATTTTAGGAAATCCACTTTTGATGTTGGCTGTTAAAGGTTCACTTTCCTCAACCAAATGCCCATCACCATCTGTAAAAAGTCCAAGATATTCATTATACAAGAATTTTGGTCGCAAACCTTTTTGAAGAGCAATATTTGTTTTGAATCATTTCTTGCCCCAACAAAGATCATGCTGAGATTAAAAGCTTGGCGCCTACTGACTGATTTCCTAGTTAATGTTACAATTTTATCGCAGTTTTAACTAGATGGATCTTCGACTGCGCGCAGTCGAAAATTATGCCTCCGCTATCACGCGATTTTAATATCAAGCCCAAATAACATGCACTGAATTAATTTTGTACAAATATTTTTCATACATTTTTAATCCTGTGACCTTGACCATATGACCCCAAACTTTGATGGCTACATTGGCTCCCTAAGAAACATTCAGGTACCAAGTTTGATTGAAATCTGATAGTTCTTGATATTTTGCCAAATGATTACAAGCTTTTTTGCATGTATGAGTCCTGTGACCTTGACCTCAATCTCATGACCCCAACATTTTATGGCTATGTTGACTCTTTATGATACATTCAGGTTCCAAGTTGGATTGAAATCTGACATTCAGTTCTTGAAATTTTGCCATTATAAGCCATTTTGGCATATATATTTAGTCCTGTGACCTTGACCTTTGACCTCATGACCCCTCAATTCTAATCATATCATTGCTACCCCCATATGTACACTCATACCAAGTTAGAAATTGATCTGTTAACCGGTTCTTGAGATATCGCAAGAACGAGGCATTTTTGCACATATATTGAGTCCTGCGACCTTGACCTTTGACCTTATGAACCCCAAAATCTAATCAGATCATCGCCACCCCAAAATGTACACTCATACCATGTTTGAAGTTGATCCCTCTACTGGTTCTTGAGATATCGCGAGAATAAGGCATTTTTGCACATATAATGAGTCCATGACCCCTAAAATCTAATCAGATCATTGTCACCCCAATATGTACACTCATACCAAGTTTGAAATTGGTCCGTCAACCGGTTCTTGAGATATCGCGAGAACGAAGACGGGACGTACGTACGGACGGACGTACGTACGGACGGACGGACGGACGGACGGACAACCCGAAAACATAAAAAGAGGCATAAAAAGGTGAATGAACAATGGTGCTACATACTTTATAATAAGCTTGTAGTTTTGATTTGGGGGCTTTGAAAGGTCAAATCAAAAGCTTCCATGGGCTCTGCCCCCTGCCCCCTAAACCCCACCCAAAGTGGCTTGCGCTTATGCACTGGCAGGTTGGAGCCCCCACCCCAAATTGGATAACTCTTGGCTATACCACTGAAGTAACAAACTGTTATCTAAACATAAAAGTCAAGAACTTATAAACTTAATATGGTTGGCTACACACATTAATCTTTTCACTACAGCAGCAAAAAGTGACTCTGATTTCTTTACCTATAACTGTTGTTCCTTCTTCCACTTTAAGCTTCATATTCATCACCTCACTCTGCTGGTCATGTGATGCATCAGTGGTATCTCCAAGTCTTGGATCAGGTGTTTCTATGACATTCAAGTCCCTCTGCTGATCATGTGACATGAGCAACTCCATGGCAACTTGTTGCAGATGATCATCGTCCAGAGAATGCTCAGGCAGTGCATTAGGACCACTGTCCACTTCAGAATGGCCTGCATTACAATTTATGAAAAAATTAGTCAAAAGTCATTCATAATTCTATTTAATTTTAAGGGGAAAATCAACAGTTTAGTTATTGCTGACATTGCGCAATGTTGTCAACATGTTCAGGGCTTAAAGTTGAAATTAGCTCTGGTCTGGTGTAACCAAATTTGATTAACGAATACAACATTTTCCTCTCTCAGCAAAAAAATAGTAACTTTTGTTTTGGACCACTTACTGGCTTTATAGATGAGCATAATTCAGTAAGCCTCTGTCTGACTTGCCCAACTAGACCACAAGAAAAAAGGGCAAATTCTTTGCAAATTATGGGGCAGTTGGGGAGGGGGGGGTACAGGGAACTATTCATTCATAACCCACCAACCTTGGCCTTGAAGGCAAGTTTACAATGATGGTTGATTGCTAGTGTAACAAGGCGATATCCATAAAGTATCTCGCCCACTTGCGCGCACTTGACCTCATTTGACCTTTGACCCCAGAATATCATGAAGGCCAATGTAGGGCATCTACCAATCAAGTTTAGTTACAAACAGATGCAGGGTCGGAAAGTTATCAACCCTAATATACTCTTGCAGGTAAAACTTCACATTGACCCTCATTTGACCTTTGACCCCAAAATATGATGGAGGCTAATGTAGGGCATCTACCAATTAAGTTTTGTTACAAACAGATGCAGGGTTGGAAAGTTATCAACCCTAATACTCTTGCAGGTAAAACTTCACATTGACCCTCATTTGACCTTTGACCCCAAAATTTGATGGAGGCTAATGTAGGGCATCTACCAATTAAGTTTTGTTACAAACAGATGCAGGGTTGGGAAGTTATCAACCCTAATAGACTCTTGCAGGTAAAACTTCACATTGACCCTCATTTGACCTTTGACTTACTTATGTGACCTTTGACCCCAGAATATCATGGAGGTCAATGTAGGGCATCTACCAATCAAGTTTGGTTACAAACAGATGCAGGGTTGGAAAGTTATTCAAATTTTTGTAAGCGTCACAGACAGACAGACAGACAGACGGACGGACCAACGCAATTTGGATCCCTAAGTAGTCTCCCTCCACCTACGGTGGGCTCGACAATAAATCAGTGTTCCATATTTAAAATAAATTACAATTACGAAAATATTCCATTTTTGGTGGCCCACACAAAACAAACAAATACAGAATTTTGACCAACCAAATATATGTTTTCTGTCATTTTTTTCACAAAACATAATAGATTTGCATCAGTGGCCCAGAGCCCCTGCTAATGACATGACTTGCATAAATTAGTACACTAAGGAACTGAGTGGTGACAGATTTTAATTTTTTTAAATACAAATCAACATAGAAATAAATAACATTCAGCCTCTTTAAATGCCCCCCCCCCCCTCCCTCCCCCATCCCTGTCATAGGGTATACTACATGTACACATTCTTGGAATTTCCATCCTACCTTCTCTCAGATCAATCTCCTGTTTGATATCCAGTACCACCCAGTTGTGAGTCACCTGATCATGTGACAGAATGTCAGGTGGTTCCATCTTCAGTCTAAGTCCAGTAATCTCAGAAACCCTGGCATCTCCAGACGTACGTGGGAAACTTCCCTGGTCGGCCACTCCTTTGTCTGGAAAGGGGAATTTCAATATCAACAGAACTTAGCTTTGTTGAAGAAATACATGCAAGAAAAATGAGAAACAAAATGACTTTGGTCATTTGTTTTTAAATTACCAATTATAATAGTAATGACAATATGCCATGGATTTAAGGCCAAAAAAAAAATTTGTTTGATTGGAGTAACGGGCAACCAAAAATTAGGGTAGGTCGGTAGGTTTTTTTTTTTTTTTTTTTTTTTTTTTCCTCGCACAAATACACAAAAACACACATATAACACATGGCAATTGCAAATTCTATTGAAAAAAAAACCTCTAGGGTCGGCGTGCATTAGCGCCAGTACTTTTAGGGGCGGGCGGGTTACGCCAATCCAACCATTTATTTTTCATGGCCTAATGGACATTGTCAACGGTATCATTTGATTGTGACATCAGTCAACACTTTGTCTCGTTCATCATGTGTCAGATGGCAATTATACATGCATATGCACCACAATCACTCCTGCGAGTCAAGGGAATACTGCATGCAATGGTAAACACGTTTATTATATTAATTAGAGTTTTTACAATTTGCATATTAATATCAGGGTGTTCAAAAACATTTCTTCAAATATTTGTAAATTTTCAGGGAGCCACATAAAGTATTAATTTCCCAGTTAATTTGAACAGTCATTCCCAAGTACTGGCGGGTTAACTGCATGCAGCATTTACCACAATGCATTGTCAATGCATAAAGTGAAGTGTTTCAAGGATGTGTCCAATTTATAATAAATTATTAATTTAAATCGAACATATCTCATAGTAATGTTCTTCTGAACTATATTTTTCCACTATATTTAAAAAACACCTTGTCAGTAAATAAAACAAATCATGAGTTATTTGATTTCTCAGTTCATCAAGCACATTTGATTTTTAACAAGTTTGTTGGGAGACAAAGAGACATTACATGATTTAAGGTCTCTTCCTAGTAGTGACTAGTGACTACCACATCTACAAAGTATATGGTCCACTCAGGTGGACCATTTACGCGCAATATATGGTAATACACGGGAGATTACCATACTGCCTATTCATACACTGTACCGTTCATCAGTTGAACGTTGTGTGTTAGGATGCATCGGTAATGAAAACAGACGGGAAATAATCCTTTTTTTCTACATTTTGCAATCTTCAAAACAACAAAGTCGGTAATTATTATCAAAGTATATGACTTAGAGATCACATAAACGAAAATTTTTTTGCATTTGCTGGTAAATTTAGGGAGAAATCGGCCGACAAAAATTGTTTATTATTTGGATAGTGCAGCAGGCGGAAGAGGTTGATCTCCACACAATGCTACTGTAATTTACCTATGTGTGGTGACTACCTAGGCTAGGGTTTCATATCATTGTCCATATTTATAACTCACTTTCACTTTTTTCAGTACTGCCAGCATAAGAAATTATTGACGACTCCCTCATGGTGGCGTTGGTCAAACAAAGGTTCTCTTCACCGTTTGAGTCTGTAGACCTTGATGCTGTAAGCTCCATAGCCATAGGTTGCGGGGTCGTCACAATTCCATCAGTTGTGCTTAATGTTGAGATTGTAACGTGCCGCAGACTTTCAGATTTTATGGATACTGACGGATCCATGGCATCTGTGGAAGAATTGTAATCTGCTTTTGAACTGAATTTGGACAAGGAATTTGAAGACATCTCACCACAATTGAGCACTGTGCTTTTGGTAAGCGTTGTTGTCATCTTTGGCTCCAGGTTTGGCTCCAATTTGAAGTTGAGATCGACCGCCCTATGATCGTTTTCATCATGGAGAGGATTCAGAGGAACACAGCTGTCATTACTGCCATTGCAAAAGCATTTGCATTTGCACGAGGGCTCTGCACAGAAATGTGCGTGAACTTTGAGTAGATGTAGCACAAACACCTCGTCAGTAATACAGGAATATTTGTCACCATGATGACCATGAATGAAATCTTTCTTCTGATGATCCCACGTGTTGAATATGTGCATATCGTTAATACAAATACACGTGAAAGTGGAAGATATGGATGTCGACGTAGAACGCGGCATAGTTACACCGTCACCAACGCACCCCTCTCCCTGAGTCACCGCAGCGCTTTCCATCAGTTTCCGCTACCAGTGCCTGCCGCGCCGTGTGACAAAGTCAAAGCACGCCGAAATTGATAAACGATGATTCACAAACTAGACTAGATTTTCTCCGCCCATGATAAATAATTACATACTAAGTGACACATCAACGAGAAGTAACTGGAAAACGAATTTGTTGTTGTACAATGTAGCTCTTATCTGCTCTATAAGACTATCCCTCTTTTTTACTCCCTGATAATTTTCTGATTTGGCCCTGACCTTGCTGCTGCGCTGCCTATATTATGCTTCCACAAATGCGAATATTTAGCGGTATACAAAATGCAATGAAAACGTTCGTATTAGATCTATCAACAAAACTAAACGGCTTGAATCTGCAGACCCGTAGCCCCCGTAGCCCCCCCCCCCCCCCACCCCTCAGTGGCGGATCTACGGGGGGGGGGGGGGTTAGGGGGTTTAACCCCCCCCCCTTGGGCTGCCAAGTGAAAATGTATCAGTGAAAACAAATTACTTACGGGGGTTCAAAATAGCTCGTGGACGATGCTCCGCATCGTCATTGGGTCAACCCCCCCCCCCTCCCTTAGCAAAAGGCTAGATCCGCCCCTGCCCCCCCCCCCCCCCCCATTATACTTTTTATCGGTCTCGGCCATCTAAACCAGTGGTCTCGGGCAACAATCGGTTTTGTATAGCCCCCTCCACCTACCCCCCCCCCCCCCCCCCCAACGTACACCCCCCCCCCCCCCCCCCAACGTACACCCCCCCCCAACGTACACCCCCCCCCCCCCAACGTACACCCCCCCCCCCCCACACACTGCTTACACAACTAATATATTTCTGCATATTCTTGCCATATAGCAGAACGTAAAGGGATTGTGCAGTTTTTAGTTTAGATGGCGCTTCATAGTATGAGGTAATGAAAACTAAGTGTAATAGGTCTATTTGGAAGAGCATAAAACAAACCTTATCGGTCTAGAAAATCTATGAATAGGCCTATATCAGATTAGAATAAACGTAAGACACAAATTTATTCGACAATTAATTTAAGAAAATTGTGTTTGACTAAAACTTTACTATTGCCTAATGTACTTCTTTCCCTTCCTGTTCTTCCCCCTCTTGTATACTGTCTTTTTCTCTATCCCTCAATCCTAAGTCCCTTCTGCAAGTTCTGCTTTTATACCATTACATAATCTCGCTCTCCACTTGCGTGCCTCTTCTTTACATGATTAGTGATGTACTGTATGTGTAACATTTGTTTTGGCATATAATGTTAATATTCAAATGTTATCAGTATCCATTGCGTTGGACCAATTAAAATTAAATGAATTGATATTCGGGTAAATTCATTAGCAATCATCAAAAATCATGTTATTCTATATAGGGCAAATATGGCAAAAGCAGGCAGTATATTTAGCATAATGTTCTGGCAGAACCGTGTCAAAGGGCAGCAATCGTGTCGATCTCGGACTATTAACCATCACACACATTTTGGGGCATCAACGTGGCGATGAAGATCTTTTTTCTTTTCTTTTCTCCTTTTCAGGTGAATATCATTTGGAGAAAAGAAATTAGCCTGCCCCTGGGCACCACGCTAAACTGTCTACTCTCGCGATGATGATAATGAGATGCGGCGTTCAAGGCTGGTGATTGATAGGGGTATAGACATGTGTATAAAGAGAAAGAGTGTGTATTGGTAATTGGTATTCACCCCTTCATCCCCCTCCCCCGCTCGTCCTTTATACGGATTCGGTATTAATAATTCAATGATAATAGGAGGCCGCGAGTGGGTATTAGTAAAACGTATGTCGGCGCGTCATTGTTCCAAACATCGGACAATATTAGAACACTTTAGTGTATAATATCTATTTAAACAATTATATCTCAAAATCCAACAGGTGCTTTGCCCCTTGGCCATGGAGATGCGCCCAAGAACGGTATTTAATATTCTGCTTAAGGGGCCTTGCAAAGTTAAACAAATTCCAAACATCCAAATAACATTTGGATAGAGCTCACCCCACCCACCCAGCTAGCCACCTGACGTCGGGCCAATGTCGGAATTTGGTTGCCGGATGTCGGCATATCGCCGTTGGCTCGAGGTTAAAATGTCCGCCAGCCCAACATCGTCACGACGTCATTTTTGTGATATATTGGCATAACGTAATTTTCCGACAATGGCCCAACATCATCTCATGACATGTCTAGTCATTCAAGTTATTTTGATGTTTGTAAATATCGCTGCACATGACACTAATGATTCATATTTTATGTAGTAAGTATACAACCTTGAAAATTAATTTGTACTTACTCCCATGCATCGCAGCTATATTATGTAATTTTCGTAAATGTTTAACTAGCCCAGTAATTGTTATAGCAATCATAATGATTTTAATGTTAAAATATAAAATTTGCATTAGGAAATATAAATAGATACATGATGCCTATTGACTTTTGTAATCCCTTAATTGATTAATCGATATACAAAATAATAATATAATTAACTGTCTTTCGTTAGTATTCATGCCCAGTTTCTGATACTATTCAGGTATATTATGATTTATTTCTCTAATTATTGTATATATAATATATTAAAGGGATCTAGTAACTTTGTTGACATGTGCAAAAAGTGATGAATGGTTGATGCAATGTATATTATTGTTATCTCATATGTCCACAGGGTATTGTGTGAAAATTTCAAGTCAAATGGACATTGCATGGCCAAGTAATGAGCGAAAATGCAAAGTGATATTCAATAACTCACTGCACTCACTTTGTACACAGAAGAAAAACTCGCCCGGAGTTTTTCTTATCTGAATACTTCGATCGTACATATCTTTGTAACGAAAGGGAAATTTGAAAAACCGAAACCTGTCCCATGATTTTATCGTTAATACGAATACAACAAGGTATGAGGGAGCCGCTAGAATGAAAAATTTATTTTGAGGATTTGGACAATGTTACTAAGTCCCTTTAAGGTTTCTTTATACCTCGTGAGTTCATTAATGTTATTTCCATGTTTGTAAATATTGTTGCAAGTGACACTGCAATTCAGCTTGTAGCTGTGAATGTGACATTTTGTTGAATAAAATACCCTTATTATTATAAATGATCTTCACCAAAGTCGAAATCAGATCATGGTCGTTTCTATACAGGGTGGCCCCCAAAAAGCGGAACGGGGCACTTCCCAAAATATAGTACCACAATGTTTATGTCCGTCGGATATGTAGGGTGTCTTTTCCAATGAAAAACGATACCAAGAACAGTAATTTTGGTCGTGTAGTTTTTGTTTTAGGACGCTGTGAGTAAGACCATGTCAGGTGCCCATTTTTGCCAATTTGTACCTAGTCAATGCCCGTTAAATCGCACTCCCTGCCCGTAATACCATTGAGCGACCATGCCTATTCTCTCGGCACACGGCTGAGTGCACACTTACAATTGAGCGCGTTGCTCAGCTCAACGCTATGAAAGGCGGTACATGCGATTCATCAAGCACTGGCTCGGTAAAAATTGACAAAAACGAGAACCTGACATATGTTGTCACTCGCAGCGCCCTAAAACAAAAACTACACGACCAAATTGACTGTTCTTGGTATCGTTGTTCATTTGAAAAGTCACCCTATCCGATGGAAATAATACATTTGTTACTATATTTTGGGAAGTGCCCCGTTCCGATCGGTCCTGTTGACGACCCCCCCCCCCCCCCCCCCCCCCCCCTCCCCGGCTACGGGCCTGATTACTATAATGTATTATAACAGCATAATTTGATGTCACTAATTCGGTATACTCTCCCGGGATTTTTTATTTAGAATTAGACGCCATGTTTTCTATTGTTATACTATATCACATAGAAATTTTAATATGAACAACATAATAATTTACTTTCCTATTAATTATCTAATTATACAATAAGATGATACCAATATCAACATAATGCGTAGAATTGTGGATTTATAAGCTATTAAAATCCGGTTTCGCTTATTTTGACTCACACTGTATAATAAGGTTTTCAGCCTATATTTTGGCAAATAATATAATAAGAGTTGCAATCCGAAATTCAAATCTACTCAAGATTTCATCAACGTTTTGAAGGCATCTGTCGGCTCAATTGATTGGACCCTTTTTTTATGACGTCAATGTTGTCAATACATTATTTACACTTCTGTTGATGTCTATTGATCATTCGAAAGTTACTTTGATTTGACTTATATAATAACGTTTCTGCCTTTTCCGGCAATAATGAGAGTTGCAGGAAATCCGAAATTCCAATCAGTTCAAGATGTTATCAACGTCAAGAAAATTACGTCGGCTCAGTTGATTGGACCCTTGTTTTCATGACGCCAGTGTTGTCCACGCATGGGGCTAAGGATGTCACATGTCATGTTACACCGGCATACATTTATATACTGTTGATGTTCATTGATCAATCGAAAGCTACTTTGATTTGACTAACAATAAACGTTTCTCATTCTATGATAACAAATAATAAGAGTTGTAATCCGAAATTCAAATCTACTCAAGATGTCGTCAGCGTCGTGTTTGAAGCATCTGTCGACTCCGTTGATTGGACGCTTGTTGTGACGTCATCAGTGGCACAGTGATCTCTGAACCCCATTATGATGGTGAAGTACGTTATGAGAGCGCTGATCACCTGCGGATGAGGGGAAATACATAGCATCACAAAATCACAATGACACTGGGGCAATTCCACGGTAACGGAAGGACATTCAGACACAATTTTGGAACTTCAATCAAATAATTCCAGGATCCTGCTTTTGATTTTTTATACTAAATGGCATGTCTTTGATCCTTGTTGGGACACCTTTGATTTCCACTATTTCTAAAATTTTGACCGCATTATGTAAATTAGATATGGACACTAATGAGGCCGGTAACGGAAGGACGCCAAAATGGACATGGATTTTCAAGTTTTTTAGTTATGACCCAATCTCTGTGAAGTTACGAGGTTGATCATGTTAAGTTGGCTACTAGTCAATTTCCTTATGTTCACAGAGTATAACACCACCTTTTAAGAAAAATATCTACATTAGGATATTAATTATGAGAAATTAATTACTCCAGTGTTCGGTAACGGAAGGACGGTAACGGAAGGACCTCTGAAAAGTCTATTGGAATTGTGCAATCAAATTAATTTTGAAATTTAAAGACCATTTATGAGAAGGAAACATCTCTTTTGTGGTCTAAAATGAGTTTGTATCATAGATAGCATATGGACATCACAAGCATTTACATTTCTATTTTTTTCTTACTCTATTTCATGCTCCAATGGCTCTTATTCATGGTCAATCCATGGTAACGGAAGGACACTCAGACACAAATTGTCAACTTTAAGAAAGACATTTTTAAATACTTGTGTTGTTAGAACAGTCTATTTTGATAACAATACTTCCAAAACATACAGTTTTAAGGTCCCATAATTTTTTTTTTTTTTTTTTTATCTCCGCACAATATTGAATATGCATACAAATGAGGTCGGTAACGGAAGGACACTAACATGGACAAGGTTTTGTTATCAAATCATTTTTAACTAAAACTCTGTGATATTAAATAATACAAAATATTTTAAGGGTACACATTTCATTCTCTGAAGGGTTAAGAAGAATTTACTTGTTCTTTGATTAAAATTGGTCCGCAGATATTTGAGTTATTTCACACAAAGCGGACCAATGTTCGGTAACGGAAGGACATAATGGACTATAATGTATGATATGACACAGTAGGGTCATTCCATGTCAAATCACCTTTAAAAAAATTGAAAATTTTCATCGCAGCCCCCTTCAAATTTGCTAATATTTGGTATGTATGATATTTCAACCTTTAAAAGCGCAAATATTTAAGTTTTAGCCCAATTCGCCCAATGGTTTTGGCGCTATGGTCGATTCTTATGGGGGAGTTTTGTAAGAAATGGGCGTGGGCACCATTTTTCAAATGGCCATTGTCCATTAACCGTTGGGTCAATTTTGTAAAGGTGTCATTGGACTGGGGATGTTATGTGCAATCCATTTATGCCATTTGTGTTCATGCATGAGCGAGTTTGGATACGATAACCTTTGACCTTAGATTTTGACCTTCCGTTTTACCTCGTGGATCAAATAATTTTGAGAATTTTTTTTGCTTAAATCTTGGCTTGATATAATTTCTACAACATATGAAAGAATTGGAGATATGTTATTTCTTGCTTTTTCTCCAGCCTTGTTTTTAGTTTGCAAATTTCATGTTAAATTTAATTATTTTAGACCTACACCCATGTCCAAGAATTCTATAGGGGTGTATTGTATAAAAAAAGACCTATTCAAAGTCATGATCAGAGCCTATTCACACCCTGGCTCACCACAGTTAAATAGACCTACTAATCCCCATACAATAGAAATCCAGACAAATGGCATCATGGTAAGGGCCCTGTTGCAGAAAGAGATAAAATCAATTGTGAGCCAGATCAAATGTTCTAAATGCACAAATCTGATTGGTTGAAACACAGAAAATTACTAGTCTGACCACGCTACGCCACTGATAGCTGGCCATTGCAGGTATTGTCTCATTATTTTGGGTTTTCATATATGAGAGACAAATTTTTGAACATAAATTTTGTCATAATATGTAATATGAGGTACCTTGTCCATCTGTTACCATGTGTATGGTAACGGAAGGACATTTTCTTTTGTTATTTATTAATTAACGAAGAAACAATGAGTAATACAATTGTTAGCAATGGGAAGGCCTACTTGAACTTGCTTTGCACTGAAGATTGGTCTGCTCTCTAACAATTATGTGAGCCACAAAATGAAAAATATTGATTTTTCGGTAACGGAAGGACATTTTCATAGGCTGAAAATAAGAAGTCATTGAAGCATAACAACTCAAATAAATCATACAAATTTACTATTTTACGAAATGGTCACATCTCAGGAATCAGAATAATGGTTTTTAGGCTTAACTGGGGAAATATAAAACAAACACAGGATCAAAACACTTTTTCACAAAAATGTCAAATTTGTGGGGTTCAATTATGGTTATAAAGTTATTATAAAAAAACAACTAAAATTATGTAAAACTAAAATTTTCTCATTGAATTCCAAAAATATATAATTTAAGCTTTGATTTGATACCAAATTTGTATCATAAAAATGCTTGTAAATTTTTTGGTCAAATGTCCACTTTGGCGTGGAATTGCCCACTGGTAAATTACAGTAGCCTATACAGTATACAGGGTGGCCCAAACAAACGGAACGGGGCATTTCCCAAAATATAGTAACGAACTGATTATGTATATCGGAAAGGGTGTCTTTTCCAATGAAAAACTATACCAAGAACAGTCATTTTGGTCGTGTATTTTTTGTTTTAGGGCGCTGTGATTAACACCATGTCAGGCTCCCATTTGTGTCAATTTTTACCAAGTCAGTGTCTGATAAATCGCATCTACTGCCTGTCATAGCATCGATCAACGAGCAATACGCTCGCTATTGTTAGTGTGCATTCAGCTGTGTGCCGAGAGAATGGGCATAGTTGTTCGATACTATGACGGGCAGTAAGTCCGATTTATCAGGCACTGACTTAGTAAAAATTAACAAAAATGGGAACCTGACATGTCATTCACAGCGCCATAACACAAAAACTACATGACCAAAATGACTGTTCTTGGTATCGCTTTTCATTGAAATTGACACCCTATCCGATGGACATAATCATTTTGTTACTATATTTTGGGAAGTGCCCCGTTCCGGGGTTTTTTTTGTTGGCTACCCTGTATAGCATCACATTGACACTGGTAAATTACAGTAGCCTATAATAGACACACACAATTTGAAATAACACAATCATTTGTTTATTATTTATTTGGTGCTAAGGAGGTTGCTTATCATTTCATGGATGCTTCTTGTACACATACTGCTGCAAAGGGGTAGTTCAGTTTTGGTATAGAGGGCGCTGCACGAACTAAGTTGTGAAATAATGAAAAACTGAGTGTAAAATTTGAAATAGCATACAATTTTTATGACAGAATAAACTTTATTTGATCAAAATCGGTTCTTAAACTGCTGAAATATCAATAAATATATCCGATCGGAATAAATCTTGGGCCCAGATTTATTCGATGATTTTTTTTTTAAAGGGGTAGTTTAGTTTTGGTAGAGAGGGCGCTGCACATCACAATTTTTTTGTGAGGTAATGAAAAGTGAGTGTCGAATTTTAAAGAACATACAATTTAAATGGGAGAATAAACTTTATTTGGTAAAAATCGACCCAGAAGCGGCTGAAATATCAATAAATATATCTGATCTTATAATTATTTGGGGCCCAAATAATAAGATGATTTTTTCAAAAAATTTTGTTGATGATCTCTCTATTTAATCATTATTTCAATAAAACATCACATACATAATTTTGTATGAAAAATGATTGAAACCAATGCCTTTTAAGAAAGCGCCTTCTTGTGTTTTAATGGCTCTTTTTGAATGACAATGGGCTTTTTACTTAGTCGTTTGTAATTTTTTTTACATTTCGAGTATGGTGGAATTATAACCATTAGTTTATAATGTTACTGTCCAGGTTTGGTGACTAAAGTTCAGCCTTACCAAAACTATACTACCCCTTTAAACTAAAAAAATGCTTACACTTTTCTAACATTAAAAAAAAAAGAGTTTTTTTATTAAATAGTTGTTGATGATCTTTCTATTTAATCATTATTTCAACGAAACATCATCAATCAATCAATCAATCAATCAATCAATCAAACAATCAACCAAGCAATCTACCATTCAATCAATCAATCAATTATCAGTCAGTCAATCAACCAACCAACCAACCAACCAACCAACCAATCAATCAATCAATCAATCAATCAATCAATCAATCAATCAATCAATCAATCCAATCAATCAATCAATCAATCCAAAACCAAACAATCAACCAAGAAATCTATCAATCAATATCTTGAACAAACCATTCAGTGGTGAATTATACGACAATCGCTCTAGTCTGTAGATATCGACGTCACCACCCATGTTCAACTTTAGGGCGGCATTTCTGTCTAGAGAGCTTCGTTACCTTCCAGAGTTGAAGAAAAAACACCGCCGTCGTCATCGTCGTCGTCGTGTAATTTGTCTGCCCTATCGGCGATGAGACTAGAAGTACATTTTTAAAGCATTTGGTAAATTATACAATGTCTGTTTTACTTCTTTAGAAAGATAATCATTTATCTGCAGGCTCGAGTAAACTTCTTTTAAGAACATAAACAATAATTTGTTTTTCCTCTCATCTTTTTCAAGGTTGTTTCGAATGACTATCAATTTACTCCAAAAAGCTAACGTTAAAATATCATTGATTTATTTGTCTGTATTTATTTTCAATAAGGTAAATGTGTTAATTTGTACGTGGATGTTATGTTATAAACATTTTGCATTAACTTTCTAATGAACATGTCATTCATGGTGCATTTAAAAAAAAGCGTGTTCTATGTCTTCTTTACATTGACATGCTTCATTATTATATGTGCTACAAAATAATGTTCATTACAAATAATTTTGTTCTCACAACAATCAAATTATAAATCATCTTAAAGTTAAACTATTTCACTTTGTTTTCCTTAATATTGATAATATTCCGTTTATAAACCTGCTTCCAATTAACATCAATCTCTAATGTATATGTCCAGTATGATGGACCTTCATTTACAATTCTCCTTTTTAACAATGCAACATAAAATAATTTACTCGATAAACTCTCAATGGTTCTTTCTTTTCCATTAATAATAACTTTGGGTATCTCTAAACATATACATTATGTTCTTTTAAGTTATTCATCCATTGTTTCGGTATTGCTTTCTGTAATTTAAAATATTCAAACATTATAACTACTTTTGAAGTTTTATCACAAATATTGTCTATTAATGTTGTCGTTGCAATACAATGTCTATCAATACAAATATTGTTCAAAAACGTAATGCCACTTGAGAACCATTTCTTATGTCGCTCATGTGTGCGCTTGCATAACTTTTGCATGTACCGGATAATGCGGCTGAATTGAATCTTGGTAAAAACCCTTTTTTATTCTGTAACATTTCATTGCTCAAATAGCCAATTTCAAAGTATTTTTTGGCAAAAATCTTTACATTAACAGATAAGTTATGATAGTTATTCTTTCTCATGAAGGTGATGAAGGAAAAATTGTGTGAGTCGTTTCCCGATACTCTTATTTGACTTTCAATAGAATTGATTGTTCAGTCAATGTCATTTTGATGCAGTCGAGGTAAAAATTTCGTTCATAAGTGTCGTTTTCCATGGTGATGTATATATACTCCGCACAAAAAGAAACTGGACACTTATTCAAGACAACATATCTCATATTTTTTAAAGATAAAATATATGTTATTGTATATCAAATTAAAGATAAAATAAATCTCTTCGATATTAGCATAGAATCCAGGAGAAATCATTCATGCATGACTTGTCACGGTCAATTAACCACCGCAAGGTCTGTTTTCAAAAATAGCAAAAATGGAACATCCATTCAACCATTTAAATGTTGACAAGCATGATATAAACGCTATATTCATGACATAGCATAATTATTTCATTACAAATGTGATCTTTTTTAGTTTCATCTCAATAGAAAAAGTGTAAATGAAGACAAATTATGAACGTTGTAGGTTTTATTTTCATCCAAATGTAACACAATGGGGAATTCCATGGCTAAGGTTTATTCGTCGAAACTACCGTTTGTGCCCTTATTTCAGCATGAAACTTGGTATAAATCTTTCTCAAGAATTCTACCGTAGTCCAAAGATCTTCAAAATCTGATGTCACCATTGGTCAACCATTTGGGCAGTCTCTAACATGTCACTTCTCTAGGTAACTATAGTTGAAATTACAAGGGACACATGAACCAGACAAGCTTTATGCCTCAAAAACAGACCAATATGTTCATGTTCTCATAACCTGGCCCTGTTTTATTGGAAAATGTGTATTTTTGGTGTTTGTTTGTGACAATAAGGTTGAATGGTGTCATAAAAGACTTGCCCCGCATATCTTGTTTCAAGCAAGACGCTTACTCATTGCAGTCGAATGGTGCGGCCATCCATTGTATTTGCTATTTTTGAAAACAGACCTTGCTATTGTTAACTGATCATGGCAGTTCATGCATGAACGATTACACCTTTAATTTACATTCTGCCTGTAGAGGACTAAATTCTTTTAATTTGATATATGATAATGTACACTCTGTCGCACATAAATATTAAATATTTCAACTTAAACAAGTGTCTAGTTTCTTTTTGTGCGGAGTATAGATACACCCTATGCTTGTGCTCTTTCTTGGTAAGTCCTATACATAGAAATGTGGTAGTCTAGCTTGTGGTTAAACAAAGCAGTATGCGTTATTGTAAGGAGGGATGTGGTGGTAGGAGGGGCTCGGCGTTTGTGTGTATACGCTTAGCCTGATCTTAACTGTACCCTTAACCCCATATCACCCTATTTTACTTAAATTAAAACGATACCGTGGTGATGAATCCTCGGAGCAATTATTGCCTTCAATGTAGAAGCATAGACTTACAACATGTTGTAAGTCTATGGTAGAAGTTATCTTGAGCCATGGGTTAGAACGCCCTCTAAGCGGGATATGTCGGTTAGCTAATACAGTAGCTCCAAATGATCGGAACGGGCGAGCGGAGCGAAGGTTGGCTGGTTGGTCAGTTGGTTGCAGTGGTCGAACTGATAGGAGGGGGAGGGGGGGGGGGGGCACATGCGAATGATTTAAGAATCGTAATACTGATATGACTCTAATAACTAAAAATAGTTGCAAGCCTAAGTCACCTTAGGATTGGTGTGCATAACATACATACTGCTGTTCATATCAATAACACTGCTGGCGTGTATCTAAATAGCGACAGAATCAATGATTGACATATGAATAAAGAATAACATGCATGTATATAATATACTAC
This sequence comes from Echinarachnius parma, assembly GCA_037951105.1. NCBI lineage: Eukaryota > Metazoa > Echinodermata > Echinoidea > Clypeasteroida > Echinarachniidae > Echinarachnius > Echinarachnius parma. Next base: position 51,642 of record JBAMJV010000814.1, read on the forward strand.
CACCAATTAGCATTGTCTGCCAAATTTAGGGTAACTGTGGAGATATACATCGAGGCCCGAATCCTCATCATTGGCACAACTTTCACCAGATACCGTTTAATAGTCCAGCGGCATAGCCCCCTGTATTAGCCGAATTGTTCACTTTTCTCTAAAAGCATGACATTTGGCACACATGTAGAGTAATGTATTTTAAGCAAATTTGGATATTGAGCCCTTGGGAATTTTGCCCAGGAGAGCCGTGGCGGTCATTTTTCAAAATGGCCGCCATTTAGTATTTAATTGATAGAGGGTTATGTTAATATATGCATCATTATTCATCCTATTCTTCCTAAACAAGTCTATTCAAGTGCTAATAACATTAGACCATAATGCAAGAATATAATATGGTCCAAATTAATCAATATGGCGGCCTTTTTTTTCTCAAAATGGCCGCCATTAAGTCTTGGAATAATACAATTTTGTTGAATATTTGCGTTATTATTGTTCTGATTCTTTCTTTACTAGTCTATTCAATGTTCAAAACATTGGATGAGCAGCCTAGTATAAAGAAAAATGTTAATCTGTAAAAAACAATACACATGGCGGCCATTTTGAATACAAAATGGCGCCCAGTATGATTAACAATACATACAGTTTGTGTAGATACGTGCGTATTTATTAAATGTATTCCGTATTTGCCTTGCTAAGAATGATTGGAAATTGTTGGGATATAATGTGTCATTTTGTACACATCAATAAATATTATAACGCCATTATCACAAAATGGCCGCCATTAATTATCAGTATCATAGGGGTACAACTGCATGAACACGACAGTGATCAATATTTGCCCTGCGATTTAACTCATTCATCACTTACTATTTGATTTCCTCTCGTTGCCACATGATTCAATCAACAGTCACCTTCACAGAAGCACAGTCCATTGCAGGGCAGATTCGCTTTCTTGCACTTGTAACGTTTCTTACACCCTTTCTTGCATCCACAAGATACCAGTTCCTTGCAGGATTTTGCTGCTTCTGGGAGCTTGGTCCAGAGGGGTTCGAAGGATCCATTGTCCGTCATAATCCAGCCCCAGTATGATGGTGAAGGCAAGTCAGGTCGTGGATTGATGGTTTGCCCCAAATGTGGCCACCTTGGAAGACTGCACGTCGCACATGCTGCTCTAATGCTGCTTGTGCGGGTGGGATGCATTGAACTGAGCTCTTCTTTGGGAAAAGCTTCCTTCGCGCTCTGTTGACATCTGTGACAGTACTTGTCCTGTCGTAGAGCAAGATAACAAACCTCTTAACCAAAGAGAAAGATGATGCAGGGATACTTGCAGTGCTATCTGCCAGGGTAGTTAGGTCATCAGTGAGCTCTGGCAAAGCATTCCAGGTTGCCCATAATGCAGACTTCTTTCCATGCCCAACAAAAGCTGATACGGTATTACAACATGTTAAGGCATGGAAGATAGGCAGAGCGTGTGCCTTCTCCGGTCCCGGTGATGCAGACATTTCATGGGCTGGCAGATACATAGGACATTTCCTGTACCAAAGGCTATCCAAAGTTCATTACCCATCTAGCAAGCTTTGAGTTACCATCACAGCCAACACAACATCATCGGTATCCACAGTCCGGATAAGTAACTTGTGATGAGCATGTTGGGCAGCATAAGCCACATGTACCATCACACGAGTATCGGCCTCTTCGTGACTATACGGGGCAAGCATGATGATGTCATTCTTTTGTGGGACACTCAGCACTTCTTCTCCATCAGTGATGAAAAGTTATTTGCTCTCTTCATGAAAGGACTGTACAAGCAGATTGGAGAGGAATCGGAATAGTTCCAACTTTGTTGTCGTCCACACGCAAAAACTCTGCCAGTTTCCTGGAATTGTTGCCGACCCAACAACTGGCCGTCGCCCACCTTTTCCACGTTTTTTCTGTAGCTGTCCAACACGAGATCAAGGCGACGAGCATGTTGAAAGTACATCACAATGTATGGGATGAAGATCTGGAGTGCATATTTCTCGAAAGTCTTGGATGTTCCAGGCTTCAACATCTGAGCGATTGTAGCCACATCAAGGATAACATCAGTGGCAGGAGGAGGCTCTGGTTGGGCTTTAGCGGAATCATTTAGGCACAAGTCACCTTTTTTCCCTGTGTGAAGTTTCCTTGAATCAGACAATGCAGGTGGGCTTGCTTGATTCTCATGGCTAAAAACTTCTTCAAGATTTCCATCACGGGTTTGACAACTGATATAGAGTCGAGAGAACAGCTCCACCTCTTTTTTTAGTGACATTACTTGTAGCTTTCCCTTTGCTGCCTGGCGTGGAACAGTATTGAACAGGTGTAGTTTGTTGCGATGGTTAGCATCATCAATCCCTTTAGTTTGTTGCAGGATACAGGCATTAACATATAATAGGTGTCAAACTGCTGCTTGCCAATTTGTTTAACAGTACGCACTGTCTCCACAACGGCAGGGTTGGCTATTTTCTTGGTGTCAAGGACTAGAAGGTCCTGTCTATCCTCCTCAAAGGGGTTTCCTAGATCTTCAAAGGCAGCAAGTAGTGCCTGAACATCTTTGGCAAATGATGTATGCACGCTTGCTGTCTGCTCGTGGTGGGAAATCTCATTGTGGTAGTGGTGATGCATGCTCGTATCCTCAAATTCAATAACTGCTCTTGCAACCTCTGGACCGGACACCATCCAACGTCGCAGAGCATTGGGATCATCTGTCAGGCCTACAGCTCCTCCATCACCTTTGGTGATAGCATTGTTCTGTTCATGGGCTTGGTCGTTTGGGATGGCAGAGAACACCCTCTTTGTTTTCTTGGCAGTGAAGTTACCTGCGATGAATTTACTCTAGAGATCTGGATGTCTGCTTGGCAGTTCCATCATGTCACGGAGATGAACCGGTATCCATTGAGCATAGTGTGTGTGGTCTAATGCAAAGAACCAGGGAGCCATTTCTGTCAGGGCATCCAGATACATCTTGAAGTCTGCTTCGCGGAGTGATCGGATATACACAAGAATGGTCAGTTCCAGTGAAAGAACTGTTGCCCAAAACTGGAAATGTGGATAATCCTTTTCTCTCAAGTTGCACCAGGATTCAAAGTCCACATGCGGGCGGTCACTGTCAGCATTCGTGCGGCTGTATTGAGCATATGCGCGTTGTTGCAGTATGTACAAGGTGGCGGCAGTGATGTGGTGTGCTTTGCGTGTGCGCGTGACATGTGCTGCACGAAGGAAGGAATCCGCAGTTCCTGCAGTAGCTATCTCAGCCTGGACGAGAGCCTCTACCCAACCACGTCCATTAAGCCAGATACCAAGGGTTTTGAGAGCTGCCATTTCTACATGTAGGCCACCAAACATGACAACCAGCTTGCCCTCTCCGTATTGGTCTGGCAACTTCCATTGTATCTGCTTTGCCAGAGCAAACAATGGTTGGTGTGGAGTCTGTCCTGGGTTGAGATGCACCACAGCTTGGCTTACTACATTCATGGAATGCCTTATCATAGCAATAGTATGGGCACTTTCCTGGAAGAGAAGCAGCAATGCAGTAGGTGTGATTGTAGCATGCAAACCTGGTTCCTGTTGTTTGGCATTATATGCTACCCATGAGACTTCTTCAGCAACGTTGGCAGATTCTAGTAACTCTTCAACAGTGCTCTTGGTGTGCTCTAACCACTGGTGTTGTTTTTACTTGTCAGAGGAATCGTAGAACCTTTGATGCTTGCGTCAACAGGTGGGACTTCAGTGTAGAAAAGGGGCAGCTTGTCAACTGTTTTGGAACCTGCTTGAGCTTTCATTGTGACAATATTTCAATCTACCCCATCGTCAGAGCATGCATAGTTCCACGATTCCGCCAACCTCCCACATATGTGAAATTCCTATTCCGTGGAATGAATGTGGTGGCAGCGGCCGGTAGTCTACAGCGGCGGTAGTGAACACCTTTCCATGCAGAGTAGGGGGGGGGGGCAGACTACTTGCTCCATCTTATACAGTTGGCAGATACTATTTCCCATCTGTCTAGACATACATAGAATAGTTCCTTTGCTCTACTGGAGTACAGCACATACAAACTGTACATCATGTAGTTACATAATACTCTCAGAGAGAGTGCAGTATATAGGCTGTTTTGATGAGATGACAAGATGTTGGGAGGAGGTAAAGTAATACCAGGATTAGCTGTGGTATGTGAGAGACCTGAGAACAAATGTATGATGGGGAGAATTATGAATTATATACTCGCTCATTGACAGAACAATTCCAATTATTCTTATAGAAAGCCAAAATACGTTATACATAATAATGACGCATTCCAAAAAGTAATACACAAACCTTATACTGTTAATCAATTGGCGCCATTTTTATTCAAAATGGCCGCCATGTGTATTGTTTTGTTTACATATTGACACAATGTTTTATACTAGGCTACTCACCAAATGTTTTGTATATTGAATGACCTAGTTATGAACAAATCAGAACAATAACGCAAATATTCAACAAAATTGTATTTTTCTAATACTTAATGGCGGCCATTTTGAAAAAAATGGCCGCCATATTGATTGATTTGGAATAAATTATATTTTTGTATTATGGTTTAATGTTTTTTATCACTTGAATAAATATGTTGAAGAAGAATAGGATGAATAATAATTAAATAATATATAAATATTCAACAAAATAGTATTATTCTAATACTTAACGGCGGCCATTTTAAAAAAATGGCCGCCATATTGATTGATTTGGAATAAATTATATTCTTGAATTATGGTTTAATGTTTTTAGCACTTGAATAAACATATTTAAGAAGAATAGGATGAATAATAATGCATATATTAACATAACCCTCTATCACTTCAATAGTCAATGGCGGCCATTTTGAAAAATGGCCGCCATGGCCTTCGTGGGCAAAATCTCAGAGGGCTCAATATCCAAATTTGCTTAGAATATATTTATCTACATGTGTGCCAAATTTCATGCTTTTAGAGAAAAGTGAACAATTGTTCAGCTATGCCGCTGGACTATAACCCGTTTCACACCTGTGTAATTTCACAAGCCCATTGATGATTGCCACGTGCCACTGTAGAGATCATATTATAATTGTTTACTTTCATTATCCAATTAATCCCTCTAGTTCTGCTTTATAGGCACCAAGGCAAAATGTCGCTTGACATACCAGTACTAGTATAATCGGTTGCCATGTTTTTAAATATTTTTTTAATATAGTTTTCTGTTTTCCTGGATGACCCATGGTGCAATTTTACTAGTGACCAGTTATTCTGTGACTGGAATGTCAAAAGACACTTTGTCTAGTGGTTTTTGCATAGGGATTTGCATTGAACATGAATACAAAGGGCTATTCGGATTTCACAGGTGCGACAACGTTTAGACCGTTCCTGGTACTAACGGTCTTTTAGCCTGGACTAAAGCTGTGCCACTAATGAGAATTCGGGCCAACATGTTTAAGATAATCAAAGTGTTTACCAATCATGCTTATGCCTAGGTCACAAAATATATATATATTTTTTTTACCTACAGCAGATTTTCTACGATTTCGTGGAGTTGGGATATCGTACGATGTCTGCGATATATTTGTGTAGCGGTCACATATTTGCCGGGGCAAGTACGATGAAAAAGGGTTTTGTCGCGATGATTTCGCGTTCGAAACTATCACGTGATTTAACACGTTTAATCAACGCTTGAACAATGGCCGCTTCACACAACCCTTCTTTCTACAACTAATCATGCTACACCTAAGGTTGTATAAACAGATTCAACAACCATTTTTACACGGCGTTTTTTTACACAGCGTTTTAACAGTGTACGATTTGAGTGGCCCCAAATTCAGTCAAAAAAATCGTACGATAATCGAGAAAAAAAATGCTACGGCGCCCGTGCAGTGCCCTTGCGGTGCCCGCGCGATGCTCTCTACGACGTGAGACCTACGGGCTTACGGCAAGTACGTACAAAATCGTACGATGCATTTTTCTTTTTAACTCCGCGTTAAACAATTTTTTGACATCGTACGGCGAGGAAAATGCAACGGCGACCGCACTTAAAAGTGGCAACGTACGGGCGCCGTATCCCAAATCGGAGCATTTGTGACCTAAACATTAATACGGCTTGATTCCCTGCTATTAATGAAACGTAGCAGGATCAAACAATGATTTGTCAAAATGTCATCTTGTTACGCAATTACAACTTAGTCTAAAATGAAAGTATCGACATTTCCTGATTATTTGTCGATTCTCGAAAATCAATGTCATCATCACTGTTGTCCAAATGGACATGACATTGAGAGATGATGGGACAGGGGATTGAGGCAGGACGACTCAACAAATGAAACAGATGTTAATTTGAAAATGTTTAACTTGAGAAAGTAATTAAATTGTATGATAGTCGGATAATAGCGGGAAATTGCGGGAACAATGTAGATATCATTAGAATGATATAAATCAAACAGAAGTATTTCATGTTTAAACTACATGTATGTGTAAAACTGTATGATAAAGAAATCTTGTATATTATTTAAATAAAAGGTTAGTCGACTTTTCATCCCAGTCAAAAAATAATTATGGTATCAAATTCTGATTGTTCGTCATTTGTTATTGAAATAAGGAAAGTGTTTATATTTTGATATATAAAAGTAATATTCATAATAAGGTAGGAGAGAAACAAAAAATGAAATATCGCGATATTCTTAGCGGTGCTATAGAAATAATTTGTTGATGATATATAAAATGTTAAAAATAAATGAAGAAGAAATTAATGGAAAAGCAATTGGCAACAATAGTCAGATTTGACTGATTGCCACCAAATTAAACAACAACAACAACAACAACAACAACAACAACAACAACAACAACAACATTTCCCACTATTATGTTTCAACTGACTGTCGAAAAAAGTTTATTGTATTACATCTTTTAATGGGAGACTTTTCCATGAGAGCATTTTATACTTTTTACATTTTATACAATGTTGTTACACGCAGTAATATTCACAATATAATCAGTTGAACATAGCTTGTTGAATCATTCTGATTGATGATGAACAATGATAATTGATGCAATTAGAGTTTTTTCTGAACACAAGCTAGAAAAATATGGGGATATTTGTTTTTTGGAGAGAGTTTATTTTTTTATGGGGCACATTAGTATCTCTGTAAGACCATCTAAAGGCTGAAAGGGCTGTCATCTTGGACTCTTGGACAAAATTATGTTTGACCTTCATCAGATATAAATTCCTAGCCTTTCAAAACCTCTGATTATAGGCCTATTCTTAAAGTAGTATGATTTTGAAATATGGGAGGTTACGTAATGTGGATCAGTAAAATATGAACTAATGTACATACATTAGTAGAAGATATCATGTTCACACCGATATGTCAATTACAATTTTATTTTAAAATAAACTCATATCCATAATTCATCAAAATTTACTTTGGCAATTATGTATCAAAATTTAAGCCTTTCCCGTGGAAGGTTAATAAGACCTGTGTATTGAAAATATAAACCAATTAAATCCAACGATAATATGTACGTATTTGAAAATAATTTTTAAAAAAGGGACCTAGAAGGAGAAATCCTTTATTATTTTCAGACATTGCGAAACCGTCTGTAAGATTACTCCAATGTTATCCTCGCTTTAAACATTTGCTCGTAGTAGGGCATCTCGAGTTCAGAGAGCTCCTTGATGTCCGCCGTCACGTCTTCGTCGTCGAGGGACGCCGTGGTCGATGACCGTTTGAAGCAGGTGCTCTTGAAAGCTTTCTCGAACCACATGGCATACAAGGGTGCGTCCCTGACATTGGGGAACGTGCTCTGCCATTTGAGCGCGACGTCCGATGACGCGTCCCACGAGAGGAGGCTGTCCGAGTACGGGATGCCCAGGGCTTGGAAGACCACGGGAAGCATCGCCGCCGGGTTGTCCAGCAGCTCATCGATGTCGAGAACGACCGGGGCTTCGTCCCTCGTCTCTCGAATGTGCGTCCACAGCTCGTAGATCGCCTTGAAGAAGTGCGCCGGCCTGGACTTGGGATTCTTGATGTACTTGAAGCAGTGGAAGGCCTTCGGGTCAGGTCGTTCCATGTTTACGGCCTTCAGTGCACCGTCTTCGAGACTCATCATGAATCCTAGTATCATCTTCCGGTATGACTTGTAGACCTTGACGGGATGTCTGATGAGGAAGAAGTGTTTGAATCCGCTGGACTTGTCAGGGAGGTACTGGTACCGACTCGGAGTCATTCCGAAAGCCATGTCCTTGATGAAGACGAACTTCTTCTTCGGATCCAGTGAGTCGAACAACGCCTTGAGTACGACGGGCCTGTATAAGAACAAAAAACCGAAATGGCATTGTGTTTCAAATCGATTCAATCAATCAATCAATCAATCAATCAATCAATCAATCAATCAATCAATCAATCAATCAATCAATCAATCAATCAATCAATCAATCATGTCATTAACCAACCATACAGCGATGAATAATCACTTACGACAGTCGCTCTAGTCTGTAGCTATCGACGTCACCACCCATGTTCAACTTTACGGCGGCCTTCCTGTAGAGAGCTTCGTTACCTTCCAGAGTTGGAGGAAAACCGTCACCTTCCTCTTCGTCGACGTTTTCGTATAATTTTCCTGCGTTATCGGCGAGAAGGTAGGGTTCGAACCAGATCTCGGCGCCCTCGACGAAGCTCACGCATTTGGTGAATGCGGTGGACACTGACCGCGGCATGCACCACATTAAGACACGCGGGTTGTGAACGTTGGATCCGTTATCGGGCGCTTCTCTCGAAAACATGATGGCGATGGCGAGTACATGAACGATGAGCTTTGCAAGTACTGCCAGTGAGAAAAGGGGTTCGGAAAGAAGGGGGATAATTATGATAGAATAATGATAATAATTGGCTCGATAGACATACATACAGTATATCGTCTCTTGGCGCTAGTATGACCAAAGTCGCAGGGTTCAACGCTAGCCCACACACTGTGTGTGTGCACCATCTCCAACCCCAGCGGAGCATTCATTCCAAGCTGCTCATTTACATTTAGTATATTATTCACATCCAAACATCGTGCAATGAGCATAGCAGAAAACGGACAAAAATATTACTTAAAAACTTATTCCTAAGTCTTAGAAGAAGCTCGAAAACTACAGGATAGTAATGACTTATTATTTACGAGAAACAAATATTGTATAGAAAACTTACATGTTCATACACGGCACACGAACAGTATTACGCTATTCCTTATGTTTATTTCTATACCCTTTGGCTATATAGTGTAGTGTATGATATTAAAAGTATACACCAATAAATACCTTTCATACAGTTATCGAACTAAGCCACTGCACACAATATTATATTCTTTGTCAATATAACGATACGAATCAGTGACTATCATGGTTGATTGTATAAAGATCATCAAAATTACTTTTTCGCGCGTGTAAATTGACCTTAACCCGGTTTAGTGGCATGGACTTTGTATGGTATTACTATACAGGGTGGCTCAGAAATAACGGAACGGGGTGCTTGCTATAATGAAGACAAATGATGCCCGTCATAGCAACTAGTAACGTTCAATGCGTGCGCCATTGTTAGTACCCCTTCTTCTCTACACAGCTGAACGCACACTCACAATGGCGCACGGTTGATCGTTACTCGATGCAGTATGGCGGGCATCATGAGTCTTTAGTATGGCAAGTACCCCGTTCCGTTAATTCTGGGCCACCCTGTATAGGAAGAGTCGGCACAAAATTGAGAGATGCGTAACGTCTCTTTTTGCATGATAACAGGCTTTTTACTTTGTCGTTTGTAATTGTTTATACCTTTCGAGCATGGTGGAGTTATAACTATTAGTTTGTGATGTAAAGGTGCAGGTTTTGGTTACTAAAATTCAGTTTGACCAAACCTGTACTCTCTATACCAAAACTGAACTATTCCTTTAAGTCATGATTTCTTAAATCTAAATTATATCAAATTTCCTCCAAAGTATACACCAGATTGCATTATTTCGAATGAAAATTGCAAAATCTCCCTACCGTTGGAGTGGGGATACCCCCCTTCCACATCCCTCCGATATTCGGGCAAAAGGCGCCAGCTCCCCTGAAAAAATATGTTCCTACGCCCATGCCACCAAACAACAACAACAACAACATCCCGAGTTTGAAACCAGTGTTTTTCTCCTTTAGCAAGACAATTTATCTCGTATCGATTCTCTCTCTACCATATCTACCCAGGTGTATAAATGGGGACCCGGCAGGAATGGAACATTGTGTGCAATTGTACTTGTATATCGTCGAGTGAATGCACCTCATGGCTATACCAGCGTGCAATGCTCCCAAGGGAGTAGAAAGCGCACGTTAAAGTGCGCCAATGTAAAACTCATAGAGACAACACATAAGCCGATAAACCCTCGGAACAGTTATTATTGTCTTTAGAGCATCTGAAGCGAATTGAGCCATCACATGCCCCATCTCAAAAGTTTGGCTTCTACTTTTAGTCTTTTAAAATTGTACGTCTGTGTGAGACGACACATCTCTGTGAGACACATGTAGTGTGGCGCCCTCTACAGGGATATGTCGGTTAGCTAAAAATGATTGGAACGGGCGAGCAAAGGTTGGCTGGGTTGTCTGTTGGTTGCAGCGGTCGAACTGATGGCGGGGGGGGGGGGGGCAGGGGCGGATCTAGCTTTTTGCTAAGGGGGGGAGGGGTTGACCCAATGACGATGCGGATACTGTGTGGGTCTGGACACATGATGGCGTTTTTCTATGCACATCACATTTTCCAGGGGGAGGGGGGTTTAAACCCCCTAACCCCCCGTAGATCCGCAACTGGGGGTGGGGGGGGGGGGGGCGCACGCGATTGAACAGTATTGGAGGGCAACCCTTATGTATGTATTTATTTTACAAATATTTCCCCCTCAGGTTTCTTGATTTAGTCACATTATTGACCCCCGTAGGGGGCATGCAATATGATTGGGTATTTCTTTGGGTTTTGTTTCAAAAAAATTCCCCTCATGTTTCCTATTCTTTTTAAAAATAAATTAGTTGGGGCACGTGTCCCCCATGCCCCCCCCCCCCCCCCCCCCTCCCCCTCGTCGCTCCTCGTCGCTACGCCAATGGGTGTTTGTCCGTCGGTCGGTTGGTTGGTTGGTTATTTGAATTTCCACATACCCGGTCAATAAATTATGATTATTTACGTCTGGGTCCACTCTATATCATCACCATCCGAGAGACGCAGCCTAGGTGTGAGTAGCCCAGTTTGGACTGTGGGGATTTTTAAAATCCTTGATCCACTCTTGCCCGCTAGATGGCGACATACCCCACTAATCTGTATTACCCCAAAAAGGCTGCCATGAGCAGCAACTCGGGGTAGCAGCCAACTCGGGGGTAAGATCGGGTTAGTGGGGTTGACGTCATCTAGCGAGCAAGATCGGAGAGGGATAAAATAAATTCCCCACAGTCCAAACTGGACGAAGGTGTGAGAGGAGCTAGAGCACAATAAGCCAACCAAAATGCTTCCAATTTCAGTGGTGCGGCCAAGGTTATAGGGAACCACGTCACCATCCAAAAATAAATTTCTTATAATATTGGTAGAAAATAGTTTTAGCAGTCCATTCCACCAATACGTTCAGAAAAAATAAGTTTTCTAGATCCCTTCAAGATAACTTGTATGTAAAGTAGTTCCTTATTCATTGTGGGGGTCGAAAAGGAGGATCCGGGTTGTAAAGGGATCAATAATTATGCAAAGGGGGGTGGGGGGGGGGGGGGGTGCTTACACTAACTACTAGTAGTATGCTACGCAAAAGCTTCACGACTGTGGTAACTTAACGGGAGATCTGCTTTGCTTATTTTAAAGGGATAGTTTAGTTTTGGTAAAGCTGAACTAGTAACCAAAACCTGCACAATAACATTACAAACTAATAGTTATAACTCTACCATGCTCGAAAGGTATACAAAATGACAAACGACTAAGTACAAATCCTGTTATCATTATAAAAAAGAGCCATTAAAACACAAGAGGGCGCTCTCTAAAAGAAACATTGGTTTCAAACATTTTTCATACAAAATTATGCATGTGATGTTTTTTTTTTATAATGATTGAATAGAGAGATCATCAACAACTATTTCAAAATCTCTTTTGACATTTTTTGAAAAAGTGTAAGCATAAAAAAAAAAATTAAATCATTGAATAAATCTTGGCCCCAGATTTATTCCGATCGGATAAAATAATATTTCAGCCGTTTCTGAACCGATTTTGATCAAATAACGTTTATTCTGTGGTGAAAATTGTATGCTCTTTCAAAATTATTTCGTGCAGCGCCCTCTATACCAAAACGGAACTACCCCTTTAACACTTCTATTTTGATAACGTATATTTGTAATCAGCTTTATTCAAAGCATCATCCAATTGTATGTTGATTTGATGTCCATCCAAGTTGTGTAGAAAGAAACGCCATATAATCGAAAAACGCCCTTTGAGATCGACAAGCAAATCGATTAATGAGAACAAAATAATATATCACATGCCGTGTATGTCATGATAACAAAATTCCCAACAATGCATTACAGCCAAATACAGAATAACGTTCGCTGTTGTGGAAATAATAATTGTGTATGACTTTTGTTGGCCTATTGCATTGCTTCGATCACCGACCGACTTTTTTTAAATAATGTACTCTCCACTATCATCCAAGTCAGAAAAGTGACTTGACCTCTGTGTTTGACGCTTATAGGAATATTGTTTGAACAAAACTAAACTGAAAGGAGAAGAAAGAAGACAAAATGGCGGGCCTTGGGTGTCAAGAGATCTCGAGGAAAGATCAAATAATTCCGTAATTTAAACAACCTCTTTGGCTTTGCGTGGCCTTTTCCCCGCCATTTCCCGGATCTCCCATTTCTATTTGACCAGTTCGCATGGCCTTCAACTTGCTGGCTTGTCAAAGGGTACGATTGGTTCGGGAAGATCATATTTGCGCACGCCATTCCTCTCTCATATTTCATCTTTTTTTTCTCTTTCTCTTCTTGTTACAGGAGAAATCTTATCCAGACCCTCGTGACGAGAAAAAAAGTGGACATGAAATCGCGAGCATCGGATTTTTTTGTTATTTATGGGACGTGTGTTTGCTGAGGCTCATAAAGAGCACAGAGGGGACTGGTTTCTAGTTTCGAAATGTCGTGATTAATGGCGTTTTTGGAGCCTCCCAGACAGATTTTTGCGCAATATTTGATGGGTTTGCTCGTTATTACCACTGTTTTGCTTTGGGGCCCATGAGACCGAGTGTATAGTGTATGCATTGAGTGTGCAGCTGTAGGTACACAGTGTGGCAGTGCATGGTGCTTGGGTTGGTTGGTTGGTTGGTTGGTTGGTTGGTTGGTTGGTTGGTTGGTTGGTTGGTTGGTTGGTTGGTTGGTTGGTTGGTTGGTTGGTTGGTTGGTTGGTTGGTTGGTTGGTTGGTTGGTTGGTTGGTTGGTTGGTTGGTTGGTTGGTTGGTTGGTTGGTTGGTTGGTTGGTTGGTTGGTTGGTTGGTTGGTTGGTTGGTTGGTTGGTTGGTTGGTTGGTTGGTTGGTTGGTTGGTTGGTTGGTTGGTTGGTTGGTTGGTTGGTTGGTTGGTTGGTTGGTTGGTTGGTTGGTTGGTTGGTTGGTTGGTTGATTGGTTTTTACAGACGCGTTCAATCAATTATGATTATTTACATAATGGGGCCTCCCTTTATCGTATACAATGCGAAAGACGCAGCCAGGATTCGAACCCGGGCGGATTAGTGCGAAGAGCAGAGCTCTGACCACTAGACCATGCAGAACATCTCTTCACTTGGTTGGTTGGTTGGTTGGTTGGTTGGTTGGTTTTGCAGACGCGTTCCATCAATTGTGATCATTTACGTCTGGGACCGCCCTTTATCGTCACCATCCGATAGACGCAGTCTAGGTTTGGAACCCTGACCGATTAGTGCGAAGAGTAGAGCTCTGACCACTAGACCAGAACACCTCTTCACTTGGTTTGTTAGTTGGTTGGTAGGGTGGTTATTTGGGTTTGGCAGACGCGTTCAATGAATTATATGATCATTTGCGTTTGGGACCGCCCTTTATCGTCACCATCCGATAGACGCAGCCTAGGTTCGAACCCGGGCAGATTAGTGCGAAGAACGGACCACTAGACCCGAACACCTATTCATGATGTATATATATATATATATAGTAGCCTTTGCAAGGCCTCGTGTGTGAATATCGGGAACAATTGGTACAAGGTAAAGAATAGTTGAGTGTACTTGGAGGAGCTGGCTGTTGCAGCTGCTCGTGTGATAGTTGCGTTCACCAGTTATCCCTGCTATGTATTCATCTTAAACGCGAGGCATTGCCAAAGGCTTTGTTCACAGTGAATTAGCAGCATTTACGTCAACATAGGATCAGAGTGTCTGAGGACCCTCCAAAATGGGGCCAAAAGTCGGGCTAAGTTTAGAACTACAGACTGTCCCAGAAAAAACGAAACCGGGTTTCATGGCAGAAATTTTGTGTTATAATGAATAATTTCCTTGATGATATATATATGTCTGAAAAGCTCTGTGTCTCTTCCTTCATTTGATATACAACTTATGGCACATAATTCACGCATGACTGAATTAGAACGATGGAAAGTGGTGTTACCAAAATTCCATTTGCACGCAGAAATTGCAAGTTTGGGTGAGGTTTTGGGGTGAGTTTTAAGGGTAGTAAACGTACTTATTTTGAAAATGGACAAACACCGCTTACAAATTCATAATTTAATCTTTTATATGACACCTTATGATTAAAAAATGAATGATTTATGCCACAGAACGAGTACAATGAACACATGCTTGATTCCAGCCCAAATGAGTAACTTGAGTGCTTACACTTTTCAAAAAATGTACAAAAGATTTTGTTCAATAGATGTTAATAATCTCTCTAGTTAATTATTACTTTAACAAAACATCACATGCACAATTTTGTTTGTAATAGTTGAAACCAACGAGTTTTTAGAGAGCGCCCTCTTGAGTTTTAACGGCTCTTTTTGAATTACAGGCTTTTCCCTGCTGGAAAGTTCACACTCATTCACAGTGTGAATCACAGTGTGAATCACACTGTGGTTCACAGTGTGAATCACAGTGCGCTTCACACTGTGTATTTCGGGCGTTTTCACAGCGTGGACGCGTCGTTCCACAGTGTGAATCACAGTGTGGTTCACAGTGTGAATCACAGTGTGGTTCACAGTGTGAATCACAGTGTGGTTCACAGTGTGAATCACAGTGTGGTTCACAGTGTGAATCACAGTGTGGTTCACAGTGTGGTTCACAATGTGAATCAGTGTGGTTCACAGTGTGATTCACACTGTGGAACGACGCGTCCACGCTGTGAAAACGCCCGAAATACACAGTGTGAAGGCGTTTTCACAGCGTGGCCGTGTCGTTCCACAGTGTGAATCACAGTGTGGTTCACAGTGTGAATCACAGTGTGGTTCACAGTGTGAATCACAGTGTGGATCACAGTGTGAATCACAGTGTGGATCACAGTGTGAATCAAAGTGTGGATCACAGTGTGAATCGCACTTTGATTCACACTGTGATTCACACTGTGAACCACACTGTGAAAACAACATACTCATTCACTCATCCACACTGTGTATTTCGGGCGTTTTCACAGCGTGGCCGCGTCGTTCACACTGTGGTTCACAATGTGAATCACAATGCGGTTCACAGTGTGAATCACACTGTGAACCAGACTGTGAAATGCTTGAATTTAACATTGTGGAGATTCACATAGTGAAGATTCACACTGTGAAAAGAACACACTCATTCACAGTATGAAACACAGCGTGCATCACTCTGTGGTTCACACTGTGAAACAGTGTCACTACACCATGAAATGCCAAAAATTACATTGTGGAGATTCACTCACAGTGTGAATCACACTGTGGACCACACTGTGAAACTGTGTGACCATATTAAAAATGATAGAATTTAACATTGTGAAAACCTCACAATGTGAAACATCCATCACCATATTAAATGAAAAAATGAAATTGTTCACTGTGTGGACTTTCATAGCGTACTGCGTGAAATTTCCACATTGAAATAAGTAGTTTTTAACTTCCACAATGTAAAATTTGTCATATTAGGAAAATGTAGTTTTGTAGAGCTTAGTACATAATATAAAGGACAAATGATCATTAGTCAATGTTTACTTATAAACTTAACTTTAATTAATAGATATATATCATAAAAGCACATCTAAAACATATTTACATTTCATAGCATTTTAGAGTACATGTATTTCAAAAGTTATCATTTATGTACTTTTCACTAAGGACATACATATACATACCTTCAGAATATAATGCTATTATATAAAAATTGCAAGTCGGTCAAGACCGATCGACAAGCGAGCAGCCGCCGGGATATTCAGCACACAGATAGCATGCCACAAAATAATACATTTCTAATTAAAGGTGCACCTGTGAAGTGTCAGATATTAATTAATTCTGCAAATTTATGCAGAAATCCCTTTTTCATCTGTAAATCACTAAATATTGTCAGAATATACTAATTTTGTGCAAGAATTTTCTGTATGACTCATTTAAAGTGATCCAGGTAAAGTGTCAGATATTGCACAAAATGACATTTGAGACATCAATCCTATATCAATATCATTGTAAAATACAATTGAAAGATTTGTGAAAGTTTGAAAGAAAACGAACACTGTTAACCTAGTGAAAAAAACGAATATTGAGTTCATATTTTATCACCGAATACTGATGGCCTGTCATGGATTTGTAGCAGTAATAATCAGCCACACTCGTGTATGTTTACAGACTGTAGAGAATTCATGGAATTTGCGCACGTTGGATCAAAGTTCAGTAGCGTCTGGAATGTTTCCCACGCGTGCTGGCTCGGACGTGTTTAGCTACAACAATTGTACTTTTGTTTTTAAAGCGTTGATCAACGCTTTTGAAATAATGATTTTCAATGATAATTATCTTCATACTAAAGGGACATTTGAACAAATCTAACCCTATTTTATTCTTCTCTTACCATAAGCTAAACAACACGGCAGAAGAGAAACGAGGAAGCTCCAAGAATTTTTCGTGGAGTTACACACTTTACTTGGATCACTGTAACAGGTTTTCAACATTAAAATTGTGACAGCCAAAATTGTCCTTTATTTTAATTTGTATTTCTTTGTTTTGTCAACTACTGTATGCAGTATTTAGAATGAAAATAAAGGTTTTTCTAGGAAAAAATCCATAGGTTTTGTACACAAATCACACGTGACTTCATTATCGTATACCCGGTCATCGCAAATATGGTTGGAAAACTTGCGCAAGTCTTCAATATAAAAATGTATGAATCATGCAGCAGTGCATACATTGCATAATTATTGCACAAAATGTCAAGGGGGGGGGGGGGGGGTAGGATTCCACCCCCCACCCCCCCCCCCCCCCCCCCTTCCCCTTACCAGCCTGGTTAGGGTTAAGATGAGGAAAATGTTTATCTCTGGCAATACATTTTGGAAACATCTCTATTTTAGGTACACACAATATATATGGCTCCATTAATTTATACACCTATACCTCCAGAGGTCTTGATTTTGATTCCTCGGCCTTTTTTTTCTCTACTCATCTCCGGCATTTCCACGGGAAGGTGGACATAAACTAAAAAAAAAGAAACAATTAGCTCGATTGAAAATCTTATTATTAGTTCATAAAAATCATGATCTTTCAGTTCACAAGATTTTTGTTTCGAATTATCAGGTGTCTCCCCATAGGAGAAACCATACATGATATTCCACACATGGGACTACCCATTTGCAAATTAAGGATTCTGCTTATTTTCGGGTATTTTCTTTACTTCAGGGCTCATGCACCAGATTACATGACTGAAAATTACAGCAACTTTCCAGCCTTTTAAGTCCTCCAAGACCGATGCATCATTGACCGATTAGTGTTGTCCGTGCAGACGTAATGATACAGCAGGCAGACAAATAAATGGCGGCCTCCTGTATTCGCTGTGATAGTGGTGTACCCAATTGTAATTAGGATAACCTTTTGTTTATTCTAGACCGGCATTGGCATTTGGTTGATGCATTACCCTGCTGAGCGGCTCCCAAGACCCCGGTTTTGAAGATGGAAGAGGCACACCTCCGCTCCTGAGATGAAGTTGGCTGTCACTCTTTGATGTCCCGATGTCCTCTGTGGAGTTCGCTCCTGGGCCCCTGGCCATCTTATCCCACATATCCTATTCAGATATGAATCAAAATAAATGAGAGATACAAATGTTAATACATCTAATATTCTGATTTAAATGCTAGCATGAACTTGTAATCATTAAAATCACCTGTAGGTGATGAATACATGTCAACAGCTACATATCTACTGAAAAAAATAAGACAACAATTAGCTTAGCATTAAATCCCAGCGAATCTTTTCCAAATTGTAATTTTGCCCTCCCACACATTACTAAATTATTACCTGGGTTATAACAATTTTTTCAGAAAAAGGACAAAACACTCTCTGAAATATTATCCAATCCCATTGCATCTTTCATTCGAACATAACACTGTCCCGTAAGCCAGAGCCAAGCAGATCGCCAAATGTAGTCGCTGCCGTAATTCTTATGTGCATTAGCTTTGCTTCTTTTCGCTTTGTTAATCCATGGTCACAAGTTGTTTATTATGAACAAGTTATACCCCATGAAATATCTTCAGATGTTCACTTTACTTGTCTTAAGTAATTGGCAAATAATATCTTGATTTTTCCTCAAGGCACTGGGCCCAGTCTTGTACAATTCCTATAACAAAAGGGTGAATGTAACATCCTAGAGAAATGATTTTGTTTTGTAAGACCACAATACTAACCAGCAGACATGTCCGTCTCAGCACAGTGCCGCAGATCCAGGCCTGGTAATTGCATACGGTTC
Organism: Echinarachnius parma; assembly: GCA_037951105.1. Taxonomy (NCBI): domain Eukaryota; kingdom Metazoa; phylum Echinodermata; class Echinoidea; order Clypeasteroida; family Echinarachniidae; genus Echinarachnius; species Echinarachnius parma. The sequence goes on from JBAMJV010000814.1 coordinate 70,560, forward strand.
TCGCGAGTCATAGCCCCCGGAACTCCGGGCTTGGTACTAGTGCGAGGCAGTCGGTGAGTCACCAGAGTGGAGACGTGTGTGGTGCAATGGTCGACTCCTCTTTACTGCCGTTCAGACCCCGGTTTTGAAGATGGCAGAGGCATACCTCTGCTTTGGCCGATCTTTTCTCTGAACATGTATCTCTGTGGAGTCCGCTCCTGGCCACCTTCCCACAACGTATTCTATTCAGAAATGAATGAGAGAAACAAATGTTAATAAATCATTTAAAGGAGGTTTGGATTCATATATCAGACGCACCGCGCCATCTTGCGTGTGGTGCGTACCTGCAGTGTAGCATTCCGATGCTTGATGAACTTTTAATGCTAGTTTGAACTTGTAATCATTGAAATGATAGGTAATAAGTATATTATGTCCAAAGCTGCATATCCACTCTATAATACCTGAAAGAAATGTGACAACTAGGGCATAATTAACCGATGTGGGATTTCACTGCCGACCCGATGTCCAATGTTTTTTCCCCGCCTTCAGCCGTTCCGATCCGATGCACCGACGTTTTTCCCCAAAAATGTTGCCCTATGTTTTCTATTGTTTTTTGACAATGCGCTCAAAGCATGAGCCGCCGCACCTGCCGGGCGAGAGCATAACAATCATGAGCTGCGCAAGCAATCACACAAATGTAATGTTTAACGTTTAAATTTATCTTTTTATATGGGGAATATGGCAATATGGCAATAAAATAACACATGTTCATGCTTTGGTCGATTTATACGAGCAAAACATTAATTTTCCCGAAGTCATACTAGCTAGAGGAACGAAAATTCAATTCGATGGCAAAGCTTTTGAGTCAAAATTTGAAAAGCGGTTGAATACCTAGCAATTTTTATTGCACTATAATGCAGATTTCTCCATAATTCCGACATTTCAAGAATAACTTGGGCCATTTTGGTAAGTTCAAGTAATAGACAGTTGTAACTTGTATCAATAATTATTAGAGCCAGTTTACTCAAAGTCAATAGGAAGGTATTGAAACATTATAAATACTAATGGCTAACTAAGTAATAGCAAAGTCAAAGATGATGCACTCACCAGTTCATGTCAATGGCTCAGTCGACGTCATTTACACACGAGTCACAGAACAGTCAAGCACCTTCGCCCGCCGCGCCGCGGCACGCCGCGCTGCATGCTCTGGCCGTGGGGCCGCTGCCGTTGCACGTCTTCGATCGTCGTCACATCATCATTTTGAATTCCGACATTCGGCTTTGCTTTGTCCATCATGTCTCGCTCGTGTCCGTTTCCATGCCCCAACACTTGCTTATAGTCTCCATCTAAGGCATGCCCCATCTAATTTACGAGGACCCACTTTTTTAATAGAGCCAATTCTGCCATTGATTTTATGACAGAACTCAAATTAAGTAATTTTTCAAATAGCGTCGAATCCGACGGCCGCGTGGTATTGTCATTGTGGGTGCTACACAGCTCGACCGTTACAAACTCGGCCAAACCGAATCGGTACGGGTCGGAGTCTGACCTATCAAATCAAGATAACTCAAACAACGATGTAATGGTTTAATTTTCGGCATTTCAAATATTTGTTTTCTAAATAAAACCTAATCAAATGAGTATAAAATGGTCTTCCCGAGACTATTTGTAAATTTGGGGTCGATGGAGTTGGTATAAAGGATCGAGTTAGCCTTGGGTGGAGATGTCTAGATTCGGTACGATCATTGTGTACGTACTTTACATTATACAGCACATAATGCACATTTTACAAACGGTATTTGTCGTATAGCCTGGACAGTTAAATTGCAGTCCTTTGCAAATAATTGTACGAATATAGGCGTAGCCAGGGGGGGGGGGGGGGGGGGCGGTGAACCAATCAATATATTTATATATATATATATATATATATATATATATATATATATATATATATATTAGGGCATAGGCGAACCCATGGAGGATTAAGGGGTTCAATCCCCCCTTCCTGAAAAAGGGGCCGTTTGGGGGTTTACCCCCCCCCCCCCCTCCTCGAGGCCACTTCGTCTTGACCATCATAACAAATGGTGTCAACCGGCCCCCGAAAACAACGGATCTCGGCCTCGGCCTCAAATATGTTTTCGGATCTCGGACGGGCTTTGAAAAAATCTTCACCGACATCTATGGCCCAATGTTGTTGATAGACCCCCCACCCCCCCCCCCCTTTTCCTCATAAAAAACTCTTCAACGACACCCTTCCCCCTTGTACAAATCCTGCATGCCTTTGTATAAGAGTACCTTCTAGCATCGATAAAATCCAAACCGCTTAGAGTCAAACATTGGTTTATGTTTGTAATTAAATATTTAACCATCTTTAAAATATATTTAAATCTGCGAAATAACAATAAATACAAAAAAATACAATAATATCGAAATACTATTGGTGTGTACAAAGTTGTATAGCTATACAATCAAACCTCTGTCCACCAAGGGGAAGTAAGACAGGTGGCCACTGCATACATGTGACCTCTATATACAGGTTCATTCAATTGTTTATAACTGCACAAAGTGAAATATATTTTTCGCACTGTGAATATTTTCCATGGAGTTGTCATTTTTTTGTTCACAGAGTGGCCACATTGTGAGTTCCCCAGTTCACAATGTGAAATATTTTCCTCAAGGTGAATTATATTTTTCACAATGTGAAATATATTTTACAGAGAGGCCACACTGTGAATTATACTGTTCACACTGTGAAATATATGTCGCAATCAATTCACACTGTGAAAACCTTGTTTTCATATTGTGGAATAATTTTCACAATGTGGCCATAGTGTGAAAACACTTTTCACAATGTGAAAACACATTTCACAATGTGAAAACACATTTCACAATGTGAAAACAAATTTCACATTGTGAAATCAAAATTTCACAATGTGGTTTACCACAGTGTGGCTGTGTCCACACTGTGAAAACATTTCATTCACATTGTGAAATGTTTTTTCACAGTATGAAATGTGTTTTCACTGTGTGAAATGTGCTTTCACACTGTGTTTCACACTGTGAATGAGTGTGAACTTTCCAGCAGGGTTTACTTAGTCGTTTGTAATTTTGTATACCTTTCGAGCATGGTGGAGTTAACTATTAGTTTGTAATGTAATTGTGCAGGTTTAATTTGGTTCCTAAAATTCAGTTTGACCAAAACTTTACTCTCTTTACCAAAACTCAACTATCCCTTTAAAATGGGTCGAATTATATCTCCTCAGAAACAGCAATGAAATCGGTCAGAGGTCAAACAAATTCTACATTGATCCCTTAGTACGTTGTAAGCAGACGGGCTTATAGTGATTTGACCCTCTTGATATGGGTAAGCAAATTAATAAACCCTTATGATTTGTATTATCCTGTCAACGTTGAAAGAGGGGCGCGAAAAGTGCAGCGACACTGATGATATAAAATGCCTAATTATCATTATTGACCATAATATTATTCAACGAACTAAGCAAACACAACAAGCGGAGAATCGCAAAACGGGTTCAATGTGTTTCCACCCTCCCCCCCCCCCCCCCTCCCCCGATCCGTCAACACTTTTTTTTGTATGGTCCCGCGTATAGTGTTTCGTGGTTTGCATAACATCATTATACTAACATCATGCTATTTGCCTTTGTAAGTAAAAAAGCCGGATATCTTTTGTGAGGACAATTCCTTTTCAATACCACGGATCCTTTGCTCATAAACTCTGTCCGGTTTGCAGGTCGGACTTTCACACATCCCCTAGAAGACGTTGATGAAAAGAGTTGAAATGAATAGGTTGTACAGAACCCGTGATGTAGGTAAGGAGGAGCTAAAGAGTATATGATAATTATAAAAAAACATTCTTTTTAACTCCAAAAAAATTTCACATTAGTGTGTAAGTTACGCTGTCTAAATGTTTGTTTCGTTTTAAACCATTTCTCGAAATTAAACACAGTAGAGAGATATGTAAAAGGGGAAAGTGTGTACCTTGCATGAAAAGGGTTATCGTCCACTTTCACCGACTTTTTTTTGGGGGGGGGGGGGGGGGGAAGGGGACGGGCGAGACGACGTGCAAGGGACAAAAAGTGTGACGTTTACCCACAGTGGTCAAACAGACGAGCGATATTGCTTGAATCGGCGGGAAAACATCCTGGAGTAGAGTAAATCCCTCGAGCTGATTTGCCGCGCAAATATACGGAGTGGCGGTCGCTAACTGCAGCTGAGCCCCTTGGTTACCACGCGATGGTGACGCCATTGCCTGGGTTACATACATTGTGAGAACGTGGCATGGAGTGGGTTGGGCTGCCATAGGGGGACCAAGAGTGCAGTGATATTATCATTATGAATGATGGCGGATATGAAACTAGTAAGAAGTAAGCAAATAAAATCTCAAAACTTTGGTTTCAGTTACATTATTCAATCAATTTTGCGAGTGTGAATTATTTTTTTTTTAAAGCTGAGATGTCATTGATTTGTTTGTCAATCAAGTTGAAGGAACACATTATGTTTGAGTGTGTGTTATAGTGTTATGCCGACCCAGTCATGTCGTAACATGATCGTAGGGATACCGCTTACTACACGATTTCGCTACGATCCGCTCGGCATATCACACCGCTCAGAACCACTCAGAATCAACAATGGACTAATCTCAAGCGGGATGTACTACAATCAATAGTAGGATTTCGACCTGCCGATTGATTTAATTGTTGGGTAATTGTAAGCCCGTCGTCGAGTAGTCGTGATAGTCACTAGGTCCTTTTAACCACGTGTGAAGGAGCCTATAGCAGACAGGAGGAAGATAGGTGGGGTGGTCGCTCATCACACATCTATATACTACTTAGGTCAAGATCGATAGTCGACCACATAGCAGCTCTAGAAGTATCATGGAAGAAGCGTTATCCACAATAATTCCATCGTAAGCCCGTCGTAGTGTAGTCGTGCTCCTGTCGTATAGTCACTAGGTCCCTTTAGCCACGAGTGAAGGAGCCTTATACATGTTATAGGTGGGGTGGTCGCTCATCACACATCAATATACTTTTTGGGTCAAGATCAATAGTGGACCACAAAGCAGCTCGAGAAGTGTCAAGGAAGAAGCGTTATCCACAATAATCCCGTCGTAAGCCCCTCGTAGTGTAGTCGCACTCGGGTCGTATAGTCACTAGGTCCAGTTTAACCGCGTGTGAAGGAGCCTATAATACCAGACGGGAGTAAGATAGGTGGGGTGGTCGCTCATCACAAATCGAAACAAGATGTGGGTCAATTAAGATAAATAGTCGACCATATGAGCTCTAGAAGCTCTAGAAGTCTCATGGCAGAAGCGTTATCCACAATAATCCCGTCGTAAGCCACTCGTAGCGTAGTCGTACTCGTGTCATATAGTCACTAGGTCCCTTTAACAACGTGTGAATGAGCCTATACTACACAAGAGGAAGATAGACTGGTAGGGTTGTCGCTCATCACACATCAAACAAGACGTGGGTCATCAATAGTCGACCACATGGCAGCTCTAGAAATGTCATGGCAGAAGCGTAAAAACTCCTATGAAATATTCGATTATTAAAACTACCAAGTATCAAGTACCAAGTTATCCACTATAAAAATAGAAGATGGTAAAGGAGAACAGCCTATGCCGCAGAGGTGACAGTGAGGGAGGGATGGGGTGGGGCAGGTTATCCCTCTTGCTTACTACCTTACCGCATTATAAACAAAGTGTGCCATAGCGTGGTCGAGACGACCGCAATGCTAGAACTAGATGTGTGAGGGTGAAGATGACAACCACATAATGTAACCATGACAACTGTCACGTGACCCGCTTATGGTCGTAATGTTTATTTTGGTCAGCTCTGTCATCTCATCTCACTAATTTCGGGGTGAAAATAGGTAAACCCAACTTTAACTTTAAATTTGCGTGCGTTTGTCTGTGTGTATATGATTGATTGTATGTGTGTGTGTGTTTGTTTGTTTTTTGTTTGTGGAAATTAGAAAGGGGGAGGGGAGGGAGAGGGGAGGGAGAGGAGGGGGGGGAATAGAAGCTCGAGGGAGCGATACGGAGGAAGGAGAGAGGTGGGGGAAGATGAGAAAGAGGAAGCGGAAGGAGAGAGGTGGTGGTGGTGGGGGGGGGGGGGGGGGGGGAGAAGATGAGAAATATGAGTAGGAAGGAGAGAGGTGGGTGGGGGGGGGGATATGAGAAAGAGGAGGAGGATTGAAAATGGGAACTGAGAGAGTGTGTGAGAAAAGAGAGTGAAGGATGTAGGTGTAGGGGAAGAAGGTGAACATGTAAGAATGTCAAATTCACAAACTTGCATTGAACAACATGATTATGTTGTATAGTGCACAACAGTAGGCAGACTGTCAAGTGTGTGTTGGCTAATTCACGAAGGTTATTGGATTTCTATTTCTCTGGCCTTATCCGGTCATTTAGGGTCAAGTATCAGTGACGGTTCAGCAGTCCTATCTAGCTCTTGAGTATGTCCGTGGGTATGCATATCATGCTAGATTTTGACCAAGTTGTTGCCTCCTTTCTTTGCTCAACGAATTAAGCGATTTTTTTTTTCTGCGAGATGCATATGTTTGGTAACATACCAGGCCAGCTCTTTGACCAAGTTCCTGTTTCGTTTTGACCATGTTGACCAGCAATTTAAAGGGCTTTTGGAGATTCTGATACATCGGTTTGGAAACGAATTGGGCAGCTTTTTTGACCAGCGAGTCAAATTCAAAACTTTGTTTTTGTGATTACAATGAAAATACTGGTTATCGTGTGTTTTTTTTCTTCGAGATATAGAGGTTTGTTGACATATTTTCCAGACTTTGACCAACTTTCCTCTCTCTCGCCCAGCGATTCAAAGTGTTTGTCGAGGTTTCACTAAATACCTGATACTGTACGTATAGGTTTGGTAACAGGTTGACCAGCCTTTGACCAAGTTCCCGCTTTCTTTGCCCATTGATTTAAAGTGTTTTCTCGAGATTGCAAGGATATAGTTAAATCCAACTTCAACTTCAAAGACGTCATACTATATTACGCTATTTACTGTCACACTATCCAACAAACGGCTCGAATTAATGATCCGTAATTCCTTTCCTTTCCATTAACACATCAAATGCGTACTTACCCAACTTTGGATATTAAACGAGTTAACAATTTGTTTTTTAAACGAAAGACTGTTTGAAAGAAGTACGACGTCGTGCGAATTCGTATACATGTATATATACAACGCCTGCAATTTAAATTAAATGTGGAAGCAGCGTTAGTTCTACTATAAAAGAACATGTCTGTATAATCATCAAACAGTATTACCGATTCAGAGATTTAAAAACCATCACATATCATGATTGAAGTGTTTTTTATCCCGTTTTTATTCCAAACCTACCCAATCATGCCAATCAACAGGTCTGAGTACTCCTTTAACGTGTTACCAAATTACGTGTAGGCAGTTAGCAGAACTAGGGCGATACGAGTGAAATGCAATCCTATGTTACGTTTCTCGACCTTTTGAGTTTAGGACAGTACAATAATCGGTTGTTGCGCATGAGGGGGCGGAGCCGGGGGGCCGGGGGGGGGGGGGGGGGGGTCACAATGCAGTTTCAAAACTATCTCGGGTGACGCCATTCCTCTGTTGTTGTTTTGTTTTTAAAGTGCAATATATAATCGAGAAGTTGCTCGTGAGAAGGCGGTGGGTGGCGATGGGGAGGGGGGGGGGCAGGTTCAAGGTTTAGCTAGCTGTTTTTTTTTATCGGGAAGTTGCACGTGAGGGGCGGGGGAGGGGGTACAAAGCTTAGCTTTGTACAATAATCGGGAAGTTGTGCGTGACGGGGAGGGGTGGAGCGGGGGCACGTGGGCACGATGCCTTCAGTCAAAACTCTCTCGGGTGCTGTACCCCCAAAGCAATTCCTCCCAACCGTTCCATATACATACTCCTATCCTATTTACATCAAAAGAAGCATCTGCTCTCTGTCTCTCCGCTGGGATCTCGTCTGATTTATCGCCAGCAATTATCTAGAGATAAGTGCACGGCTATCGTAATCTCATCAAAAAATAATAGGTTGAAAGGGTCGCGCTAACTCGTGCATGTCTTGTCGAGAACATTAATGTGTAATTATTATTTCACAATACAAGTCCAAAATGTTCCGATGCATATATACACGCACATGATTCTGGTTGCACCAAGAGCTTAATTCTAAAAGGCGCTAAAATCACTTAATGAGCATTGGAGATCATCGCATTTATTATCCAAACTTTGTAAACTTACCTATCGAAATATTAATATATATTATTTGTTTCATATTCGTCTTTTATTGCGTATTTTGTCTAAAAAGGAAACGATTTATAGCTAGATATACGTACTTATTTAAATAGCACTTCTATCATTAACTTAATTTTGATAGAAAGTGGATTTAGCCCATTTTAAAAATCAGTTCTTCAATTCTAATCTCTCGACGAGGTATCACGTCTGATGTACGTTTAAGACTGACGAGAGGCAGCAGCCGCTCGTGTGATATAGTTCGTGCCAGTCGGCCTTGCCATTTCTTCTACTTACATGCTTTTGACTTGAGGGTAGTAATTACCAACAACTATATTCATTACGATCACGATCGAAACAGAGAGGTGGGTGGCGCTAAGGGCGAGAGACTTATCCCCCGGAGAGAATATCCCCCGGAGAGAAAAGTTTGCAGCCCCTGCCCCCTCATACGCTCTCACTGACCCCTTTCCTTTTAATCACTTGATTGTGATAGATCAATTGCCTTTGGTAAAGAAAAGGAATAAATGTAAAATAAAACATATTGTAAAAAGAGTTGGACTCGGACTCGGACTCGGATATAACACTGCTAATTTTACAAAAACAAAACAAAAACAAGTGTGTGGCGCAAAAAAATAAACGTAAGAAATACAAAATAGTGTGGCCTTCCCCCATTGTTTGTTTTATAACTAGAAAATTAACACGCTTCATCGTCCAATCCGTACTCATTTTCCCCCTCCCCCTCCCCTCCCCTCTCCCCCTCCGTCTGGGTTGAGTCGGTCTACCCTGGCCCTGAGTACACCACTGACCGACATCATCACGACCTTCAGACTATACGCATCACCTCGGCTTGAACCCGCCATGGGACTTCTCATGCTAGAAGGCCTGACAAAACGGTGACTTATACCACCGAAGTCAAACTCTGGTTATGGTAATGAACTATATCAGTATTAATTAAAGGACAGCATAATCGTGTTCAGAGGGCGCTTTTAAAAACATATTAAAAGGGGATTGATTCATGCAAAATTGATATTCGGGTTCGTAAATCGACACGCCGTGCCAACTTGCGAACGCATTGCGCGCGGTGCGAAATGTACACTGGCTCAGTGCTATGTAGGACAGTGGTGTGTATTTTTGTGTGTAGCATTTCGAACAGTGCCCTCCTAGCCCCCACGCACGATAACATTTCATATGCACGCCGTGCGTTCCGTGGCTAACGTTTCACATTGATTGATTATTTGTTTGTTTGTTTTAACCCTCGTGTTTCTATAGTGTTCTTTCCCTTCAAAATACTTGATGGCTCATGCCCCTTCCTTCATTAGCTACGCCACTGTTAACAGGAGTATATCTCATCTACATTTTCATATATTACATTTGTTTGGGCCTAGATGTCAAGCAACGAACACTATCTGTATTTACCAATCCGAATAGCAAAACTGATTGTTGGACCTTGTTTAAAATGTCATCATGATTTCCCTTGATAAATATATCTCGGGAGATATGAGAGCTGCATGATCATTAAATTCAACATATTCTCATAATTATATGTACTACATGTATTATACAGGCATCCTCGATTTTAAAACAGCATTTACGGAATATCCAATCTTCGGAAATGATATATGAATCGTCGGAAACTCGAATCTTCGGAAATAATATTTGAATCTTCGGAATCTGAAATCTTCGGAAATTATATTTGTGAAGCGAGATTAGGCTTTTCCCCCATTGTTTCATATTAATCTGTAGACTGGTAAGGGAGTCATGCCCCTGGAGGCAAGGGGTACTGGGGTGGTGCAGCATCCCCAGCCCCAAAATAATCAAGAACCAATGACTTCGGACAACCAAAGCCTCGGACACAGACACCCCCTCCTCCTTGCATTTCGCTTTGCCCAACTAATCAAATGAGCTGTATAACCTGAACATTATTAAACAGTTCACTTAAGACCGCTCCTAAACATGACTGTTAAAGCTATCTTCTATGAATCAAAGTGAAATATATTGTATTACTACATGTATATCTATATTGTGTTTCTGTCTTATATCATTTTTAATCGTTTGATTTTCCTAAACCGAGACGAATCCGAGACGCCCCTACAATATTCATTCCACGTTCCCCTTCCGGTCTGTCCGTCTTCTCTTTTTTTTCTGGCGACTTTTTAACCTTGGGGGAGAAACATTTGAGCAGGGCGAATTCACGAAAGGGACATCTATTTGGACTTTCAATTATTTTACATGGATTTCATCACATCTTTTCTATAAACCAAACTTCTTCTAAAAACGTAATTGTATAACCTAGATGACCGAAATTAAGCCCTCGAGAAGGAAAGCCCGCAAAAACCGAACGAAATGCTTATTTCATTCGATACGAAATTATATTTTGCCATAAATAGATCGTGACATTAGTGTTGTTGGGGTATACAACCTCGAATTTTGTCTATTTTTATTTCAAAACATATCACAATAGGCTAATGACGATAATAAAGAAGACAAAATATCGGACTCGCGGGTCTTTGGTCTCGTGGGCAAAATCGTTATCAATATTATCGCGTAAACTTGACCGCGTTTATTGGACCACCTTGCGAAAGTTCAAGGTCTCGGTCGTGCGCTCACCGATATTTATAGACTGGATTCGATTACGCCTTTCAGAGATGAAGAGGATTCGTAATGCCCGGCGCAGACAGAGCCAACTCGACCCGATCCGACTGGTTTTCAGCCCGATTAACTCATTATGCACTGCCTCCGGACTCCCGTTGTTCCAGTCAAGTGCCAGTCGGAGGTCATTCGAGGCCGATTCAACATGTTGCATCGGCTCCGACTGAGCGAAACTGACTCTAGCCTGACTAAAAACCAGTCGGATCGGGTCGAATCGGCTCTGTCTGCGCCGGGCTTAAATCAGATGCGCGGTTCCATCTTGCAAACGCCTTGTGCACTGCGTTTAATACACAATGGCTCGGAGCATGCAGTGCGCACAAACCATATAACTGTATGGCACAAACTTACCTAGTTCAAAATGGCGAACCGCGGACGGTGAAGCAACATCACGCGTGGCGATATTTAACTATTTTATTATTTTAATAAAAATTGATGATGTCAATGTTTTCTATCGTGTAACAAGTAGAGATAGTCCATTGTAATTCACCTTTCCCCTCTTACCAAATTACTTTTGAATGTTCTAATTCCCATACTGAGTATGCTAGGTTCCCAATCTGCAGTCAGACACAAGTAACATGACATGTGATCATGTTGAAGTGACGTGTACGATGGATGAGCGAGAGGGGAGAGTAGTTTCGCGACCAGTTTCATCTCGGAATACAATGGGTGATTTCAAGTATGGTGTTTAGGGCTGGTATTAGTGTTTATCAAACTGGTGTTTGTGTGTAATAAACACTAACACCGGCCTTAAACACCATACTTGAAATCACCCAATGTATCTTCATGGGCATACGAAAAATTAATTTATAAGGATAGGGGCAGGACTTAGTATCTTTGCACGAACAGCATCATTCCTGTCTGCACTATAGTATAAGGTTGCCCCAAATGCGATTTTGTTGCCCGAAATTGTGAAGATTTTCGTTGTTTTCGTGTGGAAGTAGGGTGAGGTAACACTTATGTAATCATGTAATATTTGCCACCGCTGCTACCACTCCTGAACTATCCCACTACCACCACCTTTGACAGCATCACCACCACCACCACCATCATCACCACCACCACCACCACCACCACCTCCACGACAACCACCACCAACATCATCATCATCATCATCATCATCACAGAGGCGTCGGCTCGTTTGCAAAGCACAATGCATTGGGGGTGGGGGGGGGGGGGGGCAACAATGCTCTGCCTCCCCCCCCCCCCCCCCCCATGCATTGTGTTTTCCGAACGCGCCGACGCCTCTGCGTTATCATAATTGTCATCATCATCATCATCATCATCACCAACCAGCATCATTATCATCATCATCATCACCATTATCATCATCATCATAATCATCATCATCATCATCATCATCATCATCATCATCATCATCATCGTCATCATCGGCCAAACTAAAGGAGCATGTCACGTCCACCCTCGCCTCATGTGGGGACCACCATCAACCACTAACACTACTGCTACCACTTATCACCACACTGAGAGATGTTGTAAAAACGTATCGAGCATGCAATCGCATAGCATTTATTACTCCATACCACCGCCAAGAACAGCAATGCCAACACAAAACAAACAAAAACATCAACATCTCCAACATTAACAACAGCACCAACTACAACGACTTCGAAATTATACAACTAAATACACATCGCGTGATTTGCTTTCCTGTACAAATACAGAGATATCTTTTTCATTTATTATCTTTGACAAAGTTTTTGTTAAACGTCGACCACATGAACATCGTGTCTTGGACACTGGACATAGTTACTATGGTTACGTGTACCTCAACTCAAGAAGAACAACACTAAGCATGTATTTGAATTTTTGTATAAATGCCTTTTTTTTAAACAGTCATTTTGTTTGCCGCACGAGACAGTCAGGAGAATAAAAAAAAACACATGTAACTCTTGCTGCACATGGGGGAGGGGTATCGCACACATTCGATGCACTAAAGAATACAAAAAGAGTATAACAATAAAAGAGAACTATTGACGACAACACCTACAAAATAACGAGCCCGATTAGCGTTAAATTTTTGTCTAGATATTTCCATCTGGATCATACTGGCACAGTAAAAGATGAACACAATCACTTGGGTCTATGTTTCAATCTGAAACGTTAGTCAAAAGCATCTAGGCAAAAAGGTTAAACGATACTGCGTCTTTGCGTCTGAGGGCGCTATTCAAAGTTGCTTACAAAGGGCGCCATGTAAATAATAGTAAAACATGGTAATTACGGAGACTATTATAACAAGAGATGGGACGTGAAACACAAGTATAAACCATATTTTATGAATTTCAAAATCAAAAAAATATATATGACCGTTGATTTAAAAAAAAAAATCTTCTTCATCTTAGTAAATTTTACCTATCATTACATGGAAATAATAAGTCGGTTTATTTATTTTTATTCGGTTATTCATTTTCGATAGCTGGACGCAAGAGTTGGCAAAAGTTTGCAGAACTATTGGTTAATGAATATGATATCCAGCTGCAGTATTGGAAATTTAATATTATACTACATGTACTATAAGCGTTATGTTTGTTACTCTCTTTTATTCATATGGCATATGAATACGTTTACTTCGTAATTCGTATGTACATTTATCTTCTTTCTATAACTGATAATATACGCATTTAATCGACTGGGTGGTGTATACTAACACAGTCATGTACATGGTTTGGGTCTTAATAACACGATAAACGAAATTACGTAATCGAATGATTTCATAACTATGGCAACAGAAACATGAAACATTAATATCTAATCTCTTGGAGATGCTATACGTATTAATTGGTTGTGGGAATTACAAATGGAATGACATAGAATTTGGGGTTGTAACTGCATTTCAGTTTAAAACTTTGAATACACATACACTATTAAACTGTTTCCATATAGGAAAAAAAGGCTTCGTCGTAATACGGTTCGGAATCAACAAGATTATCATAATTATATCTAAACTGTCTTTTAAAGATGATGCAACACTACGCGAAATAAAACAAAAAGAAGAAGAATGGTTAAAAAGTAATATTCATGATGGCACTTTTGTATCAATATTCAGGCGTTCCACTCATTTTCGTTAGATTTGGCAAGTACTGTGCGCAACAACCGATGCATGAATGAAGTAACTTACGGCATTACGAGACGGAATAACATCAAATACGTTTAGATATTAAAAAAAATCTAATTAATGTTACAAAAAATGCACCGTATAATATACTCAATGCAAATATAACATAAGGACATGATGGACATGCATTGTTAAACACTTGGAAGAAATATGCTTGTATTAATTGTTTACGTCTGAATTGGCACATTTATGAAAAGACATAATTAACGCAACATCTTTTTATTATAAAATGACTGATTCAGTCATTTTAAAATATTCCCTGCCATACCGTATTTCCAGGATGGAACACCCTATTATCGTTATCTGTTTATTTAAAAAAAAACGAGCAATTAATGAGTTATGTTTGAAATTGTGTTGACAAATTAATACTAACACTGGCCCTGACGATTCCCGTTAACTCGCCCAAAGTTAAAAACTCAACAACATAAACATTTCGTTCTTCAAATGATGCCCGAGTCGGACTCGGGCAGCTCGCGCGTCTTTGGCAGTTTGATCATCTGGAAATCGCTCTTTACGAGTATACTCTTCTGTAAAATAAAACAAACTAACGATAATGCAATCCAATAAATGACACTTCACTTCTAAAATAGAACTCCGATGGCAGACAACATGACTCCTGTGGCCTCCCACTCATATACATACACATGTATGTAATTGCATGATGTACATTTTAATATAGGTATAGTACTTCAAACAAACTTTTCGAGTAATTTTTTTTCTTCTAAGTATTTCAAAAATTTGTCTAATATATTTCAGTACACACAAACGACAATGATCTATATACAGGTAACAAATATGTAGCTCCGATCATCCGAGCTACATTTTATCTATGTGAATAGTAGTTGTAGTAATAATAATAATAATAATTATATAGCAAATGTATACGATTATCTATTTATATAAAATGTCACTACATTTTACTAACAAATTAAAAGCAACGTTGATTCGCGCGCACGCATAATTATGGGGACATAGAAGCGTAAGATACATAAGTAACACTGCAGCATTTGGGAAAACGGGAGGTTTTTCTAAAAATGCAATGGTGGAATCTTTTAAAGCACATTTCTTTTGTTTTAGTATATATCATCATTCATTCAATTTGTATTTCTTTACAATTTTTTTATTTTTTATTTTCAAGTACAATATTTTATTCGACAAGCACGATGAATGAGTCTGAAACCCTTTCCCGTCCAAAAAATACTTTTGTAGAATACTTCATGTTTTATTTTTCAAATGACAAATGTGGAATAAGTACACGTATTTTAAACAGTATTCACAGCCATAGCGGGCGAACATCAGAATGGATGAATGAACTGTGCAGTGCCACCGTGCAATACAAAAAAAAATAAACGAAACAAAACGAAACGAATTAAACAAAATCGGAGTATTAAGATAAAAAAATAGTAATCAACAAAGCTTTTAAACGTACAATTACGTAGCACACAAGATTCGGTGGGACAGAGCACACCATTATACACGATACATTCGTCAATAAAAACTGAGACATTCGTGGTTTCAGAACTAATACAACACAAATCTTTACATGCATGACTGTTCCTTCTAAATCACTGACCTTTTGCGCTATTCTAATGTCTTTTGAGGGGGTTTCTATTTCTAAGTTGTAATATCCTGTATTATTTGTTTGTTTTTTACTTTGAAAGAAATTGTGAAAAGTATAGTTATTTATTGACTTGAGAAGTAGTTTGATATAGAAAGTAGTACTGCAATATGTGAAGATAATAATTAATTAACACATTTATTATTTTCTACACCACGGGCACGTTTTCTGTACTAGTTATGAATTAACAATTATGTTCCCAACCTTTTGGTAGTGATATTTATGATAAAGCATTACGGGTGTATCATTCAACACATTTTTACTGGGGTTTTACATTTGGTTTAACAAAGTGAACCCCCTATTTTGACGAACTACATTCACAATACTTTTGGTGAGACGATCAAATCCACATACCTTTTATTTGTTTTTTAGATGGCAGTTTGGAATTGAAAACAAACACTATAAAATACAACTATAAAAACAACATCGACACACAACAAAATAAAACACTGAAATTAGTTCACCTAGAGTAGTGGGTATTTAATACCTATATTCCTTCCATCTCTATCATTCAACTGGAATGCTTTAAGTTTTTTAATTGATTTAAATTATAGAAGGAATAATTAATATCGTAATAATTTCAGGAGAAAATTATTATTTGTATTGTGTTTTTTTTCAGTTAACAGTAACATTAGTTTACAGGGAATAATAATGTATCCTGTTATTCTTTTCATTAAAAAAGGTAAACTAAATTTCCGATATTTTAAAGTGGCTGAGTTGTCTCATGAGAGGGCGCTATATGGCTCTGAGCTAACAGAAAGGTGCCATTAAGGTACGCGCGCCGAACACTGTAGCTTCGTGTACTCAAGCCAGGGCCCCGTTGCAGGCAGAAAGAGTTGCAATCGATTGAAAATTTGCAACCAATTGCAAGGCAACAAACATGCACATTTGAACCAATCAGATTAGCGCATTTGGTCACATGATTTGACTTGCAATTTGATTGCAACTTTACCATCGATTGCAACTCTTTCTGCAAAGGGGGCCATGTGTGACAGCACAGTCATTCTAACTATTACACCATCAGCTATTAATAGGGGGCCATTGAAAACAAATCTGTGGATTTTGATCTTCCATCGATTCTGCTTTTTATTTTGAAAAGGCGCCATCAACGGTGAACGAGGAGAATTTTTCGTTATAACAAATGGGTCAAATAAAACAGATCTTTCCCTTTATGTAGGAGGGACAACCGAAATGCAAAGAGAAATTAATCATAATTGTACTACATGTATTTTAATAAGATTTTGTTTGTATGTATATGTCTATTTTGACAAAAAAATTGGAATACACTGCTGCGCTACAAGTATACAAAAATAGACGATAATGACACGATTATGACGTAAAAATGAATAAGAAAACACTCATTAACATAACACAATACATTTTAAAATTTGTCCGTGTGTCAGTCATGCTGGCCTGGCAGGCTGACATGGCAGTTTATATGGTCATATTATCCTGGAATGTTTGCTATAAAGAGAGTAAATTAAGGGAGTACCCACTTCTAAAATTAATGAAAATCATTGTATCCCTTCGATTTAATTATTGTAATGAAAATACAATGCGAATTCAAATCAAGGGTTCTTTTGGATGGCACCGTGTTGTTAGCTTGACGATTCGTTGTTTGAGCATAGATCTTCGATAGTCAGTCGATACACCTCCAAGCAAGCTCGGAACGTCAAGTGACTCAAGTCAATGATAAATGGCGATCTTCATGGACAGTTTAGTGGGGAAGTTTTGTAACTGTTCTGTCCCTCTCGAGAAGGTGACATGCATGGCTATATCCACCCTATCAATGCTTATTTTGTATCAGGAACACACAATTTGGTCAACAATCGCGTCCCTATTTGTGCTCATCAAATTTCCAGAAAGCTCGTATATTTCTCACTGGTAAAAAGGGAATACTGACAATTATACTTCGCTTGGCCCCGAATTGAAACGATCTTCGCTCTCAACCTAATATTAATCTCTTCTATCTAATCTGTTTCCATCAATTTGACATACATAGGCAGCTCAGGAACAACACTAGCAAGCAATATCAACGACACACTTCCTTTAATAATTTCGCTGGTCCCATGCACTCCACTCCGCTATGCACTGACTCCATGGCAACAAGCACGAATACTGTGATAGTCATTGCAATGTTATATAGAGTCAGCACAACGAGATATTCCAGACTGCAGAGCAAAGCATCATCAACAACACTTTAGCTGGTCCCACTTTTCTGGATGATACCAACATATTCATTGTCATTGCATCTTCCTGTAGGGTCAGCTAAATGGGCTAGCAGCGATGCAAATGGTACACTTGCCTGATCCCATTCTGAGCTGGCTCAACAACATCGCTGACATTGCAATTGCATCATCACTTTATAGGCAAGCTAACCGAGCTATAATTCGCCGATCCCACTCTGCGTTGAGCGGACAGCATCGATTTTCAATTGCAATCTAATCATGATGCGGAGCCAGCAAAACGAACTGCAATTCGCTGATCCTCATTTGCGTTGACGGGACAGCATTTCTTTCATTGTCATTGCATCGACATGTAAGGCCAGCTAAACGAGCTGCCGGACAGAAGCATGTCTCGAATCAGCGTCTCGATCGGCGTCTTGCCGACCAGCCGAACGAAGAACAATTGTTCGATCACGTGGGCCGAAACTGTCCGAAGTGACGGGAGTCGGAGAAGAAGCTTGCCGAAGCGGTTCGGTTGGTTCGGGTACTGGCTTCGGACATACTCTTCCAGGGCGCACTGCGACTTCTCCTGTAGCGCCTCGATGTGGGCTGCATCGGACAGACCGCATGCATCTGGGAGGAAGAGTAAAATGAAAGAGCAAAATGTTACGTAACATAACATACATTTTAGAATAGAATAACCTAACCTAACAAATTACAGCGTAAATAAACGTAACGTAACTTATCGTTACGTGACGTGACGTAAAGTGACGTAAAGAAAAGTAACTTAACGTAACATAACATACAACATATTATACCGTGGTATCATTCACGAATACAACAACTGAACGGTGACGCATGGGGTTAAAAAATTATGTTATATCGAACGATTGTTCTATCAATATTTTAAATACAAAAAATGCAACGAAGGTTGTATAATCAATAAAATTCTACTATTCACAAACTATCAGTAAAGCCGTTCATTACACTTTTATAGTTCAATAATAATTTCATGTATTTCCCATCTTCATAATTATTCTGAATGTATTGTATAGGTTCAAATAGCGTGATAATGACAAAAATACATTGATATACCCGCATTGTATTAGATGGGCAAGGTTCAACTTTCGAGCATTAAATTACAAAAGTCTCAAACAAAACATAGCCAACATGTTGTATTCAGTTTGCCTACGCACCGAAAAGATTGTTATCATAACATGATAATTACATTTATTGTATGTATACAAGTTCGCTTATTATAATTGACTTAAACGAAACATGCTTAACATCTGCACCGAATCTGACAATGTATGATTAGAATGCATAATAATCCGTTAATAACATCTCAATAATTACATTGATTGTGCAACTAAACACACATTTTGCATACATTGTCTATCGGCGGGTCATGCCTCGCCTATCATACATCTGATCAACATTTGCTGGCGTCTGACACAGACTTCTACCAAAAAAGGACCATCCCATTCATCATTCAAATTTGACAGAGGATATCAACAAAATGAGGAGTCTTTTGACAAATCTCAGTTAGCCGAATCAATAACTATAACCTTATCCAATCCCAGGAGAATAATTAGGGGGTTCGCACGAGAAAAAAAATAGGGCCGAAATCAATATGAAAAGGGGGGAATTAACGCCACAATAACATGTTGCAGTTTTTGTTGACAAAAGGGTTGCATGAACAAAAAAGCGCACTTTACAATCTTAATAAAAAAAATCAAGGATTTAGAGATAATGATAGTCACAAAAGTGAAAAATGGACGATCGACTGAGCATGTCGAAAAGGTTACGAGGGGTGTGTTTGCAAAACCAAAAAGTGCAGAAGAGGGCACGACTCTGGTCTTTGACCCTATTCAGATAATACTATAATCATAGGAATATGGTCCACGTAATTAATATATGAAGAGCTTAGTTCCAAAAGGCGCTAAATCCACTTTCCATAAAAAATCGAGTTAACGATATCAGTACATCAATAATATTATGCTCCGTAGCTATCTAGAAACCCACATTTTAGGGCAAATTACAGAATCGAAATCAAAATTTGTAACGTCCTATAAAAAGAAACCTGCTTTTCTCCAAATTTGAAAAGTGGATAAGGCGCCTTTTACAATTAAGCACTTCATATAGGATCAAGTGCTTGCCCTTTGCCACAGAATTTCGATTCATATTTTAACCGCAAATTTATGATCCATATTTCTTTTACGGAAATTAAGCGGAGCAAATATGCACAGGCTATTTAAACACGGGATCTGGTCTATTGCCCTGCTATTGACACGCTAACCATCATGACCATAGCGCCTTGGTCATATCACACACATACGCAAAGTTGACCAAACAAACCTACACACACGCACACACACACACACACACACACACACACACACACACACACACACACACACACACACACACACACACACACACACACACACACACACACACACACACACACACACACACACACACACACACGCGCGCGCGCACTGACACACATACGTATATATTTACTGATGTAAAGACATAGCCAGATCTAAACACATACCTTTATACATACAAACAAATGAACACATTCAAGCAATCATACATACTTACATGCACACAAACAAGCAATCATAGTTACATACATACATACATGCACGCAAACAAGCAATATTATACATACATACATGCACCCAAATGCACACGCATACACACAAACATATGTCATTATATGAACCACATATGCACGTATTTATCAGTATTGTACTTGATAAATAGGTTTATATATATTTGTATTATTCTTGAACTTTGGCGTAAACAATAACGATGTGAATAAAAGGGAACATATTGATGGACGAATAGAATGAAGATAAATGGGATAACAACGTATGCATTGACTATTTAACAAAATCTCCCTCATATGAATCAATAAAGTCTATCCCACAAGTGTAGGTCTTGTGTAGTACGGGTCGAACTCGAAGGGATGGCAATATTTTCCTTTTGAAAAATCTGACGGCGAATTGAATAATGACTACTCTAACTCTAATTTAGATCTACTTCAAATCATTCAATTGATCAATCAATGTTTATCACTCGCTGCTTTAAATAAAAATGACACCGCAATCCCAAATATACTTTTAAATTACATCCAAACAAGAAAGGACACATCCAAAAACACAAATCCTGTTTCATGCTTCTATCACCGTTGTTATAAAGGAAAGTAGCAAGCAAGGCACGTGAGATCCGCTAAAGTTCGAAATAATTTTGGTTGTTTTGGTCAAAGTTGCCTCGTCCCTTTACTAAACAGGTTTTGGGGTTCATTGCCCTTTTTGTATGGAACCTCTGACTAATTGTTTTGGTTAATGCACACTACTGCAGCGCGGCGTCATTATGGTTTAATTTGTTACAATTAATGGTTACAATCAGCAAAATTGTAACTATTGTGACAATCACATATATCATCAATTAAGACTGCTTCGAATATAGCGACAATCGCATATTTAACATCAATTAACGTGATTATTGAGGCTGATGTAAATGTGGCGAACAATTGCAAATTTGATACCAATTACGAGGTTTTCTTGGCACCATCACACCGCTTGTTGTCCGTGTGAAGTGCCTGTATAATTGTTTTTACCCTTTAATCATCATATTAAACAGAAGTGATTTGTGACACACTAATTAAAGACTTGTTACTGACTAGTCGGATGATTAAAGACAGTTTTTTTGTTCAATGTGTATGATTCTATTTTAAACTTAGATAGTCAGTGTTGAGTGCTGGCAGCGCTATAGGGGAGGGAAGTTAACCCCCCCCCCCCCCCCCCCCATCTCCATCCCACCCCCTCATCCCTCGTCGGGGGATTTGCCCCTCAGTCAGATAGTCAGAAAGGGATCTTCCTTGTTCGTCGCATACCCCCAACGCCCCTATATAGACAAGGCATTGTCCCCTGCTTTCATCCAGCCCCCCCCCCCCCCTCACACACACTTTTGACATCCTATAGTGCCACCGCTATTGATAATATCAACTATTTTTGGCCTGAATAACATTTTTAAAATATAGGTTAAGTCCGTCGGTACTTTTAGAGACTGGGTGATAAGTGGTTATAGGTTGAATCACCCGTTGATGTTCAATTATCATGTTGGTATTTTGTTAACCACTCGCGAAAACGAAAGTACATCACCGGCATCTACAATTTCTCTCTGCGTTACCATGGTAACAACTCTCTTCAGTCTAAGCTCTCCGCATCACTTCATCTCTCTCTCTCTCTGTTTCTCTAGTCCTCCCCTTTTCTCTATTTCCTTCTTTAAAAACTAGTTAAAACAACAAAATGTCCCATTATATCATGGTATTGTTTTTCTCCACGTCTCTTGTCTCTTGTCTCTCCACCTTTCTCTCATTATCTCTATTTTTCATAGTTAAACAGTATAGTTATAATTTAAGGGAACATTAATATATTTTCTCTTTTACTCATTCCCTCGCTAGTTTCTGTTTCTGTTTACCCACCCACCTCCCTTCCCTCAACCAGCACACATATGATTAGGCGACTCTTGCACAGAAAAGGAACACTCGATCGGATGAAGTATAAGTTGTCTGCTGACCTCTAATCGTCGAGCATGTATATGTGTATGCTTCAGTCGATGGACCTAAGCCATTTTGTGGAACGATCCCAAGAAGTACAATCACACAGAGTCTTCGACGCGTCGACGCAACTCCGTCCGCATAGGGGCATGCTGCTCAAAACATTACGCCTGATCTCATCGACCTCAAGTTGTATTCTGGCCACTCACGAGTCGAGTTTTCCAGAGTTTGCATCCCACGACTTTCCATTCTTAGATAAGTCAAACATGCGCCGACGCAATTTGTGCAACAAGCCCAAGAAGTGCAGTGACTGGAGTTACTTAGCAGCAGTCGCACCGGATTCTGCAGGACGAGTAAGCCGATCCTGCCGGGGACCAATGTTTACCAATCGTGGTCTCAGCTCGGCTGCCTTTGCGGCTCCGAGTCACGTCGTAACACCGCTAAGTCGACATCTATACTCGGCGCTCCTTCTGGGCATCTATTAACCCTTGTAATACTATACAGTCATGTTTTGGGGGTTTGTGTAATAACATTATAACCTCTTCATCGTTTGATACAGTTAAAGGGTTAAACACTAATTTCCTTTTAAATGTCTTTACACGCAGTGACCGTAACCGTTATTCTTTCTAGCTGTGATGCTCAACCATATATACCAACTGAACTTCATTTCTTTTCTAACTATTGGTTTTGGTCAAGATGGGAAGGGGTAGCGATGATAGTGGCATTTTGAAATAACATTAAGGAATCGATATCATGTACTTTTACCGGCAAGGTCGATTTTGCTTTCAAGTGTGTTTTAGGGAAATATTTCTACTCGATTAAACTGTATTCAAACAACAGTCTAAAAAGCGTTTCAAACCGCCGATCCTGGGGTAGACACGTGTAAATAAACACATCCAGAGTTAGAATGTACTTCAAGGGGCGGTCAAACAACAAGAGCTATTTTTCCCGGACAAAAAGAGATTTTAAAAAACGAAGTAAAGAACCCAGGGAATTGTTGAAAGAATGTTGGTACTCGAGGAAATTGATCATGTTTGATGTTTGATGTTATACCCTGGGCCTGTAATATCCCCTAACCGGTGTAATACAATAAGGTTCCACTTCCTAAACAAGCTATACGTCTGAGCGTAATGAAAATAGAAAGATGAACTTACATATGAGATGAATTCTAACCCTCACGGAACCATTGGTGCAAAAGAAACATTCGACATCGTTACTTATGCAGTTTGGTATAATGCGAGAAATGCTCAGTTGATACTCACATTATTGCTAATTAATTGAATGTATTAACGAGGTTGCCAATGTGTTCAGTTCATAACGCAGACTATGATAAAAACAAAAAATAATATCGAATTAATTGATATTCAATCTATCAAACGCATAACACATGTACGCCTATTAGAGTCGATGTATTAATTCATATGTATATAGAGAGGAGCGTACGTGTGTACCTATTTTGTGAATACATGAAATGTATGTACATAAACGAATATTTTTTTATTCCCACTTCAACATAAATGTAGTTCTTGTCCGCCAAGGCCGATAGTGACAAAAAAAGACGCTCTGCGTCCGGCGTCGGCCGAAATAGTGCTGTTGCTGCAGATGTGTACAATATCATCATTTTAAACCAGTATGTATGCTTATGCGCGTGTAGTTTTTTTGTCTATTTATGTATCAATATTTACTTACATTTTACCTCCCTTAGACAGAGAAGACGCACTGCGTCCGGCACCTGCCGACACGGCGTCATTACCGTATTCTACGTGTTCATTATGTATAATGTTTTTTGTTTACGCGTGCATCTACGTGTATGTACAAAGCGTTTCGAGTATGAATGAGTGAGTGTAAATGTGAATGTGCTGGTGCAGGTGGTGTGTTAGTATGTATGTAACATTGCAATCCAATGGTATGTTAGTATGTATTTCCGTGTACATGTTTTCCTATGTGTCTCCGTGTGTAGTGTTACCAAATTATTCAATAAAACATCGAGGCGCGATACACAGATATAATAATGCATGTAAGACTAAACTGAACCTGAAGTGAATTGAATGATTAAAAGCAAATGTATTTCCTCTTCATCGATTAAATTAAGAAAAGCAATCAATATAATATCTGTTTTTTGTTCTGAACTGCAAGGAACACAATACATGAAACCAACATCTTGCCAATATTTGCCATTTTCTCTACTCACTCTTACACCCTCTCTCTCTTTATTTTTCCATTCTGTATGATAAATTATGAGCATGCATTCTATCTCCTACTCACTCTCTCATCTTCTCTCTCCAATACTCTCTCAAAATCTCGTATTTATTTCGAATGTGCAACACTGTGTGTAAAAGGTGCTTTATACTCCTAAAATACCTAATGAATCCATATTTCAACATTGAAAATGCAGTATAGGTAGGGACATTGTATAATAAATATGCATGTATCATGTTTCAAAAATCACACAATTTCTCTCCAACGTTCTCGTCAAGTACATACTCTACCCCTCCCCCTCTCTGTTATGCATTCTCTCTCTCTCTCTCTCTGTTCCTCTCCATCCTCAAGTGCTTGTGACTATATTCGGCCACCCACGCCACCATTTAGCATTTCCAGCTACTAAAATGCAGTAATTAGCGAAGTTATAATATTATACGGCGAATGATTTATTAATCAAGCTACCGAATTGGACGTGCCCTTTGCCCTTTTCTCTATACCCGCCCATACAACATCATGTCTCGGCTTCATTAAATTTGGCGGGCGGGCAAACGAAGTTGAGTTGTTTTCAATTCATCTACGAATGTCATTCACCCCTTATAGTACTGAATGTATCTACATGCGAAATGAACAAGTAGGAAACATGCACGGAGAGTGGATGTTTTAAGCGGCAATGTTCATACATGACAGACATACAAATGGACAAAATGCCACACACAGACATGATTTGTAGTGTATGTATTGCTGCATACACATGATAACATTCTGTGGCTGTGGAAGTACATTTTCAGCATTATGCAGATTATCATATAAATTATAAGATTATTACAACGCACGGAAATGTTGTTATGCACAGACATACATTCACACAAACACAGACAATTTACGAACATACGTGTTATCACTATACGTAGTTATTTTTCAAATGTGGATGTATAGAAAGTCATGATCGATGTGGTTAATGTATCGTATTCTTACTTCTTAGACTTAACCGTTGGCGTCGCTCAAGTTCAATCACCGATTGCTACACACAAATACACACATACGGGTAACGCCTCGTATACTTAGACTACTCCTCGCCCAAGTTCACCAACCGATCGTTGTACTAGTCAAAAGCTCAAGGCCAAGGGTCCTGAAAGAACACACATACGCACGCACAATACAAACTAACGCACTAGCATGCGGACACGCATACAACGGCAAATAAACACACACACACACACACACTACCACACATACGCATACATACAGAGTATCCCAAGACTACTCCTACTAGCTCGGGTTCACTAACCGATTGTGCATGGATACAATATGTGCGGAAACGGCACAGACAGAAACACACATACAGAAAACACATATAAACATACATATAAACAGACGCAAACACACAAATTGAATGTCTCGTATCGTAAGACAACACTTCGCCCAGGCCAAGTTCACTAACCGATCGTCGTATGAGTCAAAAGCTCAAGGCCAAGGGTCCTGAAACAACACAAACACATGTACACATATAACCCACGCACACACTAACACACATACATACAAACAAACAACACTACATACACACAATACGTTAAAAAACGTCTAGCTTCCCAAGACTACACCTCGACCAGGCCAAGTTCACTAACCGATTGTCGCATGAGTCAAAAGCTCAAGGCCAAGGTCCTTTAGTCTGCGTAATTTCTGCTCCAGGCAGCCATCGAGAAAATGAGATTTATTCGAGGGGGAAGGAACAAGTGTATGGTAGTTTATTAACTCTCTAGTCTCTACCCGCCTGCCATTCCTATAGCATTTTGACAAGGCGTCGCGTCTGAGTTGAATTAATACTAGTTCATGGCAGGAACGACTGGTGCATGCAACTAATGTTGTTGTTGTTGTTTGATGTTTATTGGCGGTTCATTCAATTTGAATATTTTCGCCTAACACACGGGCTTGACTATTCTTTCACCAGTCGTTTTTAACATTCAAACCTTTGCGAATTATAGGCTATGCGATTCAAAGAGTACACGTGGGGAATTTAAAAGGGCTCATCGGTGATTTCCATACTGAAAATCTTAACACACTCGGATGATTTACCGTATAACAAGGTAAGATATAGCAGTTGCCAGTTCATATTATATGCATGTACACTTTTCATAACAAACAAATACTCACCCTTATAACCAGTCGCTAAAATAATAGTCTTAACAAATTTGTGCAAAATAAAATCATTTAATTTTTCCCGACATTTGTGTATCCGGCCGGGCATGCAGTTCACATTTCAATGACATAATATCCGTTTTACGATATCTTTAAGTTTAACTTATCGCAATAAATAAATAAATAGGAAGGCCTCAGTTTCAGTTTCATTAAACTGGGTTGAGTATGGATTCAAGGGACCTACATTATTTTCTTCAAACTCGATTTTGGATTTTTTTTTTTCTTTTTTTTTTCTCCCCAATCAATATTTGCTCCTTGCTGGCATCATTGCCATTCTCCTGTGGTTTGTGCTTGCTTCCAATCGGCCTATAAAGCCGAGTATCCATGAGCAGGAAAGATTACGGGGGCTACTTGTGATGCCTGTTTGACAGGTAATACTTACTCTGAAATGTTAGAGCTCATATAGTTATGATATTGGCTCTTTTAAGATTTCGTTTTGGGGTGGGGGTGAGGGGGGGGGGTGGGCTCTTGAAATGTTTTCGGTGGTTCTCTACTGATTATCAGGGCTCATTTTGATTATCGGGTAATCTTTATGGTATTTCGAGACGATAATTTGAACTAGTCTCAAGGGCGAAACCATGCAGACGGGGGGGGGGGGGGGGGGGGGAATACCTCAAGGGGTTTGGAAGTGCCCCCTTTCCGAGCTTCTATACCGTCCCCTTCTCATCACCACTCTCATTTCTTAACCATCTCTCTGCTATTCCCCTTCTGTATTGTTACGACGACTGGACTGTATTTGTCCTCAAATAAAACGCCCAAGAAAACCCTCGACGGTATACAATACACATAACGCAATCAGGGAAATTCAATTTTTGACAGTCCGTCAGTTATAAAGTTAGCATAGTGCATAATTATTAGAGCTGTCCGCATTTTCTGGAATTCATACCTACTGATTGAATGCAAATAATTCTAACCTACATGTATTATCCAAGTGACTTCCAACATGTTTATTTTGTACTCTTATTTCAAACATTATGGGCTGGGTAAAATAGGGATATATATATGCAATTGGAAAGGTGCCTTGATAACCTCTCAACTGCTTTACTCACAATTTAACCCATTGCCTATATAGAGAAACCTGGTGGTGGGTATAATGGATTGCTACATTTTGTAGGTAACAAGTTAACCCCAAAACAGAGGCAACCTTTGCTTGAAATGGTATAACATCAGTGCTGTAGACATCGATGGAGGCACGAATTCCCCCTGCCCCCCCCCCCCCCCCCCCCCTCCCCACACATTGAATATAATGATGAATTATATAACGATGGTATAATTGATTCAATCAAAATAAATAAATAAAGTAGAACACATACGCCCAAAAGGATTACGATAATATTACTGGATACCGTACATTTACCTCCTGTCGCTCATCTATATAATTATATTAGAATGTCATGATATATTAAGAGTTACACAATATAAACAGTTTGAATGCGATATCATTTTGTTATCTTAAGTTTGGAGACAATTATAAGAACTCGAAAATCGAAATCCAATCTCACGGCCTTGTACCCAAATATGGCTTATTCACGAACAGCAAATAAAAGACTTGACGTTCTGACATCCATCGTGCGTTCAGCCACAGACTCGTCTACGACCCCGTGTTAAAATTCGTTATAGCGCCACCTTTGGTAGTGTTATTGACAGTGTTGTAGTACATGTACTACTAATAAGTCACTGTCCATTGCATAACGAATACATACGAGTAGCTGAATTACAGTCAAATAGGATGAATTACCGAATTATAAAAGGGCACGGATTTATTTCTTTCACAAATATAGGTGCAAAGAAACAGTCAGACATTAGTCTAACCCATGATTCGCATGCGAATCTTCGTTTGACTCTATAATATGCTGGATGATCGTCACAGGCTCAAAACCAAGGCATAATGTTCAATTCTAGACAAAAAAAAGTGGTATGTTGGTTCGGCACCCTTCGTAAGGTTCAACAAAATCTTTTAATATAACCATAACACAGGACCGATAATTGCGAACCCACCTCGCACTTTTTGGACTTCGGATGGCGGGGTTGTGGATGAGGAAAGAGAAAAGAGCATGTTTCTTTTCATCATCATAAATTCGTCAGAATCGGAGGGCTCGTAAAAATCATTCATGACACTTTATTTCCACTACATTTATTTATATCTCTTTCATTAAGCGCATGCATGTGCATGCCCCATGCCTTTCCAACGGGGTTTGTGTGCATTGTTCTGTGTTTTTTTTATCAGAACACGTTGAGTGTATATTGATAGCCGTCGTGGGATAATATCACATCAAGTGAATGGATGAATTAAAATAAAGTTGATAGAATAATTTCACGCAATTTCTCACGCTAAAAATGCGAAAAAAAAAAATTATATCGTACGAATGATTGAGCTCATTTCCTTGTACTAAGCCACACACAGTAAAGCGCTCACTATTCATTACCCGACGGCAATTTTAGCATGTTTATTAAAACATGTTCTGGTCTTGCAACATTACGAGAAAGTATGTTAGATTATTCTAGTAAGAAGGCCGTTGATTTATGTTTCATTTTGTAAAATAAAAAGTAATTCGCCCTTTGATCTGAATCGTCACAGATGATAAATATTTACATACCCACATCTATCTTACAGTCTATAATTAAGATGATTTCTAGAGTGTCTATAATATACACATCTTTGATAATCCCTTTAAGATGTTGAAGTTTGCCGTCGCGGAAAAAATAACAAAAACAGCGAGTATCAAAGAATCAGTGAATGGCTGAAAGAATTTTAGTACGAAACCACGATTTCATTCGCTCTTGGGTCTCATTCGTGAGCTTATTCCGCCTGGGTGGATGGCCCGGGCAATCACCGCTTGTAATATTACCACCGCTAGCTAGCTAACTCCCGCTTCCATTCCACCTATTAAAGGGATCTACTAACTTTGTTGACATGTGCAAAAAGTGATGAATGGTTGATACAATGTACATTGTTGTTATCTGATAATTATGTCCACTGGGTATTGTGTGAAAATTTCAAGTTGAATGGACGTTATATGTGTACTCAGTGTACAAAGTGTACTCACTGCACTTAATTTGTACACGGTTACGACTATCCGGTGGATAGTTTAACATCAGAACACTTCAATCGTAAATATCTATTTAACGAAATGAAAATTCGAAAAACCGAAACCTTTCCCATAATGATATTGATAATACGAGTACAACAAGGTATAAGGGAACCGCTAATTCCAATTTAATGTTGAGGATGTGGACGATATTACTAGATCCCTTTAGAGATTGTCATGTGTCAGTGGCGATGCTACACCGCGGGTCGCCATTTTGAACTAGTCTAGTTTGTGTGCACTGGGCGAACTTGTATTCCGCACCGTGCGCAATGCGTCCGTAAGATGGCAGCGCGCGTCCGATTTCTGAATCTTTAAAAAGATCTATAGTATCATTGTGCAAATCCGTTTCGGTTTTCCAATTTCCCTTTCTATAAAATGATATTTACGGTTGAAGTTTTCAGATTTTTAATAATCCACTGGTAAGTTACAACTGTGTACAAAGTCAGTGCAATGAGTCTGTGAACATCACTTTGCATTTTCGCTCATTACTCGGCCATATTACGTCCATTTAACACGATATTTTCACACATTAGTGAACGTATCAGATCACACAAATATGGTACCCGTTTATCAACCATCCATCACTTTTTGTACATGTCAACAAAGTTGCTATATAGACCCCTTTAATGCCAATGATTGAGTTACCGTTGATATAGCTATAATAACTGCAATTTTGTGTGTGCATGTTTGTATGCGGATCATCATTCATTTATGAAAAATACTTCTGTATATTATATGTTGTAAAGGAAAAGTACACAATTATAAATTGGGAGGGGGGGGGGGGGGGGGGGCGTCCAATAAGCAAATTGTTTTTCTGTTTTATAATCGGAGTGACAACAAAAGGGCGTGCGTGCTAATTTGAAAAGAAATATTTTGATTTTATAGCTTGACGTCTGTTAAATAGAATAGTGGGTGGATGGTTCAGTAAACTGATCCCGTTCCACTACGCTGGGGAATCATAAAACACCTCCATAGCCGCGTCTTTCTGTGAATATATTATTGTCATCGAACAAATCTTTATGGAAATGAATTAATGGGGTTATGACTGAACACAACACAAAATCATATCTATAGACTATAATAGTAAAACGGTAAACCGCTCCGTCTTTTTGATTTGTTTGTTAAGAAATAAATCGTATTGATATAAAAGGTCGCTCACCAGTAAAGAAGGGTTGACCTATCACAAAAACAAAATCTACACATAATTCTGTAACCAAGTATTACTACACACGTATAGATTACTACATAATAAACATTTTTAATAGTTCTGACCAATCTAATTCTATTTGCAATAATGTGTACAGGTTGAACTATCACAGATCTACTTATATACATCAATTATAATGTATTAATTTAACATATACATCTTCGGCATAACGTTAATTGAATGCAAATAAGCAGGCCCGTAGCCAGGATTGCCAACAATTTTCGAGGCCGAGACCACAGGCTGAGAGTCGTGTAAGCCGGTTAAGATGGTCGAGACCAATAAAAAGTGGACTCGAGACCGGTAAAAAGTGGACCCGACACCAGCAAAAAGTGGACCTTTCTGAGTTTGGGGAGGTGCTACGGGCCTGGTAAGGTATAATGGTTCTACCTAACCATATAGTTTTTTACTTTTATTAAACATTAAAGGACAATGAAACCCAAGCAAAATATTGCTTTCATAGACTTGAAGAGATTAGGAGGAATAATCTCTGAAAGTTTGAGCACAATCGGTCAAGAAATAAGAAAACTATGGCTCTTTGAAAATATCCATATATTTCCATGAGTGACTCAAATTGGCAACGCACTCTGGCAAAGTTGTGGACTACTCCCCATATGTTTTGTACACAAAATTTTAATTTTGTTAAATTATCTCAAAATATATGTTTACCCTTCGTTTGAGTTCAACATATATTTTGTAGAATGTACATTTATACACCACATATCGTGAGTTCGCGGAATGGAAAAGTGTGATAATAAAGAAACTGTAAAAATTGAAACATTTGTGTACAAAACATATGGGGAGTAGTCCACATACTTATCAGAGTGCATTGCCAATTTGAGTTCCCCATAGGAATAAGTGGGCATCTTCAAAGAGCCATAGTTTTCTTGTTTATAGCCCGATTATGCTCTATGTTTCAGAGATTATTCGTCCTAATCTCTTCAAGTCTATGAGTATGAAAGCACCAGTTTGCTTGGGTTTCATTGCCCGTTATTCATACAAACATATACTAACTATCCGTATTCATTCAGCCCGAAATGTTTCCAATACTTACGAATTAGCATTATGAAATATCAATACAGATGAACTTTCATACTTTGTTTCCATCACTTGTTGATATCCCCCTTATAATGTCATTATTTGAATGTGTAAAAGTCAGAGCATGCTGACAAATATGAATAGAAAGACGTTAACGGCACTTCCTACCAAAACCACCGCTATTATTTCTAATTCACAATTATAACTTCTAATGGCAATATCTACAGCCCCGCCACTTGTACCATTATCGTAACTCAAACTCACAAACAACATCGTAAAGCCTTCCAACTGATTGAAACACAACCCTAAAAGGCTAAATCATGAACATTCGAACATTCAAATTCAATTTCGCTTGAATTTCTCCATTCTCCATTTCTTTCCTCCATAACAACAACTCTTTTACTCGTGGTACTACTCCCACAAATTCCTGTCTCCAAGCTGTTTGTACAAGGCTTCTAACCCCGGTGACCT
This sequence comes from Echinarachnius parma, assembly GCA_037951105.1. NCBI lineage: Eukaryota > Metazoa > Echinodermata > Echinoidea > Clypeasteroida > Echinarachniidae > Echinarachnius > Echinarachnius parma. The sequence goes on from JBAMJV010000814.1 coordinate 103,129, forward strand.
TGTAACAACATCTAAATTTGAAAATGCGGCATTTTAGCGATGACTTTTCCGTCAGATTCCCAATTTTGCTCTGAAAGCTCGAGGTCAGTATGATCTGACCCCGATGCCAAAATCTCCAGAATTATAGTATTGGAGTCTATACTAGCTCGGGGTATCAATACACTACTAGTCACTACACTAACTTGCAGAAGAAAAACATGGAGAATGGATATTATTTTTTGTCAGCGTGGTATACAAAAAAGTCTACAAGTATAACATACTGCATATTTTAATAATGGTGCCATTGCCAAGAATCAGAAAATAACGAGGAGTTCTAATAATATATTTTGCATAATCACACTTTGTATTCAGCATACATTTAACGTATATAAAGAAAGAACCGGTTTTAATAATAATAATCGAATTATGCGATTATACCTCGAGTGGTGAGTAGTTTTGGGGAAAAATAAACATTATTAAAAACAAATCAAATAATAATGCCACATGAAAATATTGATTGATAATTCGATAAAGTGGGACTAAAGAATCATTGATTTTTCTTGATATTTTTCCATTTCGTTCAAGCTTTTGCTTATGAGACATTGTAAACTTTGTTCGATTTTGTTACCATCAAAATAATACAAACATACCCAGCGCAAAAAGATACATGTCTAATATATGTGTAAGTTAAAATATTGACTGTTTATATATAACATATATAATGAAACATGACCTTGCGTGACCATTTGAATTCCCAGAAGTCCTATATTATATACTTTGTCGAAACAAGTTTTGTTTGGTGTCCTTTTAAAAAATATAAAAAGAGGGGAGCGGTTGGTAAGGTTAGATCAGATAAGATCAATTTATACGTTGCGGTCCACGGACTGTTATTGTCCGTATATATACCCATACAAATATTGCTCAATTATGACCTATGATTGTATGATGATGAGTAAATTAGGCGATTAGACGTTTCTATCAAACGACGATATCATAATTATGTTTGTAAAGTTTGCTTTCAAATAAACTCGACTTCCGCACCCAACTCAATAGAATTGCCTGTTTAGTTACAGTACTATTGCCAAGCTGTTTTGCTATACAACGTAAGCATACTATGATACTACAATGTCACGTGACCTTTTAGGTTGGTAGACATAACATACTCGCACATAAAAAGTAACCAATTTGTACGTATGGTCATCATTCACTTTTATGTGTGCTCGTAATTTAAAAATTAACAATTACATTATAGACTGTATTTCGACATTAACTATATGGGTGTCTAGCAGTTTATATGATGTAAGAAATGCATAATTAAACATAATAGTCTATTGTTAAAGGGATAGTTGGGTTCTGGTAAAGAGAGTACAATTTTCGTCAAACTGAATTTTAGTAGCCAAAACTTGCACTATTACATTACAAACTAATAGTTATAACTCCACCATGCTCGAAAGGGATACAAAATTACTAATGACTCCGTAAAAAGCCTGTTAATAAAAAAAGGAGCCGTTAAAACTCGAGAGGGCGCTCTCTAAATCCTCATTGGTATCAACCATTTTAAATAAAATATTGTGCATGTGATGTTTTGTCGAAATAGTGATTAGATAGAGAGATAATTATTTTAAAACCTCTTTTGTACATTTTTGAAAAGAGGTAGCATTTTTTACATTTTATTAACGGCTGGTTCAAAATTATTTAATATTTGTGGGGCCCCACAATTTTTACTAATGGTTATGTTTATTGATATTTCAGCCATTTCTGAACCGATTTTGATCAAACAAAGTTAATTCTGTCATTAAAATTGTATGCTCTTTCAAATTTGACACTCAGTTTTTCATTATCTCACAAAAAAAAAATTCTGTGTAGCGCCCTCTATACCAAAACTCAACTATCCCTTTAAAGATAAATAATTATTTTAACCCCCCCCCCCCCCCTCCCCCCTAAAAAAAAAACAAAAAAACGATCAAGCTGAATGTCGAAACCGGGTATTCAAAAATAATCTAAAGACTATACACCAGACCACCGCATATCAAGGGAAACCACCCTATAAAATGTATGGTGCATTTTAAACTCCATGCTTTTAAAAAGTATTACCGAGTGCATTTTTAGGACACTGTCCGGCTTTATCAACAGGGAAAAATAAAATTCAGTGAGTGTTTTTCATCACGGACAGAGGGGAGGCGGGGGGGGGGGGGGGGGGGCTTGGAAGCAATACATCTTGGTAATGGTACTATATGGGCCTGGGTGTAGGATGGTGGCCCGCATGCCACTACACTGAACCACTGGCTGAACCGAGCGGTTTTGGGTCATGGTCAAATCCGTTTGGGTCTCAAAATAATTGCTTTAGTTTTATCTCTGGTGTTTGCTTTTTATGTGGCTGAATTGCAAATTGGTATGCGATGTCTAGTCATACTCATAGACTGTATGAAGAGCATATATTTTAGAATGTGCTAAATCGACTTTTTACAAAAGCATATATGGACATATCAAAATTTTAATTATCCATAACCATAACTATTTCCTTTCCGATTGCAAAATGTATCTATAACTGTTTGTTCATAGCTATCTTTGTATATAGCTTATATCACACTTGTATTGATTAACTTGATATTTTGGAAAGCTGATTTAGCTCATTTTGGAACAGCGCATTCATTTTTTAACTTTACCATTATAGTTACTCGTCCCATTTCACTTGGTAGTACTAGGTACAGTAGTTCTAAATACAGTGCAATGTGTTCCTTGTTGTGTATTACACCACTCAATACTCGTTCACGTTGCTTTCTGGGCGAAATTTCAAGAACCGGGGAACGGAGTGGTTGGTTTTAGGTCATGGTCATCCAATTTGCAAAGCGCTGGGAGTGGCGATTTCTCTGGGGGCTCAAAATGTTGATGTAGCTAATTGTGTGTTTTGCTTTACTGTGTCTGGACGGTCATTTTCTTGGACCAGGCCTTATTTCAATCGCAGCCATTACAATCTCACTACAACAGCTCCGAAGTGAACAGTTTTAGGTCATGGTGAACCAAATTTAAACGATTGTGACATGAGGCTCGTTCATATGTCTGGGATTCGAGACATTGGTGTGGATATGTAGTTATTTCGTTGACTAGTCCCAATATATGTTCGTCATATATACACTTCCTACAAACTATAGTCTATACCATGCACTTCATAAATCCAGTAGTATATTTGGTCATGGCCATCGAAACTCAAGCGATGTGGGACTTGCTCATAATCTCATAATCATATCATATCTTGGGTTAAAAATGTTGATGCAAATTTAGATATTTGTTTATAAGATAGCCCGCTTGATTATATCTTTGAACTTTAGTCCCAATCACTCCGTCTGAACTTGGTACGAACTGCAACAATCAAAAATCAAACTGTTGATCTGGCCTTTTCAGTACTTGTTTCTAAATGACATATCTGTCAAATTAATTTTGTTGAACTAGTTCCTATGTATTTTAATTGTTTCAAAGTGCAGAAAGATTGATAATGGGATAGATCAGTGCATATAGCCTACCAATAATACGTGCAATGAGCTGGGACGGACATTTATACAGAAACGTCACACATTAGGATTTGTTGTGTGTACTGCAACGAAAAACTTGGACCCCTGCATTGGCAATACGTGTCCGTCATAAATCAGAGTGCACCTTCCCAATACTAATGGACCGGGTTGCCAGCAGCAGTTCGAAGACACTTGTTTTCCAGCAAACAAAAAATAATATTCGGAATGAGACCGTTTTCAAAATCGAAACGATCATGCGGGTGGTCTTGCAAATCCTGTCCATTTTGGACACAAATCAAAATGTGCCCTGTTTTCTTGCCTCGTCTTTGGCCATCAGGCCCGGGGGAATGACTTCTAGTTCGAGTACACGAGGAATCTGTCAGTGTCAACATAAAATAGTGGCTCAAAAACAGGACCATCGACTGGTTTGTGAACCGAGAAATCAGGAGAAAATTTAAGAAAATACAAATATATAAACCGCCAAGGAGCACAGAACACACTTTATGCTTGTACACGACTATAATTAGCTATGAACATGTATTATGAATTATACATGACTGGTACACGATGAAAGCAGTGTAAAGAAGACAAATAGTGCCTGAAAGCAAGGCCATCAAGAATGGTAACTTGTTTGTGACCCCCACCATGAGAGGCAGTACCGATAGCGCCTGGAACTAAAGGCTAAGACATCGAGGCTACAAACTTCGGTCTTGGTACTGGTATACAAGATGCACAGACCAAAATGATACTGCTAACGACACTACTTGTGGCGCGTGGCGAACTATGTCAAGAAAATGGGAAAGTACGAAAACAGCACCTGCATAACGACGCTGAAACTAAGCTATAAGTATGTAGTTATTCATAATCTTCTTCACCCTATACGAATAATCGTGTTATAGGATCAAAGAATCTTGTAGATCCTTGATACTAGGACACACATCACAGCAGGGACGTGGTGGACTCCCATTTCCCTGATCACAGTGAACACTTTGACAAATAGTGCGTAAAATATAATATGCTCAACCGACGCCTGTACAACAAGTCTAGCAATGCCAGTGGGTCCGATTTCGTTTATGCCCGCGCCCTGTTGCGCCAAGTTCACCCGATGATTGATAGCAAAAGAACGTCTGCTTTGTTCTTCGTTCCACATAAACCAAGCCCTGGCCCTCCACGGCTCCACCAGTGTATATACCCCTCGGTGTCTAACGTCGGATGAAAAATATGCCAATCCGGTTGTATACATGACCTCATTTTAGGGGTTACTACCATTACCAAGTCGGATAACAACAATTGTAGAGCAGAAGTTCAGATAAGCAGTGTCATCTGGTTCACAGTAGACTATATGGTAATGGAAATTCCATACTGATATTATTATACTTATACATTATAGTAGACACTCACTAGACAGACAATTGCTTAGAGTATTGTTCTCCTGTCAGTGGTGACAGTTACAGTAATGATAATTGCCAACATTTGCTCCAAGAGTCTAACCCAAATTATGTTAGAGAAATCAAAGAGGAGAAAGGGGTCAACTATATAATACTAATAGTGTGGTTCCAGTTGGAGGCTTGGAGCTGTTCAATTATGCCATCAAGATCAAGATATACAAGATTTCTACTTCGTGTATTCTAGTTCTAGTTAGTCCACATGTTCTGTAATTTAGCCAAGAGGTAATCTAATATTATAGCTCAGTCTGCACTCATTTAGTGTCGCATTTGTTATAGTACAGGACGCCTAGGACTTTAAATTCCCCCATTCCAGAATTTACTCCAACCCTGAACCAAACCCTAACCATACTTCCGAACCCCCAGCCTAAATTGTAAAACCTGTGGCTATACAAGAGGTGAAGCTTCAGAATCAGAAGTGTGTGTCAGGGACCGAGGTCCTGATTCCTGCAGTCTGCTGAACTTGGGACCTCAACTGTATAATATTTCGTTAGCAGTTGGTAAAGGGTGATAATAAGTGAAGTTCATCTCAAAAGATGATGATAAAGTGAAGTCAAGTCATAGAAATCCTAGGGTGTGATGATGTGATCGGGTGGATTGTCGTCACAAGAGGTGAATATGCAAAAGTGTGACCTTGACAGCTGGTAGGGACCGGATTCCCGACGTCTGCTGCAGATACACTGTTCCGGTGCTTTCGAAACAAAGATGCCTTTCACTTCCATGCATTACCCTATTGCTTACGGAAACTTGGCGCACTGCAAAATAGCTTTATGTGAAGAACGGTATCTATAAGAGGGAACATAATGATGGGGAAGGTCCATAGCATCTGTAGCACGCTGCAACGCTGGACATGATGGTCTTGAAGTAATTTACTCTCAGCATGATAAGTTCGCATTATAAGAGTCAAGACGCCAATATGTAAATCGTTTATTTAATGAGAGCGAAAAGAGTATCTGAGCTTTTGATCCTAGCAGAATCTTCATCAGAGGTAAAATGACAACAAAACTTCGTTATTAAATCTGAACGTATCCATGGCAACGACCGGGTTAACATCTACTACAGTACTACTAGCAACACCATTGCCTACAGCGGACAGACGTGTCAAACGCGCTATGGCATTTATAGTTATAATACTCCAGTATTAATTTCTTGGCTTTATGACCAACATAGGTCCCAGCTGTCGAGCGGGTGTGTAACATTATGACACGAAGTGATGAGCCAGAGAAAGACAATTTAGAAGAAAAAAATAATGAGACGTGGAACGTTTACGCCCACGGTAGAAATTCCTCATCGTATCCTTTATCTCATCATCAGCACCATCTTCTCAATTGTATTTTCAATCTCGCAACGTGATGCTATCACGATCGTTCTTTTTACTACCACCATAATTATCAGCATCAGCAGCAACTGTAGCAACACCAACAACACTAAAAGCTTCTTCTTCTCCTTCTTCTCCTTCTTCTCCTCCTTCTCCTTCTTCTCCTCATTCTCCTCCTCCTCCTTCTTCTTCTTCTTCCTGTATATCTCATATTCTCATCTAGACATAACCTCTATCTACATAATTGTTTCTTATATCTCTCATTATAACAATCTCAAAATATGTCCTACCAATATGAACGCATCAGCATCTCGTTTCAGTTGCTTCTTCTTTCTCTCTTTAAACATCTCATAATCAACATCGTCTCACGTCTCTATTCTATTTCTTTAATCTCATTACATATCATCACCTCCCTTCATTCTGTTACAACATAAAACAAAAACATCTAAGTCATATTCTTCATCGATATGACATCCCTCAAGTCAAAGCCAAACTGCCAAGGCATGCAGGCTGCATAGCTGTGCGCATGGCATCTCGGGTGGCTCCCATGCACCCGGTGAATGGAGCATCATCCTCCGCTCACTGGCAAATTAACCCTTTCCGGACTGACATTTGACTATGATAATGTCTTATACCACAGAAACACACCGTAATTGGTATTGGAAGGCCGTTGCTATCTGATTGCTTCCTTGCTCTGGGTCGACAGGTGTCTTTTGATATCGCAGCAAGTTGTAATACGCGGCGTAGCTGCTGGGATGCAACGGGGGACAACTCCCCAGACCCGTAGACATTCTTACCTCCCTCGTTATCTGTGCATACTCCTACTCATACAACTGGGGAAATACAGCACATGACTCTGATTTTACATTTTGCCATAAACTGCCCCACCCCTAATGGGAATCCTCGCCCCCTTCCCCAGGTGCCCCGTGAAGGGTGAATCTGGTTACGCCCTGGTTGTAGAATAGGGGCGTGACCCCCGGTGCTAAAGCCATCCGCGGGTTAATTCGACCGTTTTCATAAGTTGCACGATGGGATTACAACTACAAGGTGCGCGGAGGGGGGCGTGTTCTGACCCCCATCCCCGGATTTCATTCGCAAGGATAATCAATGGGCTTTAGAAATTATTAGAAAAAAAGAAAACAATTTTCCGAAGGGAAACCGTGTCAAGGCCTCACAGCAGAAACTTGATCTTGCTAATCTTCTTCCTGACCCGTTTCCCATGGAAAGTATTTTCCATGTGTTTAAAATGTGTGTCAGTGTATGCACGCGGGTGATTGAGGAAATACCACGGAGTTTCACTATAATTGTACAGGTTTTAAGATCATGAAGGAGGTATAAGAAAGTACCTCATTGGTAATATCAAGGAGGTATTAGAAAGAATACTTACGTATCGTGGAATAATGGTAACAATATGATGTCAACCCAGGGATGGCAGGGAATACCACCTCCCTGCCATGATCCTCCCACCGCGGCTCTGGTCAACTCATGAATCGTCCTTGTACAATCCATGGTCAACCCAACTTTAATACGATACTATAGTCATGAAGAAGTAGGTTCATGCTGTAATAATGCAAGTAAGTATGCAACAAGTGACGATTGCCTCAGTCTCCATTATATACATTGACCCACACAAACTTGAAAAGCATAGAGGATGAATGCGTATACCTCAACATTCACTTTCCCAACATCCTTCTTATATAAATGTCGCCAAAACTTGTGCAAAGCGTGGTTGGACTGAGGGGGAGGGGGGGGGGGGGGTGGGGAAGGGGGGAAACGCATTATTGGGGGGCACTACTTATGTATGTCTTTAATATTCAGAAGACACTTACCTTTGTTTATTCATTTTGTCAAATTATTGGGAGGGAGTGTCCCCCGTGCCACCCTCCCCTCCGTATAGCAGCGCCACTGTCCAAGTAAGTATATCCTGTTCATCCTTGAAACTACTATACGACTACTCATCCTTGCCCCGACGGCTCGACCTCCTTTGATTTTAAATTAGACAATAATTGATTGGGGAGAAAGGTACAAGGCAATCGAGCACTTCCACACGAGGCAAATCTCAGGAAATTGGACAATATATCAAGCGTTCACTGTAGCTTCAATCAATTGAACGTGTTACGAATACGCTATATCATTGAAATTTGCTATTCCATTCCTGCAAAACATCAAGACAAAAGGTGCCTCGGTAAAATGATGGTACAACTTACATTATAATAATGTTTCAATAAATAATCACAGGAATTATTTAGGCAATTGAATAATCACCAAGAAGCCGACTAACTGTTTCTCTGAATTGAAAAAATCTATTTATCATGCTACCATATTTTTCAAAGGTACACACGTCGTATACTATAATCTATATATTTTTTATAGCTATTTTCAAATGTATGCACATGTATATTGATCTTCTACTCGTCCATGAAATATATAGTTTCGCATACATCACAATTTGATGCCTACAATTTGAAACTAGTAGCTGGGAGGTACACCCTCATTTTGATTATTGTCCCCCTTGCAATTAAAAATGAAATGAACTGCAGTTTACCAAAATACGTGACCGTGTGTACACAGTTGATTCTCTAGTATATATTCATTCTCCTCCTCGTTCATTCCCCAGTCACAACATTCTCTCAGTCTGCGCCCCTAGCCATCAACCCACCCATCCATCCACCCAGTGGCGTACCGTGGTCCGCGTGATTGAAGGTGGGAGCGCAAATTCTTTGGGGGTGGGGGGGGGGGGGGGGGACACCTCATGTATTTGTTTATTTCTTCACAGATTGTCTCCTTATGTTTTGATTGTTTTGGTCAATTTATGTGGCTGGGGGCACGTGCCCCTCGTGCCCCCCCCCCCCCCCCCCCCTTGGCTTCGCCACTGCATCCACCCACGCTATAGCTCCTTCCCCCTATACTATTCATCTCACGTAGTCATTCATGTTGCTTGATTATGTTTCTGTCTGCGCCGCGTTTATAGCTTGATGCATCCGACTGGATGAGCAGTCGTTACAAGTGCCCTGCCGTGCCCCCGAGTCGATCCGAGTTCGCCCGGGTTCATCCCAGGCCGTTAACCTCCCCCTTCTTCATCATCATCATCACCACCAATCTCCGGCTCCTCCGACTCGTCTCGTCTCTTCTCCATCTCATAACCATTCTCTCCTCCTCTTTCTCCACCGCGCCGCCACGACCGATCGTTGTCAGATCGACATCAACAACAAAACTGCATTTCTATAATAATCATCTACTATACTATTCAGCGTTTCTTGATTACACGTCTCTTAATTTCAGTCGATAGGTTTGGGGCGACAAAGGGGAGGATGATGAAAACATGAATTCTGGAATGAGTAAATACAGTAGTATAGTAGAATCGCTCTCCGCAATCACATCACATCTCTCCTTCTTCTGCATCACTTGTATATTGCTTCACAAGGACGCAACATTCGGGAGGAGGTTGACACCTCTCTCATCACATTCGTCTCTCTTTTCCCCCTTCTCCTTCTCTATTTCTTTCTGTCGATTATCTCTCCTTCTTATCTCTCTCCATTTCACCCTCTCAATTTCTACATCTTTCTTCTCCTTTCATTGATTGTTTCTCTGCCTGTCTCTCTATTTTGTTCGACATCGTTTGTGTCAATATCTTAACTGTCTTTACATCAAGGACGCATCATTCGAACGGAAAATGACATCTCTCCCCTCACCCACAAACTTCAACAGTCGATACGTTCTCTCGAGTCTATCTCTGCCAATCCTCTATCCGTCTCTACATTTTATCCGCCATTTTGATATTTACACACCCATAATTCTCTTTGTTTTTTCCTCTGACATCTTTTGTGTCAATAGCTGAACTTCCCAAGGACTTATCATTCGATAGGAAGATGTATCAAATACATTTCCTTCCCTGTTCCCACCCTCACTCTTCAACGTTCTCTATACCTATCTATCTCCGTCTGTATCCAGACATCGTCTGTCTTTACCCCCCCCCCCCCCCCCCTTCACGCCAAAATGTCATTCTCTCATCATTATAATACAAATTATGCTTAGAATAGGCCGGTCTACAGTACCAGACATGCCAGATTTCGTTATTTTTTGCCAATTATATTCTCAACTCTTCATCTGAAATCATCATCTCCCCATGCCTTAAAGTTATAGTTTATACATGCTACTTCCAGTATGTTGAAGTTGATCAGAACGGAGGCCTAACGGAAATGTCGCAGATAAATAATTCAGGCAAGAGTCGCGGATCAAATGAATGTTTAAATAAATGCCCAAAATGACAGCGAGATAAGCTACCGCCAATAGATACGTTTCAAACATTCAAGACAACTATAATTGAATATATCGCACCCCTCTCCCTCCCTCAATCATTCAACCAATCAATCAATCAATCAATCAATCAATCAATCAATCAATCAATCAATCAATCAATCAATCAATCAATCAATCAATCATTCAATCAATCAATCAATCAATCAATCAATCAATCAATCAATCAATCAATCAATTATATCAATCAGACAATCTATCCGTCACTCAGTCAATACGAATTAAATAAATATTCAAATAAATGAAAACATACAATAACACAACAAAATATTATCATTTATAACAATAATTTCTGGACTATACATAGTTATGACAACAGAGCAGACAACTCACCAGATGTGAAGAGTACAATGGCCTTGATGCAGCTGTACTCGGCCGAGTCTACGTGTAGTGCCTTCAGTTTCTCCACCTGCTCCTGGAAAATTCGGATATGGTCCATGAAAGCGACGACGCGGTCGGCCGACATCGGGCTAGCGTGGAGTCCCGAGGCGGCGAGCAGCGGGGCGACGTGGAGCGGCATCGAACACTGCGAAGCGTTGAGCACGAAGAGCTCGCTCCAGGACATCCGCAGCAGCGCGACCTGGTCGGTGACCTGGAGGTCGGGGAAGAACGGGATGTTGCGTGCCCACTCGACGGCGCTGAAGAGGAGGCGGGCGGCGAGCTCGCAGATGTTGTCGATGCCCATCACCGAGTTGGTCTGCATGCACTGGGCGTAGCGCGACGTCGGGTACGGCTCTGCGCGCAGTAACAGGGAGATGTAGCCCGATAGGAATGTGTGACCCTCGAACCGGCCGTCCAGGTACTGGCCCGGCCCCGGCTGCGTTGGCGGCATACGACCCCTTTGGACAGCTGCAGAAAAGAAAATAAACAATAAAGAGGATAATTACAAAGAATTAAAGTAATTTCTTTTCGATGATCACTTTTTTGAAATAAATAAGAGATAACTCCTGACTGCAATACGGTCAAATAATATGCATTTTCAGGAATTGAAGATGGGTGTATGGTGCTGAAGCCTGAAGACATCCCTCACGCATCTAAAGTATCTCTCCTTGAAAGCATGGACTTACATGAATGCAGAAAATGCCAATCGGCTAAGAATTCAACAAATAAAATGATCTTGCGAGGTATCGATTTTTATCGCATTCTAAACTTATTGGACATGTTTCCATTTGAACAGAGGCCTCCAGAGGACCATAATTAGCATCAGGACTCCGAAGAGCTATGAAGTAGTTGTCAAGAGACCAGGGCCCCGTTGCAGAAAGAGATACAATCGATTGTAAGTTACGATTGATTGATAAGTCAGAAAATGTACGCGTTTCAACCAATTAGATTTGCGCATTTAGAACACGTGATCTGACTTACGATTAATTGCAACTTACACTCGATTGTATCTCTTTCTGCAATGGGGCCCTTGACCATGGAAGTAACTCCATGCCTTGGCACTGGCAGAGGACGTCTTGTCTAAACATCGTTATACCCGTAGCCATGGTAACCAAGGATATGAACCCAGCAGGTGTCCACAAATTGGTACTGCGCGAGCAAGACGGGGTTTTTGTTTTCTTCAGTTTCATCATGGTTTCAAGCAGGGTCATATACCGAAGCAATAGCCAGGGCCTCGACAAAGTGATTCTTGACAGTATCTTTACACAAAACTCAAGATAGCAAGTTGCCCGAATCGGGCAAGCAAGATATTAATAATAATAATAATATATATCATTTATAGTGCGCCATCTATCTAATGAATTATTCAGAGGCGCAGAGGGTAAGAATTATGTTACATTTGAATGGCAAATTCGTTCTCACTTTTGAAATGCGAACATAATATCGCTGGACTGGTTACGAAAATACATGTTTTTGTTATTGCTCACGTAATATTATTTTTTGTTGAGGAACTTGAATATTTGAATACAAACCATGATGATGTTCTAGAGTAGGAATACAGTGATAACACTGATGCAATTTAGCTTCTTATCCATACAAACGCACAACAAAACGTAACCTAATCAGGACTAGTCCCTAAAATACTCGAGCAGAACTCTGTGGGACGAACGCTTGTTCAAACATTCAAGAACGGGACATGGGTTAAGTTAATTGTTGAAGGGAGAACTAAATATGAATTCATGAATATAAATATGAATTTCCTAAGAGGGAATAATTACTTAGGACGCACTTGTGATGGGGTTTAGAAAAGACATGCTGGGTCTCCGTACGATATGTACGTTTTCATTGATAAACAACAAAATCTAAGACAAAATACCGATTTAGCTAACTAATTATAACAAAAAAGGGGTATGGACATAATTTGGAAATGTCAACCGAATTTCAGCCAATATTAATTTTCATGAATAAGTTGCAACGGAAATTTGGTGGAAATTTGTGCATGCAAATTTTCAGGGTTTCCACAAGAAAAAGAAAATGGTTTGAAAAGTGATTAGTTTCTACTAACATTGTTCTGTTCCTCCAAAACTGGTATAAGGCCATCTGAGGGGGGCATTCACACCTGGCCTACCTGTATGTAATAATCATAGAGAGGGGGCCAAAGGGCTCTATCAGTAACTAATTCATTCATGAACTACATTTTCACGACCTAAAAGATCTTTTAAGACGAAAAAATAGATGATTATGAAAAGCATCTTACATTATTGTAATAACTTAGAGCGGATTTGACGTCAACGTTCTATTTGGGCTCTATCAAAAGCTATGTAATGCATGAATTTAACGACTTCATAATTGAGAAAATAACTCACATTGATAAAAAAAAAATTAAAAAAAACATGCAACGGACTTTACGACAACTTGTTTGGGGGTCTTCCAAAATCTATCTAATTTATGAATATCACGGCTTCATAGATAGTTTGAAGTTTAAAGAAAAACAAATAAATGTAATAATTAGCATTTAAAGGGGTAGTTTAGTTTTGGTAAGGCTGAACTTAAGTAGCTAAAACCTGCACAGTAACATTATAAACTAATAGTTATAACTCCACCATGCTCGAAATGTATACAGAATTACAAACGACTAAGTAAAAAGCCTGTTATCATTCAAAAAGAGCCATTCAAACACAAGAGGGCGCTTTTTTAAAATGCATTGGTTTCAACTATTTTTCATACAAAATTATGCATGTGATGTTTTATTGATATAATGATTAAATAGCGAGATCATCAACAACTATTTAAAAAACGCTTTTGAACATTTTTGAAAAAGTGTAAGCATTTTAATTTTTTTCTTCTAAAAATCATCTAATTATTTGGGCCCCAAATAATTATAAGATCAGATATATTTATTGATATTTCAGCCGTTTCTGGGTCGATTTTGACCAAATAAAGTTTATGCTGCCATTAAAATTGCATGTTCTCTCAAATTCGACATTCAGTTTTTCATTACCTCACAAAAAAATTGTGATGTGCAGCGCCCTCTCTACCAAAACTAAACTACCCCTTTAACTCGCATCGCAATAACTTACAATTGATTTTGCGCCAATGTGTATTGGTAGGGTTTGGTTTTATACTCGTTTATGAGAAGGGAGTGACATGCTCGTTTTTGTGAATTATAACTAAACAAATATTGCATCTTCGACTCACAGATTATTATTTAAGATTACCTATTTGAACGTAAACGCAACAAGAACCTACCCACGTTATTTATTAGGTAACTACTTCATAAAATGCCTACAATTAAAATAAATTACTTTTTAAAATCTCATATAGATGTGGATTTTAGTTATTGATTGATCATTTTATCCTAACAGATAAAATAATGTTCAACTCGTTTTCATTTTAATTTCCATTCCAATTAATTTTCAAACTGGAGTAAAGAAGTGTGCAGTATTATGGGAGTGTGGAGTAAAGAAGTAAAGAAGTGTGGAGTAAAAAAAGTAAAGAGGTGTGGAGTAAAGAAGAGTGGAGTAAAGATACACCCAGTTCACATTCTTGAATGGTAAATTTCAGTTTGTAAAAACAAGGTTGTAGATTTCACTATGATCTCATTTGTGATTGTAAATTTCAGCCAGAATAATGTTCCGAAGCTGTAAACACTAAAACAGCCTTGTAGTACATTTTAACCAGCTTACATTCTTGGTGGTAAATTTCAACCAAGAGCAGGTTGAATGTAAATTTCACTTTCTGCATTCCAGAGTGGGTAGTTACAAGGTAATTGACAGGTTTAATGTTGCTGTTGTTTACTTTACTAATTAATTATTTAATCTATTGAAGGTTTGCAATGACCTTTGTAAATTTCACCCAGTTCACATTCTTAGCGTTCAATTTCAGCCAGGAATAGGCTGAATGTTAATTTCACTTATTTATTGTTCCTTACAAGCCGGTGTCACACACACAATTATCTAGATAATAGTCATCTAGATAATTCACCTACATAGGTGACATACAGGTGACAGGCATGCTACGAATTATCTAGATAATTGTCCCGTGTGACACCGGCTACAGTTTCCACCCCATGTTACCAGCCTGCCACCAACTACCTACGAATGGTATTCTATTTCTAATGAAAGGATTTATGATTATCCAGACTCAAAAATGACATGAATTAAATCAAATATTATAAAGGGCAGTAAAAATTAATCAAGCAGTCGGAAGAAAAACTACCTCCACTCCTGGTTCTACGAGCTAAGTATATAATATTACCTCAGAAATTACTTAGATAACACATGCCACCAACTACCTACTAGTCTAATGGTATTCCATTTATAATGTCAGGATTTATTATTATCCCGACTAGAAAAGGACATTAATCGTAATAAGCCCGGTAAAATTAATCCAGATGTCGGAATCAAAACTACCTCCACTCATAGTTCTACGAGCTACGTGTATAATACTACCACAAAAATCACTCAGATAACACATGCCACCAACGACCTACTAGTCTAATGGTATCCCATTTCTAATGTCAGGATATATGATTATTCAGACTCAAAAAGGACTTGAATCGTAATAAGCGCAGTAAAATCAATCCACCAGTCTAAAATGTTACTTTAATTTCTAGAGTCATGAGAGTCGCGAACCAGTAAATGTTGTGTCCGGTTTTGCAATCATGGGCACTGACTGATCGACGACATATGGATAACGCATTCCTATACGGAGATGGTAATGGAGTGCACGGATGGTTACATGTGTGGTAAATTCGCTGGGTCAGCATCAAATTCAGCATGGCCATGGTGTATCCATGGTCTATCCAATGAGTTACTAGTGAGCTATATCCACTTGTTCTACCTATATTATCAGTATAGGCCTCGTAAAAGGTCCACCCCTGGGCATATAGTCCAGTCTATTTCCAAATGGACCAAGCAAGGCGTTACTTGAAATGGACATAATCTGAAATATATATCAAGCGTGTCTCTATTATGTTTCTCCAGTCTACGTTCTGTTGCAGTTTGTGTTAATTACCATTTCCTTTGATAAAGAGTTTGCTCGACACACGAGTAGAGGATCGAAAACTCACGAAAACTCACGTCCCCAATGGCTCCCATTCGGATGAGCAGTTTTTAATCTCGTCATTTTTAAAAGCGGAGCTACACAAATTGGGGGAGTTTATCCCCTCCCTCTAACCCTAACCATCCTCTAGGCTCTATAATATGCATGGATAGTACTATCCATGCTCTATGTAAAAACAGGGAATATGTGCGTATATTGGACCGCCATGATGTGATTTTTTGTTACCATCTCGAAGTCCTCCATTCATGGAAACAGGGACAATCATTACAATATCTCTGGTCCCAATTACCTCGAGCAAAGGTGGATTGCATGCTCAAATCAGCTGAATTTGCAGTACGAATCGGCGATTCGCAGTACCGACACTGGTCGCTTCACTCGAGTCTGACTTTCATTAAAATGGGTTGGGATCAGTGGAGCAGCGAAGAGAGGGAACAGGGGATGGCGTCGCCCTTCCTGCTGTCCACCAATTGCAAAATAAAATAAACAACATCCCTGATCTTGATTTTGAAACTTATGAATATGATTGAAACTTATTATCACCCTTCGCATGACAATATTTTAGGCACACCACTTTGCACTAAATTTGAAATATATTGACTAAGTATTAGGACATGCTGCATCAGTGCATGGAAAACCACGTTTACCCAATGATAAATAATTCATATACATACACACACATAGGATCTTGTAAAATATATACTTATGTACTAATTTTTAGTTACAGTTATGCGATATTGCAGAGTTCTATAGGGGCGAGCTGGTACCTAGTACAATTTACGTATGTTTGTTTGCTGAAGTCAACAAAAAATGATTACAAGGAACATAAGTACATAACCCGGAAACGTGAAGTAGGACGTGTCATACGAGATCGTCCGTGAGAGCTATAATCTATGTGCTTAACCCAATGCCTTCGGGAGCGTAGCGGATCATGTAAACCTCTGTGGGAATTACGTAATTTAGCAGAATAGTTTAATAGCCTTCACTACCGCTGGTCCAATAATAGACCGACCAGGTGGTTGAAACGTTGTCTACACCAATTCGGTCTTCTCCCATTCATTTGTATCTACTGGCAAAGTGACTTGGGAACAGGTTAGGGATCGGGGTTGGGCCGGACTTAGGGTTAGGTTGGACTTAGGGTTAAGTTATTAAGGGGTTTGGACTTTGGTTAGGGTTATGTGTAGGGGTTTGGAATTTGGTCATTTTAGCGATAAAGCGTTATATTATGGTTAAGTCTTTTAGGACTTTAGGATTTGGGTTCGGGTTTGGGATTGGTTAGGGGTTACCGTTAGGTTTATGGTTTTTGATTATGTTAATGATATGGTTAGGTCATGGCTGGGGACTGGAACAACATTATTGTTAGCCTTTTGGTCAAGTTTAGAGTTCGGAGTATAGAAATTGCAACTTCCAAGTATCATGCAGATGACCGAATGAGACGTGGACCACAATGGGTGGAGACCAGACGACCATAAACCAGTGTGAAGCTCACGACGGTACATCTAGAAAGGGGCATTTGGGATTTGGGAGGCGAGCAATAAGCTGACACTGCATGTCATCGCAACAGCTTTCACCGGGGAACTTCGCGGAAATTATACCGACTGGGTGGGATTCCGAACTTTCATACATCATCGCATGTAATGTACATTATTTGTATGGAAACTTGAGTCCTGAGATTGTGATGTACTGCAGAATGTGCAACCCATAATTCCCCTAAATCAATAAATATTTACAGTTGTGGACCATGGTCGTATATAAGGTATACCTTGGATTGATCATGCGATGTGTGTATAGATCAGTTCGTCCGTTTTGAATGTCACGAGATTCCAATGAAAACCATGCATGTCAGTGTCACGATGAATTTCATCAATCGTAGTGCGTACCGTACCGCCCAGCCCCAAGTTATTTGTAACATTGAATTGCTATTAAAGATAGTCGATTTAAAAACATTTTTGGTCCACTCTTTACAATCCCAGATGAGCTACACACATGAATAATATTTCCAATTGTCGCGAATACAACCGAATTATTTACAAGGTTTTGTTCTAGGAGTTTCCAAAAACAGTTGTTTAGTTTTAAAATAAATACAGGTGCCAGGTGTTGAGCTGATATACAACAACTTTCAAGCGAAAACAAAATGCATGGCATCGTGAAAATACGATCTTACGAACGTGTAGGATCAATCGACCCGCCCCGGCAAATCACAATTGTAGCGATATGCGCTAATTAATTGAATAATCTCCGTTATCAATGTGACATGCACCATTACAAAACCAATGCGGTTAAGATACCAGATTCACAATGGAGTTGTTTATGGATGATACTGCTATGGTACCCAAACCAACCAACCCACCCACCCACCCAAACCCTTGAAACTTTTGTATGAAAAAGGTCTTTTGCACTTATGTGAACTGTGGGCATGGGGCGAGTTGTTTGAAATGTGAAATGAAATCATTTTGATATTTGGCGAAAAATAGGTCATGAACAATGTAGCCTATTTGCCCCAGAAATAACATATTGTCATACGTTACCGCAACGCCGAACAACGGTGGCAAGTAAATATTGGTAAATGTAGTGATGGCACACTAACACATTATTTCAACAAAAGGGCGGCGGGGCCACCTCTTTTTGTAATTGTATTACCCTCGAATGATGTTCATTCAGCATGTGCGACCTTTGTTATAGATATAGATCCGATGATATTTTTGTTAGTCAACTCTACTCAACTTGAATTGATGTCCATGACACACTATCACATTATTCAACAAAAGGGCAATGCGACTTGCGATGAACCTTTCATTGGGTGATGATGTCTGATATGCAAGCGACCTTTTGTCACTTGGGTCTGAGGCCACGTGACCCGGCATGGACCATGAATCTATATTCTGGAGCGACTGCTGGAGCGTGTTTGGAGTATTTAGACCATGATAAATGTTTCAAATCATTAGTATTTTAGAGTATGTCATTATGGTTATGAAAGGAAAATAGGTCATCAAAGAACGGTGGTTAGAAAAGTGGATATCCATTAGCCTAGTAGCCTACATGCACAAAGGGAAAGCTCATCTCCCCCAGCCTCTGGCGTGACGAACCATGAACAACAGAATAAACATTATGATAAAGCAAATCGTAATCATGATAATGGATTGCTTTAAAGATAAATTGCCACTTTGGAAAAGTTACGAAAAACATGTCTATTGGACCAACTTTTACCATTGTTGTTTGAGGTGATTCTCGAACTATAGGTACTTCGCTTTAAACAAAACTGAATGGGAGAACTTGGGGTCGATGGAGATGATAAAACCAACAACAGCTAGATTACATATCTTCAAACACAGGTGGCGCTTTTTCTAAACCAATTTACTCGTATACTGGAAGCCTTTGGAAGGCCCATTATTTATCAGTTTTAGTTCAATTTACTGTGTAAACATTACTTTAATTATCATCGTCATCATCATCCTCAACAGCAACAGCAACAACATCATCATCATCATCATCATTAACTGATCAACAACATCATCATCATAATCACATCTCGGACTACATTCAAACACATGTTCTTTGTCAGTTTTCTGCATGTGGACACTTTATACTATAGATCCCTTTAATTGCATGTTAATCCACACCACATAATACACTTGACCAACTTAAACTTGATGCACTTCACTATGAAAATATGAAAATGGAACAACATTTTACTCGATAAGCACTTAAACGTATAAGCTATAAATGTTCCCACGATCAAGTCTAGCATTCAACGTGCATGGCATAGATATATTCATTAAACGGGCACGCTAAAACTGGTAACTGATCCGACTTATAATTGAGGGTAGTATGACAAAAGCAAAAAGCGCGTCTCGATAGGTAGACCCCAATTCTTCATGGCCTTACGGGGTGGCGGTGCCAGGGACAACCAAATATGGGGGGGGGGGGGGGTTAATGGTGGAGAAACGTTTTACATGAGGGAAGCAACATGAGCAAGTAAAAATAGGCACATAGTCATGAATGTCTTCCGATAATTGTGCCGAGTGGGGAGTGGGAGCACGAATTCCCACTGGGGGGAGGGGGTGGCTCCCGGACTGGCCCCCACGTGTTACGCCGTTCCAAAAACCTGAATGCTTCATGCATTATTCCCGTCACTTTTGCCCGTCCCCATGTATGTCGTGATGTGAATTACCTGCCTCCGATATAATATAATATAATACTGTCGTAGAATTTTAGTCTGCTGTGATTGCGATTGTCTGGACACCTCCACATGATTTACCTGCCCCAGTTTTCGCTCAATACATGACCTATAATTGATACATGGTTCGTTTGTTTGCGCCGCAACACCCGATTACGTTCCGTAAAACGACACGTCTGAAGAAGTGAACATCGTGCGAACCCTTTAAAGGACCCCTCTGGCATTTGCAGACTCTGTCAAATCGTCTCAAAATTCCATTGTAGTATGACTAAAGAGTATATTTCTGTATAAAAGCTGGTTCGAATTCGAAAATCAGTCGCGCGGTGCCATCTTGCGAACACATCGCGCACGGTGCCATCTTGCGCATATAATTATGAATAAACAAACCAACCCGTTTATAACTAGAAGGCCCACTTATCGCGCGCAGGTCACGTGTCCCATAGACTTTGTACATGGGCAAGATGGCGGAGTGACGCTATTTTTGGTAAACTTCTCTACGTCATCGCGGTCATCGCGTAGTGACCTAGATTTGAAAGACTTGACCAATCATCATCATGGGAAGCGCGTAGCCTATCGCGCTTATTTTCCTGCGCACTGTCCTAGATTGTATCACGCTTATGAGAACAATGGGCTCCATGGTAACGCATGCATATGAACTTGTTTTATTGACCTCTATCCGGTGACGACGCTGTGAACTGTTCTGTGATTGGTTCATGTAGTTCCCCAAGTAGCCCACAATGCAACGTAGAGAAGTTTACATTCCGGTCACCAAAAATCGCGGTCACTCTGGCAGAGTGACACTCCCCCCCCCCCCCCCCCCCGATCTTGCGAACAAATCGCGCACGGTGCGAAATTCACACGGGCTCAGTGTTATGTGGAGCGCACAAACTAGCCTAGTGACCAATGTTCAGACCACCCTCTAGTACCTTATCACGCATCAAAATACCATTATAGGCCTCTTTAAAAAACAAAAACGCAATCCCATTTTCCACGAACAATTCTCATCATATCCCGCTTGTCACAGTGCATCTACATAGATCATTATGTTCCAGATTATGTTAGCGTGCAAAGTCCTGACAGTACCTTTAAACGAAGCCTCGCTATAGAAGGTTTTCAGGTTAATTCAACCTTTGTGCTGAACTCATACCTGTCTTGACTATGGATGCAATGCCTACGAGGGGAAAATAGGTGGGTTGTAATAATATACGGCTTACTACTTTCCGTAATCTCAATCTATAGTGCCCGTGAACATGATATTTGCACAATCACTATGTAGATATAGTTCATATACATTTTAGCCAACTTACTTAGTGGGAAGAGATAAATCCGTAAGGCAGCTATATCAAAGTTCCTTTCAAAATACTTTTATCTGTACTGTCAATTTTTATCATAGAACTACCTTAGCCTACACACTTCCTCATAAAGGCAATACTTATTTGACCATACCATATGGCATATGCATTCACTAGGAAATTATATATTCTGCACCGCA
Source organism: Echinarachnius parma (assembly GCA_037951105.1). Lineage (NCBI taxonomy): Eukaryota > Metazoa > Echinodermata > Echinoidea > Clypeasteroida > Echinarachniidae > Echinarachnius > Echinarachnius parma. The sequence continues at coordinate 124,808 of JBAMJV010000814.1, forward strand.
ATCATAATTCTAAATATTGACATCCTAAACTGCTACGAGTACCTTACCGAGTTAGTCCTAATCCTTTTGCACAAAGGGATGATCATCAATCAACACAGAGACCGCAATATCTCGAGGATTACACATAGTCCTGAAAATAAACACTAAATATAGTTTGTCTAGATATCATTGTAGATGTATTTTAAACATTATCTGCTTTGCGTTTATTATGTTTGTGTGATAAATCAATCAATAAATCTAAAATAATGTTTGTGTCCGATATATTCAAGAATTTCGTTTCCGAATCATGGGCATATGGGCACATCTTTGATGGGGGGGGGGGGGGGGGGGGGGGGGAGGGGGTGGACTAAGGTATTTTGGTAGAATAACATCCTTTCCACTTTTAATCTGAAAGCGAAACCAAAAAAAGCCTTCAGCATCCCACAGTTTCCCCCAAAATATGATACAATTTTGCCCGAAAGAGAATTCATTATTGCGTGTCCTAAATGAGGTGATTTCGCCTGGTTATAAATTATAGAGATTTTTACGCGAATATTATCGGGGGACTGCAGCCCACTAAACCTCAGGCAGCCCCTGCCTCGTTTGCCTGTATCCCCCTTGCTGATATCACCACTTTACTAACACCTTCGAGAAGAGAAGGCTGGACGAAAATAATGTTCTTCCTTTGTGGCTGCGATGCGGTGGGCGACGTAATGAACTTCACACGGACCCAGCCCATTTTAGCCAGTCTTGTGGTTACTGGAGTCTCAAAGACTCAAGAAGGATGCAACTCTGTCCCAAAAAGTGGGGGGAAACAATTGAAGTCAGAGTGAGGTCCAAGTAAAGAATTCGTAACTTCATTGGGGAGGAAATTCGGTAAAACAGTCTCAATCATCATTTACCCATTATTCACACTTCATTCGATGCACTTTGTGGGAGTCCATTGCAATACAACGCGCGCGAGTTCATTACTTGTGATTCTTTAAACATGTTACAGGCATGGGTACTGCTATAGGGGCCAGCGACTTTGGTATCACTGTGTATTCTCATCACAATTTAAACGATGTCATGTCAGGTTTCACCAATAAACTCTATCGTTTAGACTAGGATTAGTTTATGTCGCGTTTTATCAAGTACAATATTGACCCCAACCCCTAAACTGTTTAAAGGCTACAACGTCAACAGACGTATACGGTTTCTGACCCCAACTCTACACCTTATATGTTCATAATGACCTAATCCCAACTCATAATCATACCCATAATCCCTAATCCTAATTCTAAACCACAAATATTTCAGAATTGGAACTTAGTTCAAAGGGGGTGGAGACTAGAGACCAAGCTACTGCAACGCATTGTGAATCAACGTCTGAACACATAATAAAGATCTGATGATCTGATCCAAAATTTAAGAATAGTCCAAAGGGGGAGGAGACAGGAGACCAAGCTACTGCAACGCATCGTGAATCAACGTATGAACACATACTAAATATATGATGATCTGATCCAAAAGGAAGGCCTAGTCTAGTTCCAATCGGTCTCCCATGTCTAGTTTGGCAACAGGTTTATAATCGCTGACCTTGGTGAGTTTTTCCCTTTGATTGCTGTAAAGTCTATTATGGCTGCCACGGAACAGGTGGACATGTAATAATACCTTGGTAATAAACAACGATAGATCGCGCTAGCGTACAGAAAGTTACTGCGTGAATGATAGGAGTGACCTTGGGTAAGTGGGTCCCTTCGTTGGCAGTTTTTACATTACTTGTTCCAAGCTGCTGCCGTATGAAGAGTAGAGATACGCCATAGGGGATAGACAAGATGTATATAATCATGGAAGTAGGAGTATATCCTTGGTATAATCATGACAATCCATGGTATAATAGTAGCCTACATAATATAACTATTTTATGGATTTGGAGGGGGCTCTGAAATCCGTGACTTCGATGGTGGGAGTAATGAAATCTTCATACGGACATCTTCACGACATGCCTGTCTAGGCCTTTATTTTCGGTAGTTGTTCAATTGCCAATGGGTTCCCTTCAAAATCGTACCGTTACGTGCCATTTCTCTTGCATTCATACAAATGTTGTAGATGTGTAGTTATTTTGTTAACTTTCGTATCAATCTTCAACCAATCACACCTTGGGGCAGAGATTAATGAGGAACAATTTCTGATCTTAGAGTTCTTATCGATGGTCCCCGGAGATTCTAACATTCGCCATCTCTACTTCAGGGTTTGGGGGAAGAACAAATACTAGTTCAAGCTTAGTGGTTAGATCCCTGGTTTAGGAAATCGAAGGTCTAGGGTTCGATTCCCAGCGAGGGCGGCTCGAGGCCTAATTTTCTCTGCTCAATTTCACGTAACCCTAAACAAACAACAGAAAACAAAAAAAATTGCTCTGCATTTCCATAGGTAACGACATTCTAAACATCTGGGAGTTTGGGATTCAGCAAGAATAACTCCAGACGTGTTAAACTTCTTCCCACAGGTATTTCATAAATTGGACGATGCATCACAATTTTGCCTCTATCCACATAAACCATGTTAACCTATGGATTATTGATACTTTATAATGCGGTGACACCAGACATCCCAAACAAGAAAATTCTTCGCAAAATTTATTTTGGGAAAACAACCTCTCAACAAATGCCATTATTGTAACAATAAACATGTATTATATAAACGGGGTGGGGGTGTTGTAAAGAATAAAAGGAAAGCGAAATGTATGGCGATGAAATGGGAATACAATAATCCTATACAAATATGAGAACATCGTATGTAATGCGTGTATAATTCAAAATGGGGAAACAAAATCCCAAGAAAAGAAGGAAAGCCGTGAGTCTTGTCTTTGGTCTGCCGAACTCGAAGGTGACTTTTAGGTGAGATGTTTCATCCGAAGCCCGCAGAATCCCGTCAAATGGACAGGTATTAAGTTGTCGCCTTTGTTTGTGTGAGTTGAGATGCACTCAAGCCGGATCCAGGGTGACGATGAGATAAGGCATCATCCCCCTACCCTCATCCCTTACCAGTTATCTGGTCTTCGTAGCCTTCTGACAGGGCCTCGCGACTTATCTGAAAGCCTGAATGCACTGCAGAAACAACTGGCGAACGTGGCTATCACACGAGCAGTGGCTGCAATCTCCTGCAGCATCCTCCTCTCAAGCCTGATCCAGCCTACAGGGTTAATACGATGAGATAAGGCATCATCCTCCTACCCTCATCCCTTCCCAGTTCTGGGGTCTTTGTAGCCTTCTGACAAGCCTTCAAGGCTTCGTGTCTGAGCTGAAAGCCTGAATGCATTGCAGGAAAAAAATGTCCCGGCGAATGCAACTTTCAAATAACACAAGCAGCGGCTGAATGGTTGGTTGGTTATTTGTTTTTGTTAAAGAAGCTTCAATCAATTATTTACGCTCGGGACCGTCCTTCATCATCACCATCCGAAAGACACGGCCTTGGTTTCGAGTCCGGACCAATATAGTGAGATGAGCAGAGCTCTGACCACTTGACCAGAACCCCTCTTCACATCCTCTTTAATCATGTTAATACTGTTCGTAGCCTCAATTCTAGTGAACGCGGCTATCACACGGGCACCTGCTGCAGGCTCCTCCTGTATAAATTGCGCGACTATTCTTTCACCAGCCGTTTCTTCCACGACATTACGACGAGACACCTTATTTTGTTTAAAGGCTATATTCCGAATGTCGGTAATGTTTACTAGCCTTTCTACAAGGCGCACGTCTGAACATCAAACACGTCTGATGAATGGAAAATGCTGCAAGTGCAATCATCGTTTATGTAATACAGTAGTTTGTAGTAATTCACGTCAGTCGTTCCTATGTATACCATTTGGCCAGGAGGCCTTGTCAAAAGTCTAGGACATTGGTCGATGGCGCACACAAATAATGAAGTGTGTTACTCACTGTGTTCTGTTCATGGTGTTCAAAGTACATGCTCTGATAAAAAAAAAAAAATGTGCCTATGAAAGATCTACAATAAAAATAGGAAAGTCTCTTACGACCCACGGATTTGTTTCGCTATCGAACATGCACCTCCTATAGGGTCGACACGAATATAAAAACTTACATGAACATGAACATGTGGGACTTATCAAAATAATCACGTGACTATGTTGTAATAATATCATAATCGCATGACGATGTTGTAGCTGGGATGAGACATTGAGATGTATAAGAAATACAATCATAAAATTGGGGTTGATGGCTCATTAGTCTATAAAAATAGAAGTTCATGCATGTGTCATTGATAATAAAATATGGTAATCGAGTTAAAGGATGCATGATCGACTTTACTTTTGAAACTGAAGAACCTTGTTAATGAAAATAAATAAGACAATAAACAGTTAAATGTCGCTATTCGCTTATATGATATATCACTACAGTTATTGCTTGACGTTCACATATCTTTCTTTATTCTAAGTCATTTGGCAGCCAGAAACCGACATTTTCATGATTTTATGATGCTAAAAATAATAACTTTCCCGCATGAAAGTAAGACTAGACAATATAATATACGTAAAGAGTATTACAACCAGTGCATGCAATGATGAGGTGCGTCATAGGGAAGGAATTCAGTCTGTCCCGGCTGTGCAGCATCAGAATAAGAATCACATCCATAATTCTGTACATCATAATCAGTTAAAGTTCAATCGCAGCTGAACATCCCCCACCGAAGTAGACAATAAACCAATAAGAACCAGTTATTAAACTCTAAAATGAATATAAATCGATATTGATGTCAGTCACATGAGGGGGAAATCTGTGAAAAAATAAAGAAATATAAAATGTGTGTCCCAAAATAATTTGAGTGACCCCCCCCCCCCCCCCCCCCCTCCTCCCTATAGTACGACCACGCTACGCAAATTGAGGTCAATATTGTTTTTATTATTACATCTCTGAACAAAAGAAAAGACCGAAGTAATAATTAAAACAAAGCGAAATAATCATTATAATATGAAACATATTTATCGAATGAGATATAATAACCATGTTTAAGACGGTCTTCCTCTAAACGATATAATTATATTTATAACAATAACGACGATAAATGGATAAACTATTTTCACAAAAAGAAAGCTCAAGTTACGTTTTTATCCAACAGGATACAGGTATGACTGGTGTGAGTGGTGCAGCATAGTACCGCTAAGGCACTACCACCAGTCACCATGCAGTGTCTTTTGTAAACTTGAGAAAGTTGGGAAATGTAATCTAAACGGGATGTTTTGGCGGCAGACCTTCGAAGCTTTTGGATCAAGGGTCAAATGCGATGGAATGTGAGTTAGGATTTCAAAATATTACTGTAATACCTAATGACGCACTTTAGTGAAGTTTAGTTTCGAAACGCTATTCGAAACTGTTGTGAAACCTTGTTATTTGATATGGTTTACAATTTTATACCAAAACAAACTCCTACTTCCATGGTACATGCATGCATCGCACAGACAGACAGAAACGCGAAGTCGCGAATGTGTAGCTTTGCCCTATTTGTTGGACAATATTGCTCGATTATTTAAAGTTCTCGAAACATCATTTTAAATGACTATATATATTACAGAGCTGAGCCTGAGGGCAAAATATTGCTTTGCTCAAGTCGTTTTATATTTAAATAAGTTATTGTTTTCAAATTATCCCAGCTACTTCATCGTCAATAATGACTATCAACTATCATGACCAGTCTATAGTGAATATTATAAATATTAGTACCATACGTTCCATGATCGTGTGAGTTTTCATACTTGTGTGGAACCTAGATACATGAGGTACATTATAGCGAAAAATCTTCCTTGGCCTGTAAAAGATTAAAGCCCTCCGCACACAGAGCCAACTCGATCCGATCCGACTGCGTTTCAGTCGGTTCAGCTCACTATACATTTCCTCAGGACTCCTGTCGGTCGGAGATCATTCGAGACCGATTCAACATGTTGAATCGGCTCCGACTGAGCAAAACCGACTCTAGCCTGACTGAAAGCCAGTCGGATCGGGTCGAGTCGGCTCTGTCTGCGCCGGGCATTACACGGTACACCGCGGATCGCCATTTCAAACTACATGTATATGCTAGCTTGTGCGATGGAATGTGAGTTAGGATTTCAAAATATTACTGTAATACCTAATGACGCACTTTAGTGAAGTTTAGTTTCGAAACGCTATTCGAAACTGTTGTGAAACCTTGTTATTTGATATGGTTTACAATTTTATACCAAAACAAACTCCTACTTCCATGGTACATGCATGCATCGCACAGACAGACAGAAACGCGAAGTCGCGAATGTGTAGCTTTGCCCTATTTGTTGGACAATATTGCTCGATTATTTAAAGTTCTCGAAACATCATTTTAAATGACTATATATATTACAGAGCTGAGCCTGAGGGCAAAATATTGCTTTGCTCAAGTCGTTTTATATTTAAATAAGTTATTGTTTTCAAATTATCCCAGCTACTTCATCGTCAATAATGACTATCAACTATCATGACCAGTCTATAGTGAATATTATAAATATTAGTACCATACGTTCCATGATCGTGTGAGTTTTCATACTTGTGTGGAACCTAGATACATGAGGTACATTATAGCGAAAAATCTTCCTTGGCCTGTAAAAGATTAAAGCCCTCCGCACACAGAGCCAACTCGATCCGATCCGACTGCGTTTCAGTCGGTTCAGCTCACTATACATTTCCTCAGGACTCCTGTCGGTCGGAGATCATTCGAGACCGATTCAACATGTTGAATCGGCTCCGACTGAGCAAAACCGACTCTAGCCTGACTGAAAGCCAGTCGGATCGGGTCGAGTCGGCTCTGTCTGCGCCGGGCATTACACGGTACACCGCGGATCGCCATTTCAAACTACATGTATATGCTAGCTTGTGCGCATGCACTACATAACACGGATCCAGTGTGCATTACGCACCGTGCGCAAGGCGTTCGCAAGATGGCGCCGCTCATCTAATGTACGAATCCGAACCACCTTTAAAAGATGTTCCAACGGTACAATCAAGTACCATGTGTGATGCAAACGTCACTGACTTATCACATGAACTATTTGTCCGTGACACGAAGACGGTTAAGTAACCACATGGTTGTCCTGAAAAACTTATCGGTGAATCAATCTTGAGGGCCCACAGCCCTCGGCACCATACCGAAGCGATTCTATTAAGTACCACATAATCCACAGAGTTAACATTTCCCACATGTTGTACATGTACAATAATTCATGAGGTGAAAACAACCAGCTCGGTTACCATGGTAGTTGTGAGACCACCGGAATACGCAATGTCCTTTGATTTTAACTCATTAAGTTCCAGTGGCGTTGTACCTCTACAATTGGCATACACAGAAATAAAAGTGATGGAAATCGTTCGTAGGGCGTATGGGTGGGGGGGGGGGGGGGGGGGGGGGGCTACCAAATGATTTTGGGTCTCCAAAACGGGCAATAATTGGGGACATGGGTCGCCGGGTTGGCGGCGTGCGCCACTGCCCCCAATGGCATCATGATACCTGTGCACATCTTAATACCAAACTATTTGCCTTCAGCATTGAATGAGTTAGATGAATTAATCCCCTATGACTATGTTCTAATTCTAAATGCACAGTCTGACTCTGACCCTCATTGTTAATTCAACAATTCGCCCATTCACTCATTACACTTGATTGATCAAATTACTGTTCCTGTTAAATCTAGACTAATTATGCGAACTGTCTGCTGAACTCTCCAACAGTAATAAAGGTTGCAATCCACTGGAAACATTAACGTGTATTCCATTAAAAAAAAACACCTGGGCCCCGTTGCAGAAAGAGATACAATCGATTGTAAGTTGCAATTAATCGTAAGTCTGATCACGTGTTCTAGATGCGCAAATCTGATTAGTTGAAACGCTTAAATTTTCTGACTTACGATCAATCGTAACAATCGATTGTATCTCTTTCTGCAACGGGGCCCTGAACTTCTTTAGACCTTGCCCTGCAGATTTGGTGGAAATCATTATATGTACAGATATCATGTACTATTGGCCAACGTAATTTATTTACATTGTTGAAAAATAGTGCAAGAAAAGAGTCATTATTATGGCAGGTGGCTCATTCGGACCCTACAAATGATTAAATGCATAAAAATAAGCCGTTTTTTGTTTCATGCATAAATGTTCGCTCTGCTGAGATACCCCAGTCTGCAACCCCGCCTCGGATCCGCTACGTATCCGTTACTACACGAGTACATCACTGCGCAGAAGCAGCCCACGTGCTTTCTATGGCTGTTTGGATGAGTTGTATTGTGCGTACCGACTCAATTATTTCGAGCATTTGCTGGGTCCTAAAATAGTCAATTTCTAAGCTGTTTTCGTCAACTCTTTACATTCACTGGCTCCTTACCAGTGAATCACTGATGATTATAAATATTGTTTTTTCGCAATGTCGGAGACAAATGATTATCCCACACAAATTTAATTTAGAGGGATTTCCCAGAAATTCTTCAACTCGCTGTGAACTTGTGACAGTTGATTGGTTTATTGGGGACACGAGTGGGCTTGAAAAAAGGCTAACCCAACCGATCAATATACAAGTTATGTACTCCGTCTTCTTCGCGCCTTTTATTTTTTCCTTTATTTTTATGGTCCTCCTAAAGGAATGATCGATCTATGTAGTGACATCGATCAAGGGAAATTGGACTAACTAATCTCAGCCATCGCTCACCCTTGATTTGCAAAGAATATTTTCACTCAAGCGGAACGTTCGGCTAGAAAAAATACGTTGACAAGTGCAAATCGAGTGTCAAATCTAGAATGTTAAAGGACAATGAAACCCAGACAAATTGTTGTATGCACTATAAGACACTACATATAATGAATGGTCTCTGAAAATTTGAGCACAATCGGTCAAGAAATAAGAAAACTATGGCTCTTTGAAAAGAGCCATGTATTTCTTTGAGTGACTCAAATTGGCAACGCACTCTGGCAAAGTTGTGGACAACTCCCCATACATTTTGTACACAAAATTTCAGTTTTGTTCAATTTTCTCAAAATTTATGTTTACCCTTCGTTCGAGTTCAACATATGTTTTGTAGAATGCTTTTATACATAACATATCATGAGTTGGGGGAATGGAAAAATGTGACTATGAAGAAAACTGTAAAAATGGGAACATTTGTGTACAAAACATATGGGGAGTTGTCCACACAATTTCAGAGTGCGTTGGCAATTTGAGTTTCCCATAGGAATAAATGGACATCTTCAAAGAGCCGTAGTTTTCTTGTTTCTTACCCGATTATGCTCTAACTTTCAGAGATTATTCTTCTGAATCTCTTCAAGACTATGAAAGCAACATTTTGCTTGGGTTTCATTGCCCTTTAACGGTTTATACACTCTTACAATATACCAACATAATGAGCAGCCCTTGGTTTATTACGTTTATTATACAAACCTCCAACGCAAATATTTCCCTTATTAATTATTTCAAATCATAACCTAGCCATTGTTGACGCCTTTGACGGAGCAACTGTCGTGTCATAAATCGTAACATACCAATTATGCTAGTTGTCATTTTGTGATTCCCTTCAGTATTGAGTGATTTCTCGAATTTTGAAATTGTCTCGGGACTTAAAAGATCTAAAAAAATTTGTCTGAATCGACCAAACTCACTTGTCAAATTAGTGTTATTTCATGTCTTCAAAGTATGCAACCAGCTTTGTTGATGACATTTTCACAAGGTAAAGGCCCAGTCCCATACTGACGATTTTCACGGCGACTCGCAACGATTTACTAGAACGAATCGACTCGATTTAGCCACGGTTTTGGGCATGGGCGTAGCGACTTACGTAATACCTATTCATCAGGGGGGATGAATGAATAGATCATCCCCCAGTTGAATGAGTATCAATGACAGATCTACGCCCATGGTTTTGGGGAAGAACCGATACGATGTAGGACGATAAGCGATTTTCTCGACGAACGTCAAATCGTTGCGATTTGCCGTGAAAATCGTCAGTATGGGACTGGGCCTTTACTTATTGAGATATTTATGATTTACTTTAGAAAATAGTGAGGGTTATCGCAACTCTGTACAAAACTACAAATTAAAGGGGTAGTTTAGTTTTGGTAGAGAGGGCGCTGCACATCACAATTTTTTTGTGAGGTAATGACAAACTTAATGTCGAATTTGAGAGAACATGCAATTTTAATGGCAGAATAAACTTTATTTGGTCAAAATCGACCCAGAAACGGCTGAAATATCAATAAATATATCTGATCTTATAATTATTTGGGGCCCAAATAATTAGATGATTTTTAGAATTTTTTTTAAAAATGCTTGCACTTTTTCAAAAACTTTCAAAAGCGTTTTTTAAATAGTTGTTGATGATCTCGCTATTTAATCATTATATCAATAAAACATCACATGCATCATTTTGTATGAAAAATTGTTGAAACCAATGCCTTTTAAAAAAGCGCCCTCTTGTGTTTGAATGGCTCTTTTTGAATGATAACAGGCTTTTTACTTAGTCGTTTGTAATTTTGTATACCTTTCGAGCATGATGGAGTTATAACTATTAGTTTATAATGTTACTGTGCAGGTTTTAGCTACTTAAGTTCAGCCTTACCAAAACTAAACTATCCCTTTAATGTCGATGAGCCAGCAAATATCATTTTTGACTGTCGCTTATGAATACTTGGCCCATTAAAGGGATCTAGTAACTTTATTGACATGTGCAAAAAGTGATGAGTGGTTGATACAATGTATATTGTTGTTATCTGATATGTCCACTGGGTGTTCTGTGAAAATTTCCAGTTAAATGAACGTTATGTGGCCGAGTTTATGAGCAAAAACGCAAAGTAATATTCACTATAGTTATAACTCATTGCAATCACCATGATCACTTTGTACACGGTTTTGGCGATCCAGTGGATAATTTAACATCTGAACACTTCAATCGTAAATAACTTTTTAACAAATGGAAATTTGAAGAGAAAAAAAAACCTGTCCAATGCTTTTATTGTTAATACAAATGCAACAAGGTATGAGAGAACCGCTAGAATTCCAATTGGATTTCGAGGATTTGGACAATGTTACTAAGTCCCATTAACACTCATTTATGATGAAACTTTCACACATCACTCATGCTCATGTGGAGATACCAGACTACTATTATACAGTAACAGACATTGTATAAAACCTTTATCTGTATTTGTATGTGTCAATATACTAAACATAGTAAGTAACTAAACGGTTAAAAACCCCATTTAATACTTTTTAACAAATATTAACCGCAATAAACTAACAATAAAACAAGCCAAATTGGGGTGAAAAATGTTAACATTACATCGACGACATTGGCAAGCTAGGACACGGAACGATGTGGAGTGAACCGAGTCCAATGTCAATGCTGAGCATTGAAAGAACATGGCCACCCGTTTCCTCCCATAACATAATCAAACAAATAGTATGATCTTTGTGTCTTGCGACACAAATCAAACATTGAACACAAGCAAAACTAGGTCAATAATACTAAATCGTCTTTGTGTGAGCCCACAATCATGACAATTTAATTAATCCAATTATGGTTGCCAGACCTTGGCCTTATTATACAAATAGTGCATGATTTGGAGTTAAATATACCAGAATAGACACCGATACATTTTGAATTTCTCGAGTGCATTTTGTATTGCATCGAGGCCGCATATAATAATAATATAATAATAATTGCACGAGTGAAATTCAAAATGTAGAGGTGTGTATATCAAGAAGCAAGAACTATTTGTTATATAAGATGATTATTTTGAGGAACTGGTTTTGTTATCATATGGATGAACCCGAATTGACCTCACGGTTGTGACGTCACAATGCTTGTTTACATTGTATTTTTTATCGAAGAAAAAACTTGTATTTTGTTTGGTATTGCTAAGTTTGGGACTGGAAATGCACACCTTTGATTATTCTCACTTTTACGGACAATTTTACGGCGATTTCACAGCGGACTGAATTTGACGTTACGCACTTCAAGGCCATGCCTTGTTTGGCTCTCTATGGGAAGTTTGTACACACATACCGTGCATGAATTTATGTTATAGTGCACGTTACCAGGTAGTAACGTGCACTATACTGGATTAAGCATCGGTAATCAACCAATAGGAATGCTCAATTTCCCTTCATTATGACGTCATCATATTATATAATGTTAGAATGCATAAGACTTCTCTCATGCAAGACATTTTTTTTGGGGGGGGGGGGCAGCTGAGAATTGAATAATGAAGTATGAACTTTCAATGAATGTAGTCGCTTTGAAACTGTAATACGTAATTATTGTAATCCTTTTGTTCCTAAAATATATCAATATGAACGCAGAAATTACGCAGGTTAAAATTTTCAAGTGCCAACTACATACAATCAATAACTCAAAAATGTAGTATTTTGAGTACTTATGAACGGTCAACTTCATACTACTACACTAGTACACATGGATAAATATGAACTTGCATTCAGTATTTTCCAAGTTATGCATTATATTCAATTTCTCATAACGTTTTCGTCAAACTGTCTACAATTCTTTATTGAAGGCATCAATACAATTTGCTTTCTGCATCAAAGAAAAGTGTGCGCAGGTAAACAAGTTACAGGTAATGCATTGATTACTCTACTTCCGTTTCTTTAGTTTGGGATTCATTCGACTTTGAACAACTAAACTTGTCCAATTCAATACAAGTTATACAACATGCTTTGAAAAAATAAAAACCGATATCAATATAAACGATAAAATAAATGAAAGAATGGAAGTGGACTTATTAATAACTTTGTTCAGGTACTTACTACTTAGCATCTTCATTGCCATGTGCAAAAAAGGAATTTAGTTGGATGGGCGAATTCTTGCAAAATTGTCTGTAAAAAACTTAATGACATAATTGATTAGCGATTAGTTTGGCAAAGATACGAGCAAAAATGAAAAAAATTAACAGTTCTGAAGAGCGTTACACGTAACGTTTTTATACACATTCTTTGATATGTTCCGACTTTATAACTTTCGATCAAACGTTTGTATTATATAGTACCAGTCCATTAGTGGAGATACAATGAGTAGGTTCGACAACTTCGAGTTTTACTTTTGTTTTATTTCACTTCCGAAATGTTTAATAGTTGTCCTCCGAATATGGTACAAAGTACCTTTATTTTCAAAGTTTAAAATCCATGATTTTGCAACCCTTCTTTTTAATAACGAAACTAGAACCATGCAATAACCTTGAACCTTATGCCGAGATTTTCAGCTCAACAGGTCTGACAGAAATAAACCTAACTATTATATTAAATCAGTTTGGGCGAGGAAAAAAAAATAATGAGGTTTGTCGAAAAATATAGGACAGGGTCAAAGTCGGAATTAAACTTGAGACTTAGCCTCATCTTGCAGTGTTAAATGCTGGTGTTGGGTGCGAGTGAAACGTTAGAACAACTGTAGTTTTGCATTTGCAATTTTGTTTGGCGATAAAGAAAAATAACGATAATAATACCATCTGACTACAGACTATAGTACGTTGGTATACGTAGTGGTAAGGTGGTGGTGTGTATAGCTAGGTATATGATTGAACTTGAGACATTATGATTATTACAGACAAGTAAAACGTTTAAATGTGAACGTATCTTATACTATATTTGTATAATTGCAATTGGTATGGCGGTAAAGTGTAAACCGTAAAATACAAACACGATATACTAGATCCATCTATAGACCGTTGGTATTGGTAATGGTGGTGGTGTGTATTGCTGTATGTTCGAATTTGAGACATCACACCAGTCAGTGACACTTTAGAATGTGCACGTATCTTGGTATAATTCGCAATTTGGTATAATAATGGCGGTAAAACGCGAAAACGATATAGCTTCAGGGTCTAGACCGTTGATATTGGAAAATGGTGGTGGTGTGTTATAGCTGTATGTTCGAACTTGAGACATTACACCAGCATGACCAGTGAAACGTTAGAATGTGATATTTTGCGATTTTGTATAGCGGTAAAAACACGATATAGCTCCATAGACCATTGGTACTGGTAGTGGTGGTGGTGTGTGTGGCTGTGTCTGTGTCTATATATGTTTGAACTTGAAACATTACGCCAGACATATCATTATACGTACATAACATGGCCGAGGGAGAAGTTACGGCCGAATGTGACTGAATGGAATACGTCACACACAACCTGAATGCTAGTAGATGTCTATGTATATTAGAGCCTAGAGGTGGGGTGTAGATTGTTGATACATGTAGTACTATAGAGTAGTGGACTAGGTAGCGGTCTTGTGGGCGTTTCAAAGACATGATACGAATTATACTTATACCCCCCTCCCCCAAAGGTTGGATTTATGTTGGATTGGTCTACACACACGTGGTCATGTGTTATGTGAGATATACCAGTCGAATGCCAACTCATGATTAGTTCTGCAATAATATGTGCTGATTTCTGAAACTTTCATCGCATCAACAACATGGATTTATTTACTGCTCTTATATTATATGTTGTACATCCATGTAAAGAAATAAGGAGCCCACAGCCGCAATAATCTAACACCCACCTCCATCCCTCCATGCGTCGTCACGTCACCCCACCCCATGAGCCCCACCCCAGTGTCCCACCCCAGTGTCCCATCCCAGCGTCCCCTCCCCACTCACAATAATTAAAGGGATCTAGTTACTTTGTCAACGTTTCGGTTTCGGTTTCCCGAATGTATCCTTCCTTATAATATAAAGAATTTATGTTTGAGATGCTGGGAGACTTTCAATTATGTACATTACACAGTTAGCGCAATGAGCTATAGGAAATATCACTTTGCATTCTCACTCATTACTCAGTAATATGACATACATTTAGTATTGACCATGGTATTTTCAAACATAGGTATCTCAGATGATATACCGGGAATATCACACAAATACACATCTGATCAATTCCTTTCCCAGTTGTTGCACATGTCAACAAAGTAACTAAATCGCTTTAAAGTATATAAGAGCCATTTACATAGCAACCAGACAATCAGACACTTACACCCCTCCATGCGTCGTCACGTCACACCACCACCAGTGCCCAACCCAATGTCAACCCCAGGGTCCCATCCCATCCGACCCCACCCCAATTAATTGCGCCCCTACTAGTACTACTACTACTACTACTACATCATCCGGCTGCTGCACACGTTACCAGTGGCGGATGGCGATGTTAGCTGACAGGTACCAATTGACATCATGTGGATTCCAAGTCGCGACCTCTTTTAACGACTGGGAATCAAAATGTCGTCGGTCGTCCTCTCGGTATCTTGTAATCATGGATTTTATTATTAGGGTGCATACCAAGATGCAGTCGTGGAGCTAGATTATGGTTCGTATTTCTTTTCGTGCCAATCTTATTTTTATCAATCATTCACAATTCAGTTTGTACCAAATATATTCGTTTGAAAGTCTCAACTAAACATGTATAACTCCTATGTGCAAATGTAATGAATTATTTTAACCATTAAGATTTAAGAGGATTAAAAGGGAATATTGCATTACATTCATTGTTATCATCTTATAAATTGACATATGCGCCAAACAGCCCCCGAAGCACACAAGGGGTTAAATTAAAACATAAAGAAATTACCAATGTTTTTAAAGTTTCGACATTTTTAGAGGCAATGATGATAATACACATAAAGCAAAACAGATCGAAATGCTATGGTAGCTGGCATGTACCAAACTCCAAACAGAACCCTGCGTTTAGCCTCCCTGCTGGCGGTCTCGGGGGTTATCTCCAACAAGGTCAGGTATATAACAAAAACTACCGATTTATCATCATGTAAATTTAGAAATACATGTCAAAAGACTCGACCAGTCGACCTATTTTGACAACTATATATAGGAAATCAACTGTGACAGTCGTCCTGGTCTATTGAAATCTATGTATCCATAAATGGTATATGTACGTATGCCATGTATGCGTACTGAACCATGGCATAGATAGACTAGCTATGTAGTAAGGTTGCCCCTAGTCCTACCCTATATTAGACTGCATTGTGTTGTGCGTATATTTTAAGTCGTACCACAACTAGAGCACATCATCGACTTGTCATTATTAAAACATTTAGTCGTTTTTATCATGGTATTCTATTCCTAGTATAATACCGTTTCGTGATCAACAATGTTTTAGGTTTAAATAATATTATATAGAATGTGATATGAATATTAATTCACAATATAAATGTATGAAATAGCAGTAACTAATGCCACACTGTCAGATTAACAGCGTTTCTTAAGAAATTTAAAATAGCAAAACACATTCAAAACAATCAACAAGGTATATGTCATAGACTCAGTCATACTCTGTAGCTATGTATAGGCTTATATGCCTTACTATCTTATAATTGATAGTTCATATATTATAATGATATTTATATCGAATTGAACAACGTTTATAAGTTCAGTAATAATGAACAAAAATTCCTTTTTTAATGTTCATATCTTAATGCAAATTTTTAAAGGGAAATGATGATCTTAAAATATTATATCCCTATTATCATATGCATTGTTCGTTGAGGATGAATGTCCCCCTTAGCCCCTTTACCTTGGGGTTCAGAAACTTTGTCAAGAATGTGTCATTGCTCATGATTGGAGGGGATCTGGATGATCTGGGTGTGGTAATTGTGGTATTATATATTTTGTTCAGATAAATAAGCTGGCATGCGTTGTTTCACTTATATCAAGTAGTTATTATTATAAATATCAGTGACATAGCCAGATTTGCAGAAATGTATAATAATCTTACAAACAAGGGGCAAAATTAATGCATGACAGGGGGGTGTGGGGCGGGGAGGGGGGTGTGGGGCGGGGAGGGGGGGGGGGCAGGTGCGATCCGCTGTTATGTTACGTTTTGAATTTTGTTATTAATGTCCAGACGGATTGGGGTTCTGGAGACTCAGTATATAGGGCCCGAGGGGTGGGGGGGGGGGGGGGCTCCGCCCTATGCTGGCTAGTGGGGCTACTCCACTGCATTAACAAGTTAGAGATGTTATGTCATCTTACCTTCTCTTCTCATGCCCATCTTGAGGCACTTCTTGAGTCTGCAGTATTGGCACTGGTTTCTGTGGTGTTGGTCTATCGGGCAGTTCCTATTGGCGCGACACGAGTACGTGAGGTTCCGCCGGACACTCCGCTTGAAGAAGCTCTTGCATCCCTCGCACGTAAACTGACCGTAGTGTTTGCCACTGCTCTTGTCGTGGCATACCACACACTCAATGTGTTGCGAGTTATTGTTATTGTTGACAGTCCCGTTGTTGCTGCCAGAGTCCGAGCCGCCGGTCTGTTGCGGCCCGTTCTGCGCCGCGCCACCTCCCTGATTGCCCGGGCCAGTCTGCGTCGGCGTCGCGGGCGTCTGCTGCGGAGTGGCGGCTTGTAGCGCGCCGGACGGTGGCGGGGGTCCTATGGGCGCCTGTGGTGGTTGCGACTGTGGTGCGGGTGGCGGGCCAGCCGATGCCGAGTGGGGCGGTGGTGGTTGTTGCGGCGGCGGGCGCAACCGTAGTGGTCCCGTATCCGCGTAGTGATCCGTGTCAGGCGGGCACGGGTCGAGGGGTGAGGGTTCGAGCACCGTCTGCGGCGGTCCACCATGGTGCTTCTCGGCAGCGAGGTGGTGGTCCTCGTTGCTCCACGAGTTTACAGCCATCGACATCATGTGGCTGCGAGGGGGTCCGTATCACCAACTGCACAGAAAATCAAGAAGCAATACAGAAAGATATAAACAATTATATCAACACCATGAACACGGCCGTCATTCAGTTATATAATCCAATAATCATAAATGTGAAACATAAACACTAACAAAAATGTCACAATGAAAATAAACACTTGTCTTCCTTGTTTGTATCAGATACAGATCGAAAACGCAAACGTACTTGCAGAAGAAGAGCAACAAAAAAGTTTTGTCGATGTGATCTGAGCGATGTCAGTAGGTTAGGGCGCGGCAGGTCAGAGGAAGGAAAACGAAAGCAGGGCAGGGTCGTGGGTTCGTCTCACCTGGAAGCTTGGGCGAGGGTAACTGTATCGCGACCCGACGCACCTCACATCTAACCTCAAACTGACAACTGGGAGGGTAAGAGCGGTGCGCTAGGGGTGAGCCGATGCACCCGTGCACCCTAGCGCTGGCGCTAGAGAATCGCTCGCTCGCTAGCTACTAGTAAGTTGATCAGCGCAAAGCAAGGCCCAGCGGAGCGGAGTAATCTCGGATAAAACGGGGGCGTGTATGAGCCGCTCTTGTCTGTGTATGCGAACTCTGACACCACAGCTACAGCCCGCCGCAGAAACTGCCCCGTTTCCTTGGCAACCGCTCCCTTATAAGGCAAGTGGAGTTTCGTGTCAGCCAGGTTCACCGGGTGGATTATAGTGCCTGATCATGATGTTTTGCCAAAAACTTTACTACCCCCGTAATACCAAGGACGAATTACAGAGCGAGTCTCGGTAATACCACACCGCCGGGATGGGATTGGCCCCCACTGCGTACTAGTAGTCTAAACTATCGGGGTTTTTTTTCCTCTCCTCCTTACGAAGAAAAAAAAACGAAAAAGAAAAAGAAAGTGAGGCCACCTGATTGGTTACCCGTCTGAAGATAAATTTGATGAGAAGTGGTGGAGTGATGCTGATGGTAAAACTTGTATTGGTATGTACATGGTTTGTGCATTAGGAATACCGTGGCTATACAGCCCAGGGATACGTGGATACATGGATACAGCAGAGAGGTGGGAAGACAGCTACGGATCATTTTCTAGATGCGTTCAGCAAATTTAGGGTCTTCTTCGGAAAAGGGAAATATAAATTGTGTTGAAGCAAGCATAATATATAGTACTGTAGGTTGCAAAAGTGGTTGATACTACTACTTTTTTTACGAACCAACTTTCACAGCATAATATTATCATACTATCGAAGTCGATCAAAGTGCAAAGTTTAGAAATTGGTGATAACAAAAAAACACCAATAGATAAAAGTGTAGGATTGCAGTTACGTTCGTGTACACGCGATACTAAACCATCTAAATCATTAATGTACATAATATATTAATCACACGTGATAATTCATATCACGTGTAAAGCATTTTGTAAAGCGCATTTTCAAGTTGAATAAGTTGAATATTCTCAAAGCTATGTACTAAAATTTGTTTTATGGGCACGTGTGGCTGTATAGCCCATTATTAGCGTTTTGAAAAATGTTTCGGTCTAACCCTTATCAACAGATTATTACTATATAAAAAGGCGTATTATTCTTAGCTAAACAAGTTTAGTTAGAATAAGATGCATTGTATAACCATGGATCGTATCCGCTAGTACGATCCATGGTATAACCATGGATAGTTCTATCCTAGGTATAACAATTCCCCAGACCTGGGGGGGGGGGGGGGGGGTAAGGGTGTTAAACCACTTCTTCTTCTTTTTTTTAAACATAAATATCAGTAAATAAATGTTGGTTAAACAGACATTGGACTTGAAATCAGGGCAAACACAAAGCGGTGGCGTCTCATGTACTCAGAAAATGTTGGTCGAAAGGGCAAGAAGAGCCCAACCCTGGCCCCTCGATGGGGCGGTCTTTGGTCGCACGGTCTTCATCCATTTGGTCTTCTTCACATTACGTGTATTTTGCTCAACGTGGTAAGCCGACGGACACGATGGCGCTTGAAACTTCCACTTCCTCAACTCCAAACTATAGAGACCCCAGCCCCTAAGCCTAAATCTAAGCCCAATCCTAATCTCAACCCCTAATTATACTTCTAATCCCCGATCCTAATCCCAATCCATAGCCTCTGAATTCTAACTTAGGTAGTTCCGATTCGCAAATCTGATGCGCGGTGCCATCTTGCGAACGCCTTGCGCACGATACGAGACTACGAAATACATCCTGGCTCAGTAGTTCCAAATGGCGAACCACGGTTTAGGCTTTAGCATCACCACGCGTGATGGTCTTTAATTTTGAGTACTCGAAATTGGTGTAGACGAACCGGCGCGTTGCCGATGGGGCGATCTTCGACTGGTATGGTAAGCAAGGTAAGTAAACACACCTCAACTCAGGATCTAGGTCCTGCCATCTGCGTGAACCCAGTGGGGGCGCAGCCAGATTAAATTGATTTGGGGGGGGGGGGACAGTATTAGTGGTCGAAATAACATCGCGTGCCCTGCCCAGCCCCTTGATGGGAATCATGGGATGATGTTTTACCCGTAAGCATGATCAAAGTAAACCCACCTTGTATCTGCCATCTGCAGGAACCCAGTAGGGACACAGCCAGAAGAAATGCAGCCGATGGGTGAGGGGGTGGGGGGGGGGGGGGGGGTGGCAACATTATTGGTAGAGGGGCCATATTGATGCCCTACTGGGCCTCTCGATGGGGCGATCTTTGACTTGTAAGCATGATCATTAAACTCACCTGGGCCCTGGTATCTGCATGAACCCAGCGGGGGCGAAGCCAGAATATTTAACCGAGAGAGGGGGGCAACATTGGGTCAACATTATTGGTCGAAAGGGCAGTGGGAGTCCAAACCGGACCCTCAATGCGGCTCAAGTTCAAGATGTTTTTCTTTCTTTAACTGCGTGACATCATTGGGGTTAGGGTGGGGGGGGGGGGGGGGTGGTAGCTATGATACCTTCAGAGTTCAGTCGTGATAGAGGTAAGGAGGGGGGGGGGGCGGACATTGTAAGTCGTATTGGCTATTGGAGGTCATAACATAACCTGGCCCCTTCGATGGAGCGATATTTAACTGGTATAACCATGTATGTGAACGCAGAGGGGGCACAGCCATTATAAACTGATTTTGATGGGGGGGGGGGGCAAAATGGGGTAAACATTATTGGTCGAAAGGGCACTGGGTGCCCGACCCGGCCCCTCGATGGGGCGATCTTTGACTGGTGTGCAAACATACTTCAAGTTCTTGGCCCTGGTATGTACAATAACTGAACTATAGCTAGCCTTAGATAAAGGGATCTACCTTCAAATCTATGCATGCTCGAGGACACATTGGTTATAATTATTTCTTGTAAAAACACGACTCATTAGTTTTGACTATATGACTAAGTATTTCATTTCCTTCTGGGGCCGTTCTTTCACGTCACCAGCCGAGGGACGAGTCACGCAGTCCAAGATTCAACATCTGTGTGCGAGGAGCAGAGACGCTTACCAAATCAAATAGACCAGAACACCTCGTACAACAAACTGCAGCAACTTGAATCAGTACGATATGGGTGCATTTAGACGTATTATTTAAAATCTATTACAATTTGTCTACTAATCCAAATACTTATTTGATAATAATTGAGTAGCAAACCTTTGTACACGTCTATCACCCTCTTATCCTAGTAAGAATAAAATAAAAGTACTGTATATGATAACATGCATATGGAAAGTCAAATTGAGAAGTAAGGGGGCTGGTTTTATCAATTAGGACAATCTGAAAAAAATACTACCGACTTGCGCGAGACTAATCAAGAATGGTTTGAGCGTTTGGGGTCTAGGTTCAAGTACCTCATTATCAAGATCAAATATTTGTCTTCTTTTTCCTAAATATGTCTGCAAAAACTTTGATATAAAATTATCCTTCCATGATTATATTTGCACGATTGTATTTGTATAGGAGATAAAATGTGTTTCATGACCCATAACCCGGCTGAAGCAGAATATTTGTGAAACTGAGTCTGTTTAGAGTGTACGTATAGTATATTTAACCTGCATTAAATTAAAGACGCAAATCAAAGTTTTGTTTTATCTTGTTCGAATTTGGCCCCAACCAGTTCAGGCTATTGCCTATTGGGAGTTATCTGTATTTTTCATCATATTCATATCATATCGCTGAAAAACATATCACATTTTGTAACATCATTCAAAATGTATAAATAATTTTGCTTGTTGGTCGTTTGATTTGACTGAGTTTAGAGAAAGGTACTCCCGGAAACTGGCCAAAAAAGAAGTAATGATGAAATTAATGTTTACCTGGGCCTGGGGGTGCGGAGGTTTGGTTATCGCACATATATCCCTAGATCTGAATCTTATAAAGGCTTTTTCATGTCACTGTTATGTCCAAATATTGGATGAAATTGGCGAACGTGATAATGTAATATATCAATGTATGAATATCTAAAAGATGACCAAACTGCGTAAATATACTCAAAGTCAAACAGCTAGAATCATTCATGGCTCTAACAGGTACATGGAATACTAATTCGCCCCCGTTTCTAGTCCTACAGACAGTCCTATATCTGATACTTGTTAGTTTAATCCTCCTGAATACTCCATTATAGGAGTTTTAACGGGTGACGTTCATAAGTCTAAGTATTTTTAATTATTCATGTTCTGAATTATTTTTAAAGAAAATTTAGCGAGGTGACCAGCCCTTATAGAAAGGTATACAGGACTATTCCCTGGTCCTCTTGGTTCTACCATTTCCCTGCATAGACCTACTTCTTTATTTGATTTGATTTGATTTGATTTTACTGTCCACATTCGTCCACATATCGTTCTATCATGGATTGTATGGTCCGAGTATAGTCGTACCCATAATTGTTTTCAAGGGGGGTGTTTTACTCTTAGCTTCATTCGGTGGCGTAGATCCGTTTCGAAGAGCGGGGGCGGGGGTGGTTGTTAGGTGTTTGAACACCTAAAAAACAGTTACTTTTTCGCTCAAGGAGGTGTTTGAACACCCCAAACACCCCCCTCGGTACGCCTATTCATGGGTCCATGGTTCTATCATATCAAGAAGCGCTGCCGTTATATAGTTCGTGCCAGCTAACTTTCTGCCATGTCTGCTAAGGAATACCAGACGCGGTTCGGGATTAGGCCAGGGCTAGTCCCCCAAAGGTCATCGGGATTAGCGGAGAGGGACTTCATCCCGTTCTCAGGGACACTGGTCCTGACCAATTAACCCTTGATGTGCCCGGGGTTCCCAAGTACTGTACTAGGAACACGTTCTGTATATGCAATGCTTGCACATGATTGTGAGTTTCCCTGATGTGAAAAGAGTATAGTAAGTAAGTATACAGGGTGGGGTGAGTTCACAAGGTAAACATTATTGCAATCATGTTCGCACGGCAAAGTCCTTGTTGTAGAAACCCAAACCTGCCAAATTCTAAATGTTCACATAGTATCTTTATAAAAAAGAAGAAGATATTATAGAGTTGCAGAATAGCCTAACCCCAACACTACAGCACGAGTTGTGGTAATGTTCTCGACTATTCCTCACTTCTGTCCGAGTATTTTCGGGATGCAGTCCGTGACGACGTTTCACTTGCTCGCGTAAACATTGCAAACACGATTTCTTGGCAACCATATACGACATAATTTTATACAATCTTTTATCCCTGTTCTCTATAAGCATGATAACAAGTCGTGTTTTATAATGACCCTCCTGTTCATATGACGTAGCAAGGGTCATTCTAGAAAGGGGGTGAGGTTAGGGCTAATGGGGTAGTGTTTCCCATGAGAGAGACAACCCAGGCCAAACAATAACACTATATTATGTAATAATAATTTTCCCTCAAAGCGCGGCACGGCGGGGAGGGAGGGGGGGGGGGGGGGGGGTGGGTAGCAGCGAAGGGGACAAGAATTCCAACATACAGGGGTACACGTGTCCCCATTGCCCCGCCCCTCCCATTACCCCCACCCTCAGGGTCAGTTGACGGTGGCCATGGGTCAACGAGAGAGCAAATTCCTGTTTTTCTCGCCCAGAAACGACCTACTTTCACTCTCTCCTGCGTTTTTCTTACGCTTATTGAACAATATAAATCGGACCAAATATATTTATCACCATCATAACCGTTTTTGAAGTGTGTAGTACACGATTTTGTAATGTTTATTACTTTATACATGCACCACCCTAATAGCAATAGTTACATTGCTTTTTGTCCTGTGTTTGCAGAACTGAATATGATTACAATAGTCATAATATTTATACATTTCAAATATACTATATTTATACAACGTCCATGATGCTGTCTACTTTCTCATGTTAGTTAACTGTTTAATATAAATTAAATCATATAATAAGCGTCTACAAGACTTTTATAGTATGCCTAACAATAAACAAACAAATAATCGTATCATGTAGCTGGCTGGACAGGAGTAACACAGTCATAAAACGCTCTAACAGATAATCGTATACATCCATATTACATTTCAATATCATGACTATTGTTAGTAACTGTATTTATGGCTGTGATTATAATTATAAGGCCGATGTAAGTACATGATTTGAAGTACAATAAGTACATAATTACAAACCAGACTTCAGGAGGTGAAAGTATTCACTAGGTCTTATATAATACACGTGTGTGGTAATATGAATGCATATTCCAACCCATGTGTATAATAATTATTTTTAAAAAAACTAACAATTTTGCTTTGGCTTATTCTTAGCATCTAGCTCCCCGTGGCTTCCTTTTCTGATTCCAAAATGTTTCCAGTTTCTGGCATTGCAATCAGCTTACTTCCGAAGAGGAAGAAAAGCTTCGAAAATAATTTTAAAGTGTAGAGTCATCATCAATGTCGATAAATCGAATATATTATAATGGCAGATTATGGTTGTACGATAATAAAACATCGCTGGGGTAAATCAAAACTCTTTGCTTAATCAAAATTACATAATCAATTCAATCAATAAGATTTCAGAACGTGGGGAATATTATTTTTACGTAGTTAAAACCTAAACCGTTTTACTTTTATATCCCAATGTTATTGGAAGTTTGTAAAAAAAAATCGACTGTATAATATCGCCGATCTACGTTACACCACTGGATAATATGATGTATACATCTGTGCAGCTGCGATGTATGCAGTGAAGGATATGGACGGTTTTTATCCTTGGGTTATAATTTAGTTATACAATGTACTTCCACTTCCCTGGTTATACCACCATGACCATCGTCTCATACTAGCTCATACAGTTTATGTACCATACATGACATGACAGTTAGCATATATTATAATAGGATATTCGTAAAATTACGCGATATCTCAAAAACTATGAGTATGATGCACAATAATGACAACCATTTAGTTGAACTTGTGTAGGGTAGTTAAACTTATATAGTTAAACATGCTGTAACGTCTACCTTTGTACTAAGACCATTTTTTCTTGAATCCGCAAGAGCGAACGTTTATAATAATTTCAATTAACCTGTCTATAAAGACCACCGTCTTATACAAAGCCATTATTTTATATATCCCTTAACTTGAGTGTTTTTGACAGGTTTGAACTTCCATCATGGTCGCTTGGTCCCATTCAAGATTATAGTCATGATCATGGGAGAAAAGGGGGAGGGTGAATTACCCAAAAGTGTCGAAACCAAGCACATGCGACGTGATATTAGTCTACTACATGTACTCTCATATATCCGACATGTATAGAAAGTAACATAAAGCCCAAAGAGTCGGTGGGGTCTAAGATTTGATGGTTTACGGATGGCAACTGTAGACAGAAAAAGAAATGAGTACTATATATATTTGACACTAAGTCCAGGCCCAGGGGAGTCCGGACTCCAGGCAGTTGGGTCTTAGTCTTTAGGACCATCAAGGAGGTATAAAGCTAACCTTATACCTCCTTGGGACCATACACTACGACCGATGAGCTATCGTTGTAACATGAATACATGCATTACATCTACTACTAGTATCGAAGTTGTAATAACTCATTGAAACGTTAAACCAGTACCATTCTACTATACTATAACACGACTATAACACGAAGTCATCCTAAAACTGACAGACAGCAAGTTGAACACAGACACAATATCTAGCCTTTAGTCAAGGCCCGGTGTGGGATAGTGAGAGAATCATAATGTGTACGCCACACAGTATTATTTCACTTGCCCCTAGCCTTCCGCCTCGTCACCCGTTGCTCAGCGGTCAGTGCTGAAGACAAAATATACTGAAATTGAATCTGAAACTGTTCGTTTAATTATAGCGCGGGTGCCTTGATACAAGGCTACAATATGGTTCCAAGTTTGATGGGTACACGGGGGTGTTGTTGTTGGTGGTGGTGTTGGTAGTGGTTGTTGGGGAGGGGGGGGGGGGGTGGGTAGATCTGTACTGACACGCCTTTTCGCTCAAGCAGCTTATCGCGGACATCAGACACCATGCAACAAGTGGAATCACGGTTTGGTTTCCCGCTCTCCGTGCGCAGCTGGAACTGCTCGAGATGGGACGTAGCTTTTTTTGCAATGTGCTGTTTGACTGCTGAAGGGACATTATTTTCAAACGTTGACAAAATATCACGGTGTTACCACAAATACACCCCTTTCGGCATTTGAAGTCTTCGATTACAATGTATTTATGTTCATTATTACAAGAGCTTAGATGTTTGCAGTAGTTATGTCAATTTTTGTTAGGTCTCGGCATTTTGGTAACACAGTGACGATTTTCTTTCATTCCCATCTATACAGGCCTGGAAAGCCACGCAACATTTTTGAAAGCTGGAAAGAGGAAATATGATGTTGTCTGTGTTATGTTTAGAGGCTGAAACTTGAGTCATTGTCTTGTTACCTTCCTTCTGTGACTATATATTAATGTACCGTCTGTCTCACTCTAACAGCCATGTATAATCAACGTTTAGTCCATCATTTGTGGTTTCGTGAAACGCACGTGTTGCAGACTTTAACCGAGGGAAAAGTTTTCGGCCAAAACACGTTTTTAAAACGTAAATTATGGGCAAAACAACGGAGGATAAACAAACCCTATTCTTTAGCTTGTACCACACGGATCACCGCCTGGACCTAGTCCCATTTACAGCACCCACTTTCCACTCCAGACGACAGATTGCAATCTTTCACGACGATGTCTGCTTTATGGCGCAAAGCAACCGATCCCTAAGGATCACCAATGGTATTCGCAGTGCGCTGTGCCTTCTACCGATCATCACCCCCATGGAAAAGCTAGATCCGTTCTCATCCATGCGATAAATAATTTGCGAACTCGTCAAATTTCACTATAAAATGTTCCCCTATTTACCAAATTGTCACGAACTCACTTTATCCTCAATCATATCCTTTATTGTTTCTCTTTTACTTAGCTTACATATCCATCCCAGGGCTCTCATAATTAGATAAAATATATGATTGTTGTAAATCATATTAGAATTACAAAAATTAAAAAACAATTACGAATCAACCTACCAACCAACCAACCAGTCAATCAATCGATCAATCAATCAATCAATCAATCAATCAATCAATCAATCAATCAATCAATCAATCAATCAATCAATCAATCAATCAATCAATCAATCAATCAATCAATCAATCAATCAATCAATCAATCAATCAATCAATCAATCATTCAATCACTTCAATAAGTTTAGAACGCATCCTGACAAGATAGAGTAAGTCATTTATAAACTTTGGTGTTGGGGGTAACAATTAGGTGCTCACAAACACTTTGCCATTTTGATTCAGTTGTGCTTTTCTTTACATAAACCTAAAATTACTAAATAACGGCATGACGCCATTCATGTGATTCATTGGTTAAACTGCGTCATGTTAGGTTCGAGGGTATAATGTTATTATTGGGTTAAACAAACAGATTTATTCATAAAAAATACTTCTCTCTTTCATTTCACAGAAACGTCTGGAATCTTTCAATTTACCAATTAATTTGCCAATTTAAGGACTACATGACTGTATTCGAGTACAAGTCATATAGAAACTATTATAATGATGTGGCTATAACAAATATCGCGCAGTTGTGTGTACGCAACAGCATATAATAAACCTTTTTGGGGGAGTAATCAGGCGCCTATAAGTGTTGCGTTTACATTGAGAATCGTCATTTTCTTCTAACGTCATTATTTGTATTTTATCCGACAAAAAAGCAAATTTTTCTTCACAACATTCAATTTCCTCTCCTAATGTCATCCAGAGAGCAAGGCTTAGGGGCAGTACACAAATCGATCAAATACACAATCTGACCTTGAGGGTTAAAGGGCCATTCATGTTTTTGCTATAATCCAAATATTGTCTTGATGTTAAAGATATGGTCATGGTCACCATGGCTATAACACCCATATCAAAGTAAATATGGATCTTTATGTATTATAAACGATGGCAAAAGAACAAAAAATTGTAAAATGAACGGGATCTGCGCTAAATTCACATGGTGGCTCATTCATACCCCACCCGTGTTTTTTCTCCCAAAAGGCCTCGTAATTAATTACATGAATAATTCAATTTCATGCAGTGGGATATTTTGGTATAGTAGATCAATTACATGAATAATTCAATTTCATGCAGTGGGTTATTTTCGTACAGTAGATCTGAAAGTTAGTTCATAAGTAACCTCACAGTCACCCATTAATTCAAGTTCTTTCAATTCACGACTGTACTGCGGCAACATCCTGAATGTGACTTTAAGCTTAAGACGACTTTGCAAGTGACATTGAACGAGCCTGAACTCTGGAGGTCAACATCCGGCTTCTTTTGTAAAACCAATGTCTCCTTTTTCCCTATGGGATTAAATCTTTCTCCTTCCACTGCAAGTCAAATCTGACGTTTCTCCTTTTCTGTATTTCCTTCGCTGTCTCGTTTCCCCTAACGGTTAGATTATTCCGGAGTCGCTGTTGTGGTTTGTTTTTTATTCTAAACCAGATTTGAGCATATATTTAAGGTTTTTAACCGTTTCTGCTCTGTACAGGTTCCTGACGGATATTCAGTTCGTTTTCTTCTGCCAAGACGCGAGTTAAAGTGATCCATTAACTTCATGTTGTTTCTTTCCCAAAAGTGATATTTGAGACTTCAATCATACGCTAATAGAATTGTAAGATCCTTTAAAATGATATGTGAATGTTTCATAGAAAAAGAAACAAAATTATCTAGCAAGAAAAACAAATAATGTCAAATATCATCACCAACTGCCCATTGATTTTGACTACGATTTTCAATTCAATTATGAATATGTCCATAATTTATTAGGGAGTCATTTTGAAAAATCAAAACCCATTTCATTCTTCCGTTACAATAAGCTAAACAAAAAGGTATAAGAGAAGTGTAAAAGCTCCAAGTGATTTGGTTGAATAACTTTAAGTTTATAACATTCTTTATTATAACATTTGTATGCCTCTCCCCTCACTCTCTTTCTCTCCTTATATTATCAACGTTTTGAACTTGTTCTTTTCTTCTCCCGCCAATTCGAGTCGAGATCTGATGTCTCCCATTTTCTAGCTCCTCCGGTTTGACCCGACCTCATTAGTCTGCCTCATTATTGTCATCTCGCTTTCGTCAGATCCGTCACGTTGTTGACGCGATGTGTCGAGGATGTGACAGTGATGGTCGTGATGTAGACATGATAAACCCAGAGAGGGCATAATATTATACATTAAAGGGATCTAGTCACATTATTGACATGTGCAAAAACTGACCAAAGGTTGACGATCAAATGTGTATTTCTGTGATCTGATAATTATGTCCACTGAGTGATGATTCCATGGTAAATGAATGGCATAATTATATGGCCGAGTAAAGAGCGAAAATGCGAAGTGATATAGCTAACTAATTGTACTGACTTTGTGCACAGTTATAGTTATCCAGTTATATTAATAATTATAATTATAAATCTGAACACTTGAACCGTTCGTAACAGAATAGAAATTTGGAAAACCCAAACCTGTCCCATGCCTCTAGTGATAATACGAAATGAGGTTTTTAAGAACCGATAGAGTTCCAACTTCTAAGTAAGTTTTTCAGGATTTTGACAAAGATATTACATGTAGTTACATAGAGAGTGGAGGGGGAATGGGGTGAGTAAACTCACCTGTGGTGATTTTGGAGTTTCTAAAATAATGCTCATCAGTTTAACTCTCCTGTCCCTATACATCATGTATATAGCATCCTCATTAGCGCCCCATGTCGTTGATCATATCCAGCACTTTGTTTATAATTATTATCATGATGGTGTCTATCATGTGATATTATGGTTTGCCTCAAAGGTGTCACAATGGCGATAGCGTCATGACAAGTGTAACAAACGCCTTAAAAATAATAAAATAACACCCTTTTTTCAATATTTATTTCCTTTTTTAGAAAATGAATTCTTATGTAAAGCTGTCTGACTCAACAACTATGCACATATATGGATTAGAATATAACTAATCTAGATGATATTATATTATCATGATTAAAGTTTTTTACTTTTTAGATAACGAATTCGTACTGTATAAGTATACTCTAAAGCTACCGTACACGTCTTAGCATCTATGGAAATCTATGGATAAGAATAAAATATTCCAACTTTGCCTTTTTATTATCGAGCTGACAAATTTGCTCGAGTATTATTTTGCTGTTCTCGTGTTTGCACATAATAATCTACTTCCAACAGTCACCTGCAGGCCGGTTAAGTCGTGGATAAGATTATAATTACTTCCAATATTTGTGTATATCAGTCTTTAAACCCATGATGTTAGTTTGAGATTTGCCTTTTTAATAAAATTACAGATATATATAACGCCACTTGCCTCAGGGTGTCTAATTGATCATGTTGATTATGGAAATGTATGGACAGGAATAATTCGCCAGTTATTTTATTAGGATTAAAAGGGAACACTTCTCTTCACCTTAATAATGCAAATCTACGGATAAGCATATTATTTCTCTTCATAAAAACGTGATTAGTGTTGGTCAGTTTATTTATTTGTTCCTTTTACTCAAATCCTTCAATAGTTTTCCTTGTCACGTCTGTTATGCAAATGATTGTATAAGAATAAACATCATAACTATATCCCTCGTTCGGCCCTTGATCGGCCTTTGCCAGTTACATATTGCATCTATGACCGCTTGAGCACTCTCGTCTTCAACAAAATGTTAAATAAACTCCTGCACTTAATATACAAATAATAAATACATGGATAATATTAGCATTATCATATCTCTATCAATTTTGTCAACCAAAAGTAGCTTAATCATAGTCATGGTATTAGGCCGCATTATATTTTGGCCCTATTTAAATTGAGTATTTAACGATTTCGCTTTCACCTCTATCCGTGTATTCAATTTAATATGGACGATGGCTTAGCAAAAACACCTGGGCCCGAATTCATAAAACCGCTCGGGCTTAGTTTCATCTTCTAAATCTTGTTGAGATGAAAGGGCTAACTATGCGACATGGTAGATTTTTAGTTGTAAACTAGAGTTGTAAATTAGAGTAGAATGATAATTGATGCTTACATAGATAACCAAATTTAGTGATGACATACGAGAAATTTGCACAACTTACTTACCCCTATCATCGAAATAAACTTCAAACGGAAGTAAGCTAGCGCGGTTTTATGAATACGGTGTCCTGCATATTATTTTTTTTTTTTTGGCGTAGCGTGGTCGGACTAATTGGGGTGGGGCACACCATTATTTTATTAAGTTATTGTTACACAGATGCTACCATTATGTTGTTGTTTTTGGGCAACCTTGCATGGTACATGGTACATCATACGTATTTGTACACAGATATTCCCATAATATTTTGACAAATTTTGGGGGATGGGTGGGGGGGGGGGGGGGGGCACGACACTGACGTTTACAGTGCCCTTACAGTGGCGTAGCTATTGATATCCTATACAATAACATTAAAAAGGCCCACAGAGGTGGGAGAGGGAGGAGAGTGGGGAGGAGGGTGGGGAGGATTCCCAATAGGGCGACAACATGACCTAAAATATCTGCATGGTGTTATTAATGTATTTACTCATAACGAGGAAAATGCAATGGCCCCCGTCTTTTGTTATTCTTTTTTTTGTGTATGTACATTACCGTTTGCGTAACTATGTCTTTGTAGGCAATTCTTCTCATTATCGATATATTTTAATATTAACTTTAAAGGGATCACACACGACAATGATAATTGGAAAAGATAACAAGAAGTATATTTGAACAATTGTAAAATGTAGGAAAATAACTCGCACATCATCGATGAAAGAAACGCAATAGCGCCATCATGCGACCGGGACTTAACAGTTAACTATGTCGGTGAGATGATAGTTCGTGCAATAGGAGAAAATCACGTTTATAAAAAGACCTCTCGTGTAAAAAATACATGTAGTATTATAGCCTAATATATCACACACTTACGCATGGTATAAAAATGAAAATGACACCAATTCAACTTTCGTGTAATATTCAACAGAATGATGATAATCTTCTACTATTGAACCTCATAATCCTGATAATCAGTGTTTTGAAACGGGTTCCAGATTAATATTTTTATCAAGTGAAATTTGTATTCTGCAACGCGTTTCAAAATGCTGATTATAGATAGTTTCCAAAGTCACATCACTCGATCATAACATTATAGCTTAGCTTACGCAAGGATGTTCATAATTTCAATACATGCACCCATCATTATTATTTTTAACCAAAGATAAACGATTTCATATTTTAAAATAACATTGTGATAATGTTGAAAAACCCGTCATTGTCAAGTTATAACCAAACTCATTGTTTTAACAACATATTTTATATCCGTTTTTTCTTTAACAATTTTACCAGTGGTTAGAAAAAATAGACGAACATATGATTAGCAACACACAAACCGCATAAATAATTTGTATGCCATAACATTATTATATATTACTGCTATCATTTTATTCCGCTCGCATAACATTTAGTTAATTGATATCGTGTGCATATGTGTGTATATAGTTCGTAAATATAACATGTTTTTAAATAAAAATTCTAAAGAGTTAAACGATAATAATTATCAACCATGCAATTCCAAAAAAAAGTATACGAAACGACAACATACGGTATTAGCGCACTTATTTTACAAGAAAAGCTATTATATTTCGTTTCGCATTACATTCATTTGTATATTTGATATCGGGTTTAAAGTTAGTGAATCAAACGGTGTTTTTTTCTTCAAAATTCAAACCAGTTAAACCGTAATCATTTTTAACTTATACATTACGAACAAACCGTATACGAATCAACACCTTAAAATAACATATATTATAATGAATAAATTAAATTACAATTTCGCTTCGCAAACATTTTGTTAATTTGATAGTGTGTAGTTTGTGAATACGAAGGGGGTTTCAAATAAAAAGAAATAGAACGAGTTACTAAAAAAAACATCCTTTATACGAAACAAAAGCATGCATTGACATGATTTATAAAATATATTATATTTCGCTTCGCCGACGATTTTCGTAAATTTGATCTCGTGTAGTAAGTGATAACAACGTATTTGTATACAAATTATAATTTGTTCGTGTTAAACAATAATATTAACTTACAATACGAACAAACCGTATACGAAATAACACAATAAAATTACACATCTATCATTTCTATGATAGTTTATGAAAGGTATTTAGCTTCGCATGACATTTGGTGAATTTGATATCGTGTAGTTACAACGTCATTTTATCAGAACTAAAACAAGTTAAACAATAAATTGAATACAATATTGACTAACAAACAAAAAAAACCGTATGCGAAACGATGACATAAAAATAAAATAACGCTTAGATATAATACAGCAATCTGAGCTGCAGCTGTTGAGCTCATTTTATACGGGTTGTCCGTAGATCACCTCGCCCGAAGTAGCGGGCTAAGTGTAGCGTGGCTGCTCGCTGATTTGCGTGACTGCTCCGCTGACCCGTGTAACTCAGAATCACGTATACTGTATAACCGTAGGCGCCAAAATTGGCGTCCATTGCACAAGATGTACTACTACTGGTAGTACTCCAGACCTACGCGTTTTGTGTTATACACTCAATGCGTATTGGTGTTAAAGGAAGTATAATGCCAATTTTATGTTTATTGAATCATAACTTTGAATATATATATAATGTACAGATAATTTAAATATTACGGCATTTGATCACACATTGATTTGTATGCAACAGGTTCTCTTCGACTGTTAGCCAACAAGTCACGGTTTTGATTATATATAACTTCATAATTTTAATCATGGAACTCCCGAATTTCTTAACGTTTACAGGAATAGCTATTAATTACATTGTTTCCATATAATACAAACCAAACACAGAAGTATAACATGACGGAAACCCGACAAATTGTTACTCTTTTAATTTGTATTTATGGCTCACTCTAATTGGTGTCGAATCTTTAAAATATTTCTAGAGTAAAAAACATACATGTTTATTGTATATAATCCATTATCTCCACGTTTCTCGATATGATCTCGATAATAATACTTATAGAACGAAACAATGTACAAAACATTCAATAAAATATAAGTTATCCAGAATATTGAATGAAGCAGACGTTGTTATAGATATCCGTGAATAAACTAGTCTAGTAGTAACAAATATAATTATGTTTGTAAAATATGGAATACATTTCTATTTCATAATATCTTCATATAGTATCAAATATCCGGAAATTACAAAAAGAGTAATACATTTAAACAACAGTTATAATGAGGACTAGAACGTGTTTTTATTATTTAATAAGATGATTATTGAAATAAAAACCTAAATATTAAAACGGAACTGTTATGGAATGTTGATAAATAATATCCAACTCGGAAGCTACTGTTCATTTCTGTTTTACATAATTATACATTCAACCTGTAAGTATATATTAACACGAAAGTCGTTCATTCGTAAATATTATGATTTATGATCATAGTATATTAATGACTGCATAATTTCTTTAATATGGGCTTTCACGTTCATAGAAAACGATATGCAATCAGAGCTCAAGCTGACGCTGCATGTGACAACGAAGGCTGCGCATCGACCAATATGACCGTATACATAGACAGAACATATAGTCTAACATTATTAATACATGTAATCTATTCATTCATCGCCTATGTTCAGTCATACACGCTTGCTTCTGAAGGACCGATTAAATTGCCTAATTTATTATTTTGTTCCATGCAAATTTAGCATGTTAACATGATCTATACATTGCCACAATCCTCGACACTTATAATGTACTTGGAACTCTAGCGGTTCTTACATACGTCGTTGTGTTCGTATTACCAACACAAGCATGGAGCAGATGTCGGTTTTCCGAATTTCCCTTTCGTTTTAAAATATTTAAGATTGAAATGTTCAGATATATAATTATCTACTGGATACTTATAACTGTGTACAAAGTCATTGCACTGAGTAAGCGAATATCAATGTTCTGTTTTGCTCATTACTCGGTCATATGGCATTCATTTACCATGGAACCTTTATAAATCACTATAATAATATAAGTGCACATATCAGATCAAAGAAATACACATTTTATCATCCATTTGCCAGTTTGTGCACATGTTAAAAGTTACAAGATCCCTTTAAGGCATTTTATACATCTAAATTAGTTGATTTGCAGAGACAGTGTCATTAGACATGTTATAAAGGAAAGAGGTTAGGTGTATAGACTGTTAGATAAACAAAAGAAAGAGCTTTCAAAATGGTTCCATTAAAGTTTCATAAATTATTTTTAAAAACGGCATTACTAAACACACTGTAATGTTACTATAAATGAAAATGAATTATATTAGGGGAAAATATCGGATTCGTTCATAAATCCATTATTATAATACCTTCTTGCTGTTTTGGACCAATTCGTTTGCCTAATGCAATTTTATTTCAAACATTTCCAATGTAAGTACAAGTCATTACATCTAAATTGTTGTTGCTTCGCAATATTCGCGCCATTAAAAAGAAAGAGGGGAGGGGTGGAGGCAAATTAGGGATGTATAGTTTTCCAAACGGTCTCAGTGCAAATGTATACGCAATATCTCAGTGGGGTACTAAAATCAAAACATGATGCGTTAAAGCTGAATAAAAACGCATTGCGTCTTTAACTGCCAATTGCCCAAATGAATCGTTGCAGTCACATGCATAATAAGTCATTTAAGTGTTCAATGCCATTATCGTCGAGAGGCAAAGGCTTAAATGGCCGAGAACTGATTGGTCTTGGCCGGTTTTAGCAGCCATGTTTTGTCGCACATTACAATAACTAGCCTCCCGAGAAAGCCGTGCCCCACGGTCACAGCCGTAAACTGCTCCAAAAATGAGTCTCCGATGACCCAATAATTATCATTTTCAGGAAAAATGCCTGGCATTTTCTTGTCTGACAAGCTGTCTTAATTGGAAGTAGCGCCTGGAGGAAAGTTTTGTAAGGACAAGAAAACAAAGAAGGAAATTCGAGCGAAAGATTAAAATTCGAGAATTCGAAAAATTTGAGTACTTTTTTTTAAAAGGTAATATTAACGCACTCGGGAGACTGAGGTAGCACGAAACGTATGCATGCAAATGTATTATTTATCAAAGCAAACGAATTTTCGCGGTAAAAAAGTTTAATGTGGAAATTAAATCAACGGGAATTCCGATAAATTGCTAATATCCTAAACATGTTTTTCCAAACATTCTCTGAGGCACAATAAAATGGTATCGATAGCCTCATAAGTATTATAAATTAGAACCAAAATTACACGTTTATATCATATTTATTGTTAGACGGGGTATAAGACATTAGTAAACAACTTACAATTCGTTGATTCTTTAAACTGTTTCAGAAACAAAGACGTCAATCAGAATCATTCTAACAATACTGGACTCACTTCTCTTTGAATTTATAATATTATTTTCGTATTTATATTTTTTGCCTCGACGAAGGATCTGCTATAGGTTCGAAAGCTCGGCTACATTGACTTAAGCCCGGCGCAGACAGAGCCGACTCGACCCGATCCGACTGGTTTTCAGTCAGGCTAGAGTCAGTTTCGCTCAGTCGGAGCCGATCCAACATGTTGAATCGGCCTCGAATGACCTCCGACTGACACTTGACTGGAAAACCGGAGTCCTGAGGCAGCGCATACTGAGATAATCAGGCTGAAAACCAGTCGGATCGGGTCGAGTCGGCTCTGTCTGCGCCGGGCTTTAGTTTGCCTTTATAGCGGAAAAGCACTTTTCAGCGGTTTTTGTAAATTTCCTTATTTTCTTATGTCAACTTTCCTCGTATATTTTAGTGGAGTTGTTTCTATATATTCACACTAGATATATATACCGATGCTAACGATTTATTTGACCACCGTAAATGGGAGTTTGTATTCAAGGTTAACATGATTGGAAATTGGATTATATTTGTCCAATAACTATGATTTAAACATGTATAAACATATCGGAGAGTAATAATCAATATAATTTGATATTAAGAGCCGAATGACTTCAAAAGGTTCTAAATCCACTTTATTAACTTGAGAAAATAATATACATAATTATATATTATATATAAGTATATTTTAGAAAATATATTTTATATCATTCTGTCCATCTTTGTACAGATGCATAATATATAGGAATATGAAAACTGATCGTTCGTGTGTGTGTTTTTATAGCACAATATACAATTTTTTACAAATTACTGTTAGCATCAAGTAAGTATCACAAACTTCCTAAATTGTTAAAAAAATTATATTTCATTGAAAATTAAACTGATTTATTAACTTTGTTCATTTCCAGATTTTATTTCAATGAACATCCAAACTAATACAAAATAACAAATATGGAACTAACATTCACAATTTTATCACACGTAATTGCGTAAATAAAACGCCAATCTTTTTTCCACTTCATCAATCAAAACATGACAATAATAATACCTTGTTGTGTGTGTTGTGTTTGAACAGAGTTAGACAATAACGGAGAGGTGATAGACGATAGACGATGGGATTCAAATTACCATCAGAGGAAAGTGTATGCTCAAACATAAATACCGTTATTCACTGTAGTTAGGTAAACGTGGAACTAAGAATATTTTGTTGTATAATTGATCAGATCTATAGTGATACAAAATTGAGAAGAAGAACAAAAAATATTAACCTAATACAAAAAAGGAGTAAGGATTCGACCGGAGGAAATATGTAATGGCGGACAAATGTTGGGTGTTCATCGCAGGGGGTTTCACACACATATGACTCAAAATCCCCCCTCTAGTTCACACCTTCATAATATCTCGAGCTTCCCCTATTACCATTGTTCGCTCGACATTACTGGGTTATCGCTGCGAAACATGGGGGAAACATTTTCTCAGCTCGGGTGTTAATAGAAGGTCGTCAAAAGGGCGACATTTTGTAGACATAAGCGCAACTGTCAGAAGTTGACTTTTAGCTGATTATTTTCCAACAAACTCCGCTTCGAGGTATATTTGGAATTAACTTTAAAGGGGGATTCCACCCTAGACACACGATGTTTCCTTTGAAAGAAGGTGGATATTAAGGGGCCTTGCAAATTTAAAAAAAATCCAAACATCCAAATAAGATTTGGATAGAGCTCACTCCACCCACCCACCCCCCTATCCAAACTTCTTCTTTCTTCTTCTTTTTTTTTTTTTGGGGGGGGGGGGGGGGGGAAATCCATCTCCGACATGGACAGAAAAGACGAGTAAAGTGCATTTATTTACACTAAATCTTTATTTTGGGTGGGGTATTCCATTTTTTAAAAATCCAAAATGGCCCTGGACCCACCCACCCACTTCCAAATCTTATTTGGATGGTTGGAATTTGTTTTAAGGGGACCACCAGGCAAAGAACAACACATTATTATATGTTTTGGTACCGTTTTGTGATATCAAATAGATACCCAACATTTTGCAAAGGGTTGTGTAATTCATAAACAAAGCAATTAATTTCCACCACTTACGGAACCACTAATATTTCCTGGTTCGTACGGGCCAAACATTTGCGAGTGCGTCAATGCGATTCACGCGTACGTTTGTAGACAATATAATCCCGGGCAATTCGTTCGCTCTGCACACATTAGTCTTCGCAATTCAGACCGCATGAACGCATGCTTTAGAATGGTGAGGCGTTTTCCAATTATATATATTTTTTCTGGAAACATATTTTTGTGAACTTGTTGATGGAATGGAATACTAAAGATGTTACCTTTCTTTAATAAGAATATTATTTTTGGGTGGTGGTACCCTTTAACTTTGCAAGGCCCCTAAAGAGGAATGGAATAATGAGCGAAAATTTGAGCACACAATTATAGTATAGATCAACAAGAAGTATATTACAATAATCATTACATCCGGCCTGGAATAATGTTGCATCACAAATCTCATTGAATCAATTAAATATTGGTTTGTGAACATCAAGTACAAACACGTAATACAATATTAAAGGGTCTGCAGATGCTAGAGTGATTAAGCGACGGTTTATTATTTCGAGCTGTATGATCAAGTCTCAAATATAACTTTTTGAAGAAAAACAAATCTTTTGGAATACAATTTCACTACATGAAAATACTCTATGGTAGCTTTAAGTAGTCATGTTCTGATGGCTTGATTGTTTTGAGAATGTTTTTATGTTATATCAAAAACATCTCTATACACTGATTTACAATTTCACGACGCATACACAGTACGTTAATGATGCCTTCGAAACATTTTTCTCTCTTAGTAAACATCCCCTGCAAAAACTCGATGGCAGCTTTAAATTTAAGTATTCATGTTTTTGGTTTAATCCAAGGTTTGATTGATTTAAGAATGGTGTGCTGCTTGCAAAATCAAGTTTGTACATTCATTTACAATTCGTATACGATGCACACACACTATTACATAATAATTCGTTTCAATTCATTTCTGTCTCGATATAATTCCACTGCTAAATACTCTGAGATAACTTTAAGTATTTATGTTTTTGAAAATACAATAACTCTTAATGCAAACCCTCTATAGTAGCTTTAATTATTCATGTTTTTTCCACTACATGCATGCGTATCATCTATGGTAGCTTTAAAGGGGTAGTTAAGTTTTGGTTTAGAGGGCGCTTCGAGAAATAATTTTGTGTGAGGTAAATTAAATACTAAGGGTCAATTTAAAAGAGCACACAATTTTAAAGACAGAATCAACTTTGTTTAATAATCAAATTCGGTTTAGAAACAGCAAAATATCCATATATATCCGATTTGAATACATGTTGGGGACCAACTTTTATTTAATAATTAAATAAAATAATTAAAAATAATACATATATTTGAAAATATAACAAAATTGTTTTTAAATTGTTGTTGATGATCTCTCTATTAAATCATAAGTTTAACCAAACATCACAGTCACATTTTAAAATTTTTAAATGGTTGAAAATTGAAATGTCTGGAAGGAGTCCTCTTGTGTTAAAGTGATCCATTAACTTTATATTTGTCCCCCAAAGTAATATTTGAGACTTCAATCAGATACCCATTTCGTTGTAAGATTCTTGAGAAGGATATGTGTCTGAGAATTTCATAGAAAAAGGAATAAAATTTACTTAGTGTAAACGGGAAAAAAACAATGTCTGATTTGATACCGATCGTTCGCGTGAAGTATCCGAATTCGGATACTACGGACGATTGAGTATCCGAATTCAGATACTCTTGACTACGGTCGGAACCGTCTCTATAGACACTCTTAAATTCGATCTTAAATATTATATATCCATGCTTACGGAGACATTTGCAAAATCAAAACCCATTACATTATTGTTACCATTAGCCAAACAACAACGAGTGGGAAAGCTCCAAGTAAATTTAGTTGAAATCGTACACAGTTAATGGATCACTTTAATGGCTGCTTTTCGAATAAATACAGCCCTGTAACTTAAACCGTACTTCCTTTCAAGCATCATTGAATGATAACCGTTAGTTTTCACGGTTACTTACAAGTGTATAGTTATTAAGATTCGGTATGACCAAAGCGGTACTATCCCTTTAAGTATTCATGTTCGGAGTCATGTCGCGGTCACATTATGCCACAGACCCTACGACCTTCCCCCGCCTAGACATCACGGGCTTTATTAGGGGGTAATGCACAGTAAATGAGAGAACACAGCAACCAGAGTAAAAAGAGATATAGAATAATGTTGAGAGATAGAGGGATCGGGGGAGAAATGGAGAAAGGGTTCTGTCGCACTATATACCTACTCTTTATATATTCATGTCGCGCGTATCAGACAGAGTGTAGAAAGAACTACTTGTACATCAGTTGATGTGGAACGCGAAATTCAATAAATTAAGTTGAATGTATTAAAGATACTTAGTTGTCAAATTTGGGAATTCGCACAGGGCAGCGCCATGTTTACAAAACCAAGCGGACTCGTGCGTGAGCGCGACACCCGCGCAATTCATAAGCATTATGCAAGCGACAGAGCGCGCGGTGTGCGCATAACATGGCGCCTGTCAGTGAGTTGTTTGAAAAGGCGCCACCTGACGCGACGACCCCTTCTCTTTAATCTTTGCAGATCTATAATAAAGTGCAATTCTTAAAATAAAAAATAAATATGTGTGTCCGCTGTACTTGATATAAATTATATCTTACAGCTATATACACGGATACGAAGAAGATACAATCTTCATCAGTCATCTGAAAAACCCAGTCGAGTGAGTGGGATAGGTCCTGTAGATGGGTTATAGACATCGGATGATGATGGGGGGGGGGGGGGGGGGGGGGGGACCGCCATAAAACCCCGTCTGTACTGTGAGTCATGTATCATTCATGGCGCTCTCCTATCTGTAACTTATCCCCCAATTCGATCCACACAATTTCGTTAACTAGCAAATCATATAATTATAGAATCATAGAATTCAACGGCTTAGGATTAGATATTTTGAATAGGGTGGGGGTCCACCATAAACCCTACATTCTGCCCTACTGGGGTTAACCCACTGCATGTCCTGATGGACATGATTATTACTATACGTGGACATATTGTAACATCATTGTTTGTTTGATCTTTGCATTTTCAAAACAATACATAATAGTAATTGTAGATAACATTTTCAAGTATTTACAATAGAAAGTATAACATAATAAAGAATAGTACAAACAAAAATAATTTCCATTTGAAGTAATAGAGAAAGCACATAAATGCAGGTTACCGCCATTATAACGCATTGTCGTTAATGGTACATGACCCTGTTAACTTGTTTTGTCGGTGGCCATGTCGGGCAAGTGAAATGAAACTCAGTTTACACATTTTGGTGGCCCAAAACAATTATCACATCATAAGCACAAACCATAATTATTATCACGGCATTGTCAAAATAAGATTTGACAATAAACATTACACACATCATAATTATCAGTATAGAAGTAGCCTATTTCAGTGACATGTTGCATAATCCCATAATGTATACAATGTAAAATGATTAATTGTCTTTCAATATACGGTTAACCTATTTTGATGGAGTTTATTTTAACAATTAATAATAATATAATATAAACAGTTCTGCAGAAAATAACGATGAAATTAACATAAATTCAATCATCGAGTTCAATCATTTTATCATCTGTTTACAGTTTTGCAAAAACCAATCATTCATGTTCTAATGACTTATATAATGTCAATTAAAGGGGTAGTACAGTTTTGGTATTAGGCTGAGCTTTTGTAACCAAAACCTGCACAATAACACTACAAACTAATAGTTATAACTCCACCATGCTCGAAAGGTATAGAAAATTACAAACGACTAAGTAAAAAGCCTGTTCTCATTCAAAAAGAGCCATTAAACACAAGAGGGCGCTTTTAAAAAACGCATTGGTTTCAACCATTTTTCATACAAAATTATGCATGTGATGTTTTGTTGAAATAAAGATTAAATAGAGAGCTCATCAACAACTATTTTAAAACCTCTTTTGAAAATGTTTGAAAAAGTGTATTAAAGCATTTGTTTATTTTTTTATAAATATATCTGGGCCCCAGATTTATTACGATTGGATACATTCATTGATATGAGCGTCATACGTACTATATAGAAATCTTAAATCAAACGCAATTGTTGCAGAACATTTTGACTAAATCATGTCATTAGAAGAATTACGTGACATGCGCACGATCTTCAATGACAAATGCATGCTCAGTTACCCTCTTTTCTTTGTAGGTAAATCGTAATAAATCGATGCAATGACAATTGCATGCTAATTGCCAAAATACGGACAACAAAATACTAAAAAGAATGCATAACCGCGGTTTTTATTTTGGCGCCAAAAATTCCCATCCCATTTAAATCTCAACCCAAAGCCTATGGTGCATGTGATCCATATGCAATACACACATTATCTTTACTCTTTTATTATGGATATAAATTAACGACTTATAGAATATGATACTGTAGAATGTTATGTCAAAATACAAAAAAATGTGAATTTTCGCGCCGAAAAACCCCTAATGGTGCTCGTATACACGTGTACACGGTGCATATACACGTGTTGCACAAATAAGAATGAAACTATAATCCCTTGTTTGAATGCAAAGTCAAACAAGCATTATACGAAGAAAACTAATGTGTGTAAGACAGATAGCTTGTTTGAATACAGATGAACGACCAGCAGTCAATATCTCATCGTAAACTAAATGATACTAAAATGATGCATTTATTTGGAAATACGAATGAGAGTAAAATCAATTGTCCGGATACGGTTGAGCACGCGGTATGTGGACATTGCGTTGCAAATTTTACTAATTTTCACAATATATATCATAATAACTGTGTGTAAAATTAACACTACCCTGGGCTAACATTAGACATGGACTGTCAGATATCACATAATGATAAATCACGTGTTGAATAAAAAATACATTATTGTGTGGTATTAAACATCACATAATATTAATCACATGTTGAATAAAAAATACATTATGTTGTGTTATTACGCA
>JBAMJV010000815.1:0-114904 GCA_037951105.1 Echinarachnius parma
GGAAATATCAAGAATAATATTTGCTATACTTAGTACTTAATTTAGAGAATGTGGTCCGATTTTGTATTTAAGTTTAATTTGTATTCTTTTCCATAGTGATTACAGC
This sequence comes from Echinarachnius parma, assembly GCA_037951105.1. Lineage (NCBI taxonomy): Eukaryota > Metazoa > Echinodermata > Echinoidea > Clypeasteroida > Echinarachniidae > Echinarachnius > Echinarachnius parma. The sequence continues at coordinate 107 of JBAMJV010000815.1, forward strand.
CACCCCCACCTTGCAAATGGAGCATCCCATTTCATTGTGAATCACAACTTGACTCGATTGATCAGAGACGGCTTTTCAAAGCCCATCATTGTTTGTTTTAACAAGAATAAAAAGTCTCCACAATTTGAAAATATTTCATTTTTATGAGGTTTCCAAAGAGTGATCTACAAAAAAAGTAAGGTCAAAGAAATGTGAGAGCATATTTTCAAATAATCAAATTCGATCATGCAGTGCAACATCGTAGGCTGTAGTCGATTGACTTTGCATGTGACTGCGTATGACTGAGTTGTGTCCGCTGTGAAGCCGAATGTTGTGACTTGCGTGTGACATTGTTTACGAAGAATCTGGAGTTTGTTTAATAAAACACAATTTTAAAATAAGGCAATTGACTATAGGGTTTTCAGACATTGCACAGAATTCTGAGGTCAAATAACGGTGAATTTCTCCTCTTCTATCATCAGATCATTTTTGTTTTGTCCCCGATTGATTGCCTATGGCAATTTTACTTATGTTTTTCTTTATTTTTTTCGGGCCAGTAAATTTTGGTTTCGGGCCACCAACATTTGAAAAATACAAATTTTACTGGCCCGACCGGGCCACCAGCAAAAAAAGTTAAATTCAAGCGTTGCAGTAGTCCTCGGTTGTGCAGTGAAATATCAAACATACAGGTCCACGTTTGCAGAGTAATTTGTTAACGTTCTCGATTACCGGGGCTTGTGTTTGTGTGCGTGCGTGCGTGCATGGGTACCTGCATGCAAGCTTGGGCCACCAACATATAAATTAGATCAAAATTTTACTTGCCCAAATACACAACCTCATGTTTGGGGGGGAGGGGGGGGGGGGGGGGGGGGAAATTGGGGCCACTAAAATTTGTGAACTCTTACTTGCGTAACTGGTCGACAAGGGAAAAACAGTCCATTTCTAGAGTGTGATTTCACCCTGGATGTATGAACATTATTCATAAAGAAGCATTATAGTAATACCAATTTTTTTTAAAATCTGCCCCCTGAGTTTAAATACAGTCCTAAGTTCATGCACAAACTTTTTTGAAGGTGCTCTTCTAGATCTGCAATTTGTATTTGCATGTAGCATGACATGAATAATATGAATTTATTTGGTTTCAGAATTGTAAAAAATCACACAAATATTTCCTTCATGAATGCATCCAACAGACACATTGAAAGGTCAGGATGGTGTACACGGAATGAGACTACCAGACTTTCAAACAGAAACTTGTGTGCTCGAAGGGGTGTACCTACATATTATAGTCCAACTTGTCCAAGCCTCTAAAGCTCAAAATTAGCATTGAACCAGGGCCACTGTAGAAAATGTAGAATAATTTGTGAGAAATCCATTGTACGTTGAATTGTATACATTATGTGCATTAAGCAAAGCATTCATTCAATCAATCAATATGCAAAGATTAGCTGATTGTAATGTACAATGTGTTAAACAAATTTAACACTTTAAATGTCAGGGATTTCGACAGCTGTATGGAATTTGTGTGTTCAACTGTTCATAGAAGTGCAAAAGATCTGAGCACTGATTTAAATTGTTAAAAACATGAATGACTCGCGCAGGACAGTAGGGCAAAAGTTTGGACAATTCTCACCTATTGACATTCCGATTCCCTGAAGGTTGAACCAAGGAGGACGTGCGATGCCACAGGTAGGTCCCGGCCAGGGTCCTTGAAAAAGTTTGTTTGTCTCTGCTCTATAGAACTACCCACTCTGAATTTGAGCGTGTTTTTGAGAGATCACGTGAGGTATGATAGTACTACCAAGTCCCTTGTTTATAATCTGAAAGTGATATTGATTTGCCCGGGCCTCTATTGATTTTACCAGTCCCCCCATTGTCACGACGGCGTCTAAAAGTTAAAAAAAAAAACAATTCATGAAGCGTCGGACATGCATGTCTAACTTGTGAAGAGTACCTTGTGGGACATTTGTTAGTCTAATGTCTGTCTGACATGTGAGAGCACATGTGCCCACCTTACAGCATAAATTTATTTTGGTACAAGTTACAGAAGGTTTGGCAAAGTTAGCACATTTGATTGTTTGATGGGACAGTTATTAGTTGTGGTGAGCAGTATAGGGAGCATTACTTTGGAATACTTATTTGCTATATCCGCTTTTAGTGCTGGTAAAAGGTATGCATTCGTCTATTGGTAATTCTTTGCACTTCTTTTCACTAACCCTAGGTACAGATCTCTTCCATAATTAGTTTACTAACTATATTAGTGTATGTACATCAATGAAATATATGCTTAAATCAATAAATGTCTGTGTTTGTATTAATTATTAGTAAATGTAAATTGCTTAATTTTTGTTTTTAGTCTTATTTATCTAGTTAGCCTCTTCAGTGCTCTTTTGCTATGTTATCCCAGAGGGACCAGCATCTATTAAAAAAAAAAAAATTATAACTTGGCCATTGGATACACTTCTGCACTTTTTGTGCACTCTCTCCACTCCCTGGGGAGCATTCAAGAATAAATAGATAATCACAAATATTCTAACAGCTTTAATATATATGTGATTATTATGCAAAATGATTTTTGATATTAACATATCAGTGGAAAGTGTTTTTGTTTAAAGTTATGAATATTTCTCATATTTAGTTTACAGGCTGTAGATCTATGTTCAATGTTGTAATGCTAACATTGCGATCGATCTACCATGAATTTGATGAAGAAATATGTTTACATTCAAGATAATTTGATAGTAATAATAGATAATCATATCAATGAGATTTCATATGTTAACAAAAATGGAACAAGAACATGTTTGTGTCATTGTTAGAGATGCACTTCAAATATTTGTGTAGATTGGCAATACTTATATTTGTTGAATCAAAGTACAATATTTAATAACCTTGGATAAACTCAATAGTCAATAAAGAGCTGCTCAAGTTCATATCTCCTTTCATTGTCATGCGACTGGGTCACTTTAGTTTAATAATCATTCAAATTTCTTTAATGAAGATAAAAGCAATGAACTTTGTTTTGATATTCACAAATATATTAAAAAAAGTAAACTGAACAATTTACACAGTAATGAATACTAAGGGCCAAAGATTAAACAAATAGTTCAGGGTGTGACACCAAACAACACAAGACAAAATTATGATTAAAAAGGAGCAAAGAAAATGAGCAAAGAAAATTATATCAGTTATGAAACACCATACAACAGTTAAGTGTTCAAATCTGAGAAGAAACAACAACAACAAAAAGCATTCTTTAAAGATGTACATTATGTACTTTGAATTTTACTGTTAGATCCATATTTATTTGTTTGCATAATCAGGCAATAAGCCAATAAAGCTGTTTGTGTTCAAATCAAAGTACAGGCTGGCATAACCTTGCATTTAAAGTCATTAAACAGATCCATATCTGAATTCATGGTCAAGCAAGGTCAGGCATTGGCATCCCTTCGTTCTCTTGAATATGTTTACAAACAAACTCTCGAGCCACTGGTCACCTTTGAAATGTGGACGCAGGTCACATGACCTACGTGACGTGTACATGTATACATGTAGATAATAATAGAATTTTGCATACCAGACATTGATACAGAAGGCTGTTTAAAGGGTAAGTCAGGCATTCACATTTAAATTAAACATTCAAGTTGTCTTTCAAATTATCATGGCGGCTAGATTAGGGGGCATAATTATTCCTTGTGACATTTCTGATAAAAAAAATAAATTTAAAAATAATATTGAACCACCCTCTTTGATGAGCAATTCCACCTCTAATTGATCTGTTGGAAGATGAGGAATTCATTATGACTATCAAAAATGATAATTATTTCACAAAGAATTAATTTGATCTTGCAAGAAAGGTTTGAATGTTCATTCATTGATATAATAATATGCTTTTAGATATTTATGGTTAGATACCTGACTGTCCCTTTAAATCTCATCTACGCAAATATATCTTGTTGATGGAGGGTTCCGATGCTGGGAGTAGACAGGAGGTTGTTCCCTTGTGAAAGACGGGAGAAAGTCGTACGAAGGTTTGAATTTCAATTCCTTTATGTATTTAATATGATGCTATTAGATATTAACGGTCAGATCCCTGACCGTCCCTTTAATTCTCATCTACGCAAATATATCTTGTTGATGGAGGGTTCCGATGATGGGAGTAGACAGGCAGTTGTCCCCTTGTGAAAGGCGGGAGAAAGATTAACGGTCAGATCCCTGACCATCCCTTTAATTCTCATCTACGCAAATATATCTTGTTGATGGAGGGTTCCGATGCCGGGAGTAGACAGGAAGTTGGCCCCATCTGAAAGTCGGGAGAAAGACGGGAGAAAGTCGCAGGAAAGATTTGCGTCACTTCACGCGAGGGGCATTCCAAGTCTCTGGTGAGCCCCAGAAAAGGAAGTGTGACAAAAATAAGAAGAGGCCCAGACCAGAGAACATTGTTGGGCTAGAGATGAACGTACGAGATAAACATTCGCTTAAAATTGCAGAGGATTTTTATACTGAATGTTATTAATGTTTCTTTACTGATGACTCAGTGATGAGCACTGGTTGAAATAGGTTAACGGTTAATTGGAAATGTCTGGTACTATTTAGATATAATCATGGGACTTGGATTTGTTTTCTAAAATAGCTGTCCTTAATATTGTTGGGGTAGAGATAAAAAGAGATCTCTAAAATTCTAAATGGACGAGATAAACATTCACTTTTATAGAGGACTATACTGAAATGTTTCTTTACAGATAAGCACTTTCAGAAATGTTTATAAATATGGTTTATTAATAGAACATAATAAATATTTATCAGTATTTTGATTATAACGTTGGACTTGATTTTTGTGTCATAACCCTTAAAGCTACTGGATATTGTAAAGATGAAATTATACACAGATCATACAAAAAAGAGCTAACACTCTCAGTAGTTGTACTATGTAGTTATGATTTACAACTGATGTAAACAGAGGTAGTAATGCAAAGGTATTTTTATGTGTCCACATATATTTGTATGTGTGAGTGTGCATGTACATGAAATACATATTTTGAAAAGGAATGTCATGCCCATCCCCATTGTGTCTTGTAGAATAAAAGCAACTGTCTGTCAGAGTCTGCAGGTAATTAGATTATGCCTCATTTCTCACATCCATTCGTGGGGCTTTATTTAGAAAATAATATCTTGTGAAAGGCTGTATTATAGTTTGTCATATTTTTGCAAGTTTAGATTTGTTTTGTTTCTCGTTTGTGGGGCTTTATTTAGAAATTAATGCATAGTGAAAGGATGTACAGTATGTATAGTATGTCTTATTTGTGCAAATTTATTGAAAGGAACTGAAATTCCCTCGATGTGACTGCTGGATATTATAACACTGCGCACTGCCATTAGGGATTTAATCCCTCATTTGTACATGTAGATTGTAGGTGCTATTTCTGGATTAATTTGAATTATTTTCATTTGACGCACACGTTCTGTACCTGTACATGTGTACATGTAATGTATGTAGGTGGTTATTGTGATCATTTCAGTACACAGTATAAATACATGCCCTTGAATGATGCATGGCTGTTTTAAAAAGTGATGAACATTGCATATTTATGAAGGTACAATGCACATTGTACATAGCAAACTACTGCTTACATGTATAAAAGGGAAATTAATAGCAGTCAAATTTTAGCAAAATGAAATGAATACACATGCAATATATACATTTAGAAACCATCAATATTCACCCCCTTCCATCCCCCATCCCCGAAAATAACTAAAAACTGAAAGGGAGAAAGAGAATAAAGAGGAAGTTTGCAATATGATTCCAGCTGATTCTATCCCATCCATTTGAGCATTTTTACAGACTTTCTTGCTTTTGTAATCATTAAAATCAATGTTCTGATTCTCAGAATTCTTGATCCATAAATGTTCATGATTTATGGGGTTGGTTTTGTTTTGTCTAGGTTATTTGGCGGAAGATAGCTCTGTAGAATCATTTGAATGGAATAACATAGAAACAACAGGACTATTTGCAGTGATTAATAACAAAGTATGTTATTGAGTTTTTAGTATCAGCGTGATTGTAGTTCTACATGTACAGTGTACCCAATAATTATTTGGACACCTTGAAAAAATCACTTTAATTTAAATGATGCTAGAACAAATTTTGAAGAAAATGTTTTGTAAAAAGCTGCCTTAATTGTATCCCCCGAACCACTTCGGGGGATACTATGGATTTGGCCTCGTCGCGCCGCCGCCGCCGCGTCCGCCGCGTCCGCCGCGTCCGCCGCAGAGATTTTCTTGTGAACGCTCTACAGGTCCGAGTTCTTGTCCGATCATTTTCTAATTTGGTATGAAGGTGTATTAAGGAAAGAGGATGAAGCCTATTGATTTTGGTGTGGGGCGGAGTCCTGGTTGCCATGGTAACCATGATATAAAGAAATAGTTAAGATTACCTTGTGAACGCTCTACAGGTCCGAGTTCTTGTCCGATCATTTTTTAATTTGGTATGAAGGTGTATTAAGGAAAGAGGATGAAGCCTATTGATTTTGGTGTGGGGCGGAGTCCTGGTTGCCATGGTAACCATGATATAAAGAAATAGTTAAGATTACCTTGTGAACGCTCTACAGGTCCGAGTTCTTGTCCGATCATTTTCTAATTTGGTATGAAGGTGTATTAAGGAAAGAGGATGAAGCCTATTGATTTTGGTGTGGGGCGGAGTTCTGGTTGCCATGGTAACCATGATATAAAGAAATAGTTAAGATTACCTTGTGAACGCTCTACAGGTCCGAGTTCTTGTCCGATCATTTTCTAATTTGGTATGAAGGTGTATTAAGGAAAGAGGATGAAGCCTATTGATTTTGGTGTGGGGCGGAGCCCTGGTTGCCATGGTAACCATGATATAAAGAAATAGTTAAGATTACCTTGTGAACGCTCTACAGGTCCGAGTTCTTGTCCGATCATTTTCTAATTTGGTATGAAGGTGTATTAAGGAAAGAGGATGACGCCTATTGATTTTGGTGTGGGGCGCGGTCCTGGTTGCCATGGTAACCATGATATAAATAAATAGTTAATATTACCTTGTGAACGCTCTACAGGTCCGAGTTCTTGTCTGATCATTTTCTAATTTGGTATGAAGGTGTCTTAAGGAAAGAGGATGAAGCCTTTAGATTTTGGTGTGGGGCGGAGTCCTGGTTGCCATGGTAACCATGATATAAAGAAATAGTTAAGATTACCTTGTGAACGCTCTACAGGTCCGAGTTCTTGTCCGATCATTTTCTAATTTGGTATGAAGGTGTATTAAGGAAAGAGGATGAAGCCTTTTGATTTTGGTGTGGGGCGGAGTCCTGGTTGCCATGGTAACCATGATATAAAGAAATAGTTAAGATTACCTTGTGAACGCTCTATAGATCCGAGTTCTTGTCTGATCATTTTCTAATTTGGTATGAAGGTGTATTAAGGAAAGAGGATGAAGCCTATTGATTTTGGTGTGGGGCGGAGTCCTGGTTGCCATGGTAACCATGATAACCATGATATAAAGAAATAGTTAAGATTACCATGTGAACGCTCTACAGGTCCGAGTTCTTGTCCGATCATTTTCTTATTTGGTATGAAGGTGTATTAAGGAAAGAGGATGAAGCCTATTGATTTTGGTGTGGGGCGGATTCATGGTTGCCATGGTAACCATGATATAAAGAAATAGTTAAGATTACCTTGTGACCGCTCTACAGGTCCGAGTTCTTGTCCGATTATTTTCTTATTTGGTATGAAGTAGGCTTGGGCGGTTCTGCCCCAGCTTGGAGTCGATTCTGATTCCATACCCATGTCTCGGTTCCGAGAAGAATCGGTTCTGAGATCGTATAGCGTACATGTACACATAACTCATACAATCACACAATCAGCTCTGTGTATGTGAGAAGGTAACTCGCCGGATCGCCTACCGCGCTGGCGATCCAGTTCTAACAAAAATTGTTAAAATGCAGTGCGTTTGTAATCGAGGTAAATCTGAACAGTTTGATATCATTTTTCCATAGAAATCATTTTAGAAATGCAAAAAAGTAATTGATTTAGGAATCTGGTTTATTTAAGAGGATTTGGGGCCACAAATGCACTGCATTTTAACCATTTTTTTTTAGAACTGGATCGCTTGAATTGCGAATTGCATGCATGCGTACGTATATGCGCTGTACACGTACGAACGCCAGCGTTGTTTTCTTGAAATAAATAAGACGGGACCGGTGCGGGAGAGACCGGGAGAGACTGTGTCTGTGCGAGACACGGCAGTTCCATGCGTTTGCGCGAAATAGTTTGATTCTATTCTGATTAGAACCGAGGAGAGTCGGCATAAGAGATCGACTCTCTTGAAACCGACTCGTTCTTGCGCGCGATCTCCCTTCCCCGCGAGTCGATTATTCACAGAATCGGTACAGTTTTGCACGTGTACCAGTAGTATCGATTACTCGGTTCTGCGCTATTCAGGAGTCGACCGTTGATTCCTATTTCTGGAATCGGGTAGAATCGAGTAATCGGTTCTGACGCCCAAGCCTAGTATGAAGGTGTATTAAGGAAACAGGATGAAGCCTATTGATTTTGGTGTTGGGTGGAGTCACGGTTGCCATGGTAATGCTAAGATTACCTTGTGAACGCTCTACAGGTCAATTGGTTCGGGGGATACATGTGCTCGGCTGCGCGACCCGCCGAGCGCGCAATTTCTAGTTCATTGTATGTGTTTATTAGATGTTGCTTTGTTGAAATCAAGATAAAATATAAGACCATTTTTGAAAAATTATCAAAATAGTTGGTTTCCTATTTTTCAGGGTGTCCAAATAATTGTTGGTTACACTGTATGAAGCACTCAATTGTATACTTTGCCTGAAAACTTACAAATAGCAGCCATAATCATAGATCTATAAATAATGGCACATGTTTTTACATATGACTTTGTGGCTTTTAAAGTTAGTGTTTCTTTCAAGTAATTGGAGGACGCAGCCAAATATAATCGCTAACAATCAGTATTAGAGTGAATGCTCCTACAAGATCTAAATGTCAGGAATTTAAAGAGACTGTAGAGACAGATCTGAGTCTTACATGTAAATCAATAGCATCCATGGTCCAGTGTTGGCTAAAACAAAAACAATACCCAATGACATTTGGGGTAATAACTTAGGCCTGCAATGAGCTTTGGAGTGTGGGATGAAGGACATTTCTTAATGAGCTACATACATGTATATGCTCAAAACTTGCACGATTACATTGTGTATACATCGGGCTAACAATGTACCACAAATTTTGACCAGCTGTAGGATTTGTGATATTCCAGCTGTATCTGAACTGAATTTCTCAAATTAACTTTGGTGGCCCAAAGCTCATTCTTAGTGGCAGCGAGCCAGAACTAATTTTGAACCCTGACTGTATTTGAAATTTGAAAGTATCTGTATGATGTATCGATCTATTTTATGTTTGTTGGCCTTTTTCCTCACAACTGAACTGTCCCTTTAAATTGCATTCTTTGCTTCTTGAAGATGCACAGCATTGACAGCATCACCGTGGGGGACTTTGCGTCAGACAGCAGAAGAAGAAAAAAGTTAAAGGGGACCACCAGGCAAAGGACAACACATTATTATATGTTTTGGTAATCGTTTTGTGATATCAAATAGATACCCAACATTTTGCAAAGGGTTGTGTAATTCATAAACAAAGCAATTAATTTCCACCACTTACGGAACCACTGCTATTTCCTGGTTCCATACGGGCCAAGCATTTGCGAGTGCGCCAATACTTTCACGCGTACGTCAATAGATTCCCGGATGATTCATTCGCTCTGCACAGTGCGCAGTGCATATAGTCTACGCAATTCAGACCGCATGAACGCATGGTTGAGAATGGTGATGCGTTTTCCAATTATATATTTTTTTCTGAAAACATATTTTTGTGAACTTGTTGAAGGAATGGAATACTAAAGATGGTACCTTTCTATAATAAGAATATTATTTTTGGGTGGTGGTACCCTTTAATTATGAGGCCAGCTCAGTGTTGTTGTTTACCATTATATATTATGGGAATGGGTATTCAGTCAGCCATGCATATTGATGCTAATTAAATTTTGTTATTCAAGAAATTAATATCAATATGATACAAAGAATTATTTGGTTGCAGATTCCTCTTTTTGTTTCCCCTCTGTTGGTTTCATGGCATTTCCCTTTTCTTTTGCTCCATTTTAGTTGCATTTTTTGTTCTGTTTTCTTGTTTTCTTCTCTTTTGTCTAATTTTGTTTATTTGATTTAGTAATAGAATAATCCAGTTTAATGGCATTATAAAGCAAGATAAGGTAGCATAAAAAGGAAAACAAAACAACAAGAAGAAATTTATGTAACATTTTAAAACCAAGTTGGGCTAGTAAAATTTGTCATGATTGGAATTAGGGTGGCCAAACTCATTATTTGCTGCCCCCTTGGCCAGCGGACCAGTGCTCATATAAATTGAGCCCAGCTATTAACTCTGCATCTTCTGTGTACTGTCCTCCAAAATTTAATACAACAATTATACATTAAAATTCTGATATCTTTAGCTGCCGAGTCAGGCTAGTAAAATTTGGCATGATTGGAATAAAATGATGGCCTCAAGCTCATTATTTGTTGCCCCCTGGGCCAGCGGGCCACTGCTTATCTAAATTACGCCCAATTACTCCCGGCTAATTCTGCATCCTTGGTGTACAGTCCTCCAGCTCCATCTGCAGAGAAAGTACATGTACCATGCTTTGAAATTGAATGATGCTGGTGGTGATGTGACTGCTATGAAAGTTTGTTGACCTACATCCTTGTGTGATGTGTATGGGTTTTGTTGTGTAGGCGTAGTCTTCTAATGCAGACCTGTCTTGATTGAGAATTCACAGGTAGATACATTTTAATATAATTATCCACATTTTACATTGTATTGAACACAATGCATGTGATACAATTTTTTAGGAAAAATACAACAAAAATAACATTGGTTTGTAATACTCTTTAAAAGGTGATAAAATTGACATTTTTAGTCACCTTTTTTGTTGGGAAAAGCAATATGGTCTTTTTTGTACAGACTATTGAAGAGCAGCTTTGTATGCAACGTGTGCATCCATGCTTGTGAGTTGTTTATTCAGATGATGAATGATTGCCAGTACAGTCACTATTACTACAATTATAGTATTCAACGAATGAGGTCATACTTTGGGAGATCAGGCCATGTTACATGCTGGTTTGAAACATGTGACTGATTCTTTAGGACACGTTCATAGTGGATAGAGCATAACGCAATAATTGATTATTATATTACAGGAAAAACTGGTGAGTTCTGTTTCCTTTTTGTTTCTAGTATATGCTTTTTGTTTCTAGGTAGACAAGTTCTTGGCAGTTCATTGTGTATATATTTGAACTTTATTAACTTTCAGTTTCTGTATATAACTTTTATTTGGTCTAGATATGAATTACTGGTATATTGTTGTTAAAGGGCAATGAAACCCAAGCAAAATGTTGCTTTCATAGTCTTGAAGAGATTAAGAAGAATAATCTCTGAAAGTTAGAGCATAATCGGGTAAGAAACAAGAAAACTACGGCTCTTTGAAGATGTCCATGTATTCCTCTGGGGAACTCAAATTGGCAACGCACTCTGATAAGTGTGTGGACAACTCCCCATATGTTTTGTACACAAATGTTCCCATTTTTACAGTTTTCTTCATAGTCAAATTTTTCCATTCCCCCAACTCATGATATGTTATGTATAAAAGCATTCTACAAAACATATGTTGAACTCAAACGAAGGGTAAACATAAATTTTGAGAAAATTTAACAAAACTGAAATTTTGTGTACAAAATGTATGGGGAGTTGTCCACAACTTTGCCATAGTGCGTTGCCAATTTGAGTCACTCGAAGAAATACATGGCTCTTTTCAAAGAGCCATAGTTTTCTTATTTCTTGACGGATTGTGCTCAAATTTTCAGAGACTATTCATTATATGTAGTGTATTATAGTGCATACAACAATTTGTCTGGATTTCATTGTCCTTTAATAATGGTCTTTTTCAGAGTATGTCATGTACTCAGTGATGAAATATTATGCAGTCTTATTCAATAACCATTTCTATCACTTGTTTTCCATAAATCTACAGGTGAATCAAGTTGTATTTGATGGAGAAAAGTATAATCGTATTTGTTGTCAACTTAGTGATTTATGCATATGATTATGATTTTGTTTAATCTAATTTTTATATTTACATGTACAGGTGAACAAATCAACCAATAAAAACTGGACAAACCCAAGGAACGAAGCAACCAAGCTACCAAGCAAATATAACAAACGGAGGGAAGGACTAAACCAGCAATAACTACGAAGCAAAGAAGAACTACAATTTTACGAAAGTCCAGAACGAGCAGGAGAACGAACAAGAAATGATGACTGAAGAAGTTGAAGTGAAGTCGCCTGACTCTCCCTACGATCCAGAGGACACGATCAACACAACAGTTACCTCAGCAGACATGGATATGTCCTTGTCATCTGTCGCATCTCCACCACCACACAAGTAAGACTTTTAAACAAATATATTACAAATTAATAAATCAGGGAATTGGAAGAGGAGGATGGTCCGTATGAAGCTGTTTAAACCAACGTAGGAATTAATTTTTTTCTTGGGGGCTACTTTTTCAATGGCCTCGAAAAATCAAGGGGCTACTTTTGGAAAATTGGGGGTTATTTTTCAATGAAGGGGGCTACTTTTTAAATATCGTTATTTTTCAAATTTTCGAGGCCCATCAAAACAATTTGAAACAAAACAAAAACAATAATCATAATCAATCTATACTTTTGAACTGAAATGTATTATCCAATAAAGGCCAACACATTTTTGCATTTTAGGAATTAATCTATTTGGCACTGGACTAGGACTGGACTAGGGGCATACTGCTTTTTATTTTTAAAGAAACTGAACACTATTTTGTCACTTTGTCAAATTATTAGGTCGAGTACCACCTACACCCATCAGTAAGTATAATAATGTTATGGTGCAGGTTTGGTTACTAAAATTCAGTTTGTCTAAACTCCCGTTTGTCTAAACTCCCGTTTGTCTAAACTCCCTTACCTTACAACTTTTCCATATCATAATGATACAAACATAGTCTATTATTAATTAACCAAATGTTTAACTACAGGACAGATTAAAAAAAAAAACGAGTTAAAAAAGCATACAACATAAAAATATATCTCACTCAAAGATCTGTGGCCTGTTTCATAAAACTCTTGCAATTGTTGTAAGTGTCCAATTATTGTAACTAGTAGTTCAACGACCAATCAGCATTGAGCTTTGCAGCTGTTGCCATGGTAGTTACAATAATTGGACACTTACAACAATTATGAAACGGGGCCGAGACGGGTAAATTGCTAACTAGTACACATTATATGACAGATTGTCACAGACATAATTAATGTCTTTCTTGATTTATAAATTACATTGAAAGTTTCAAACGTGTGTAGTAACCACCTGAGGGAAAGAAGAAAAGTGGTTTTGTTTTTGTAGACAAGTGACCTCTTTACGCAGGCTGTGTAACTTTGTTTTTATCTGCCGGGGATCACTTTTGTTGGCCACTATAGGCAGGTTGGCAGGTGGTCATTATAAGTTGACTTGATCTACTTTGACTAGAATGGATGAGTAAGAATGTACATGCCATATTCCCATTCAAATTTACCATCAAATGTGTTTCTATACGTACCACTCAGTGTTATTTCCATAGCCTAATCTAGTACTATATGAGTATTTTTTTCTCTAAGGGCTAAACTCTAAAGGTGGATCAGCCGATCAGGTCATATCCGACCTCTCTGACCCCTCTAACTATCTTCCCAGCCTTCCTTGCCCTTCACAGTCTCCTACAGCATTTCTTGATCGTCTCTTTCACTGTATATAGACATACTAATTGTTCTTTTTTCTCTTGTGCACAATTTCTACTTCAAAATTTGATAATTTCTTTGTTAAAATGTTCTAACAAATCTATATGAAGGGATGTGGGGGTGTTATTTGACATTCATATATACATGTACTTCATATTCCTGTTTTGATATGATGAAGGAAACTGAAGTTAGGGGGGGAAATATTGAATACATTCCTAAAACATAGAAGGGAGTAGCAGAAACAAAAACTAAATTGCATTGATATTAAAAGCAAAATTGAAAAATATAATGAAAATAGAAATATATAAAAAAGAAAGTGAATTTCACTCATTAAGACAGCACATCCTTTTCTACTGCACATTGGGCACTCACGTGAGCCTACACTCACGTTACACATTATTCACTATAGTTGAACGTGTTCTTTATCATGTGATATCATGACCAGGAAGTGCAAACTCCAGTCTTTCTTCAAGAGGGAAATTCCCTGGAAATATTTTGTTTTGTCTGTGTTTCACTGTCACATTGGTTGCAAACGATGAGCGCTCCAATTACTATTAGTAGCTATTTAGCAGCCTATCTGTGGCAGTTATAATTGTTCACTGTAACTATATTAACAACCAAGAAATGGTAGAAAAATTATCAATTTTATGCACAAGTGTTTGACACACGGACACTATCATTCAATACATTCACATTCATTTTATCCTCTTTAATTCCAAGTACATGTAATACAACTGGCAAAGAGTTGTTATGCATCCAATGCGACCATGGTTCTTAGAGGCTTAATGCATTCAGGACAAGTCCCCCCAAATTACTTGGTCTGGGGTCATTGGAGCATACATGTTATACCAAAATCATATAGCTTTGAATGAGTTAACCCATTCAGGGCTGGTTACAAAAATACTCTGGCTTGGGTCTGTGGAGAATGCATGTTGGAACAAAGTCAAGTAGTCTTGCTAAATATGTTACTCATTGCGGAAATAGTATCCTTTATATCGCTAATGATATGCGTTTGTCTCGCAATGTATGGTCAAACAGTCTTGTTCGAATGGGTTAAATGAGTTCTACTCTAGATTCACTCTAATTACTTTATAATTGTAATTTGCATCTTCTTCGATTGGCATTTTGATTAGTCTGCATGAGGAAACAGACAGTAATGAATGGTGCTGAATGCTGATTAAACATTTGTTGTACATATGATATATGCTTCATTTATCCTTGATGCAGATATCCAAGAAGGTATACTGGGATGAAATGTCCTGTGCTCAGTGAAAATAATACACTGGGGCTCAGGGTAATTTAGCTCCTGAAATGCAAAAAAAAAGAGCCCCAATAAAATGTTTGTATTTTTATTAAATTGATGTAGGCAGGTTTGAAGAGTAGCCTCCAAACAAAAATGTCATATGGAGGTGCCACGCCACGATAGTCCAATAATCATCTTATTTACAATACAATTATAGTTTGAAGTGAAATTCATTCTCATTACAAATTTTATTACAATAAACCTTTCCTCTACAACACTAATCATCTAATGGCATACCTGTGAAGTTCATTATTCTACAAAATGTAAATTAGAGTTATTAGGAAAACCACTTTACATTATATCAATTATCAGCTCTTTTATGTGTACTTAGTTTCTGATTGACTATATTTATTGTCTATCTTTGTAAAACAGCGGCAGTATGTCAAATGGACGGGCTAGAAATGGATCAGCGAACGGCGTCAATGATGTGAATAAGATGAAGAAATACCAACCAGGTGAGTCATTCCTTTCCTAGGTGCATATTACTTTTAAGTGATCCATTAAACTCAAGAGTTTTCCAGAAATGTTATTTGAGACTTCAATCATATACCAATATCATAGTTTACAAAATTCTTCTGAATGTTATGTGATATTTTCATACAAAAAGAATATTTGTTTATCTAGGGAGAAATGAAAATTGATATCAGATTTTATCCCGATCTATTATGCTAAATATCCATGTTCAGATCTACGTACTATAAACGATCCAAGTATCCAGATTAAAATACTTTATAGACTGGAATAGAATTTTTTTTTCTTCTTCAAATCAATCTTAGATATCCGCATAATTAGGGAGACATTTGAACAATAAAAAACCCTTTTCATTCTTCTGTTAACACAATCCAAACAACATGGCACAAAAGAAGTGTGAAAGCTCCAAACTTGATTTTGGTGGAATTTGACAAAGTTAATGGATCACTTAAACAAATGTTACTCATAAGATATATTGTAAAATTGCTTTTTCGATCCCAAGTCTACTATGTGGACTGGGCGCATGATGATGTCATGCTTCAAGCCGTGCACATTTTCTGTATATATCCGCTCTCACATCATCTTGTTCCAGTTCCTGATTCTCTATGAATCCTGGTGGAAGTTTTGGTTTTTATCATTACCTGAACTTCTATTAAGAATATAACCTCTTCCCTATTTGGCTTTTACGGTGTGCTTATCAGTTTTTTACTCGGTGGATGATTGTACTACTATAAAAACCAATATCCATTCATGAGAAATACCACACATACATGTAAGTGGGAAGTGTGGTGACCACAATTTATATTGTGAGTGTTCTGTGTAATTTACTAATTTCCTATCAGCGTATATGCATGTTTTTTTCAGCGCACCTGTGGCAGTGCGCATGTCAATTGCATTTCCATACAACGGGGAGAGGCTTATCCTGGGGAGGGTTTATTTGGGGAAAAACTGGCCATTTTAGAATAAATTTAGCAGCAGATGTCTTCTTTTTGAGTCTATGCAGCTGCTACTTTAATTTCAATTTTCAGTAGATTCATCAAAATTTGTTTTATCATGTGATAAAACAATAACTATTTTCGAACGACCAGATATGGTTTGTTTCCTGAAGTTGTGGGAACTTCCGAGAAATCTCCTTTCATATTTGGCTTTTAGGTTTTACGTTATAGATAAGTGGTCAATGATGTTTGTGCAGTGAATAATTACCATAAAACTGACCTCCGCAATTGTGTGAGAAATACCGCAGATTTTTGGGAACTGAGTCGACCGCAATTTCCTTTACAACAGATTTCTCACCCCTTTGAATTTGTGTGTTGCTTTGATTACTCATGAAGCTGAAGGTGACCTTGTTGTAGAGCAATCAGCAATGTGACCTGACCTTCTGTGTGGAATATAGGTCACGTGACTTGTGAGTAGTGAATGGGGGGGGGGGGGGGGGGGAGGGGGGGGGGAGGGCTGTGCTTGTGTTCATATTGACTGTGTAGAGGCACATACATTAATTTCTCATTACAGGCAAGTGTAGAGTGTGACATCACAGCTATTCATTGAAGCCATTGGTAATGGTTCTAAACAATGTCAGGCAAGCAAGAATTTTCTGACCGAATGGTTGCTATGTAGGCAATCGTTCAGTTCCAACTCGCTGCCAAAAGCCCGAATGGAAGGACAAGTTGTTTCGAACTATTACTAACATGAATGTTTTAACAAAAAATGTGACATCACTACTTAGTGCTTTATAGGCAAGTGTAGAGCGTGTACGTGATTTTTATTCATACTTTGTTTATTAAAACGGATAGATTATAGGCAAGGATTGGGACAGGATGTGTTCTCACTGGTCACTATCACAATAAATGTCACCTTGTCAGAGAGTTAACGTGGTGACCTCCTTCAGATCATTATTAATACTAACGAGGGATGACTGAAAACTCCTGAAAAGTGTTTTCATACTGATGACAGTCTGATGTAGAACGCTGCAAAACAGATTATGCTGAACAAGTCATCATTGGCTCAGTTCTACATGGAGAATGTACAAAAACATCAAGATCAATTTACAGGGCTAGAAATTGGAAATCAACACCTAACCCCCCAGGTCTTGACTTTTGTTTGCCTAGACTCTAGAGGTGTCATTTGTAGAATATAGAATACTACATGCGACTGTAAAATGGACTGGATTCTGTTTTTAGCTCATCCGGCCCGAAGGGCCTGATGAGCTTATGCCATGCCGTTTCGTCCGTCCGTCCGTCCGTCCGTCCGTCCACAGTTTTCAAAATGCTTCTTCTTCGTTATTTTTCAACCGATTTTGATTCTGATTGTTTCATATGATAGGGCTAGGAGGGGGATTTAAAACTTCTACACAGAATCGTGAAATTCATTATCTATGGTAATTTATGCAAATTTATGCGAAATCACAAAAAATGCTTCTTCTCCTTCATGTTGCGAGATGCCGGATGAGCGCTACGTCATTGACGTTCTGGTTTAATAAATATAATGTTAAAATGTAATGTGTTTATCAGAGAATCAATTTACATACAAAATAAATGTAATATAATCTTTTAATAGGCTTCTCTATAAAATTAGCATTAACTAAATTTTTGTATAGAATTGTTGTTTTCTTTGTTATCAGCCAGCGAATTATACTTTGGGACTAACAAAACTTACAATTGCTTTTACTTGGCTGATCGGCCACAAGGACAAACGTTTATACCTAGCACCCTCTATAAAGTTCACCATAGATTTATACAAATTTAAATGATTACATGATGCTTATCCTGGCAGACACTAGCAGCGAAAAAAATACACGGGGGCGGCGGGCCCCGATTTTGTTTTGATTTTTCGGATTTTTGTTTTTGTTTTTCTGTTTGGATCGAGATCAAATGCTTATCAGATGATCACTTACAGCATTAGAGCTTTATAGTGGTCCCTGAAATTAGAAAAAGAGCCCGGAAATTTGTAGCCCCCGAGATGATAAAAGGAGCCCCCGAAATAAAAATATTAATTTTTTCGCTGGACACTAGTTGTACTATATAGCGATGACAATAATGAGTAATGAGTTCTTGGACAGGTTCCCTCCAACATGATCCATCCAGAATTTCATTTTCAAATGGACCAGAGTTTCTTTAGGAACTGACCTAGAACTTTGATGATTTTGAGCCAGTGGTCATTTGTAACATTGGTCAAGTGCTAAGTGGATTTGTCACTTAGTTGTCACATCCTGATGTAAATAAGGGAATATCAGTACGTATGTGGGTTGATTGTGGTTAGTGAATGCAACAGTGGGTACATTTACAACCTGGTTTAATTCCTCTAACACTGAAGTTATGTACCCACAAAGGCCACTACCATTGATCATTATTTGAGATTTCCAGTATATTTAACCATTTTGTTGTGATTTAAAACGTCATTATTTCAAATATAGCAATTTATTGTGAAGTTCTGCAATAACATATTTATCACACAGTTTGCAACTTCCGACCCTGTAGTCCATTAACCATGTACAGTTAATCTGTGCTTTGACCTTGTGTTAAACCCACCCAAACCACAATAATAGATCATCGATTCTGTTAAATTTTTACATTTTATTTTGATGAATGATGACAATCTGTCAAATTAATCCTCTTTTGATGATTCAAGATTGTTATTACAACAACAGGGAAAGCAATGTTGTAATTACTTTCGTTTTTGCATTTTTAATGCATAGATTGATTTGCATACTACAATTGTACATGTATTTATACCTTTCAGGTTGTCACTGCGCCAGCTAATTAATTATTCAAATGTAGGGAGGTGTACCATCTTTATTACATGAAATATGATTTGTTATTGTGCACTAAAATTGCCTATAGTACAAATGTATGTGTACAAAGAAGTATACATTTATTACTTATGTTCATTTTATTGGGCTGCAAATGAAAATAAAACTTGGATTTTATATTGTTTCATAGCTGCTGATTGAATATATATAGTCTCACCTACTATTAAAGGGACTTAGTAACATTGTCCAAATCCTCAAAACTGACTTGGAACTCTAGTGGTTCTCTTATACCTTGTCATATTCATATTAACAATAAAAGCACGGGACAGGTTTTGGTTTTCCAAATTTCCATTTCGTTCAAAATATATTTACGATTGAAGTGTTCAGATGTTAAACGGTCTACGGGATAATTTAAGCCGTGTACAAAGTAAGTGCAATGAGTTAGTGAATATCACTTTGCATTTTTGCTCATTTCTCGGCCAAAAAACATCCAATTAACGTGAAATTTTCACACATTACTTTGTGGACATATCAGATCACACCAATACACATTTTTATTAATCACTCATCATTTTTTGCACTTGTCAACACTAGATCCCTGCATTGATAACAATAACCACCACCTTTAACCGGTAGTAAATTGGGGTTTGGGATTGTAGGTTAGAACCACCACCTTTAACCGGTAGTAAATTGGGGTTTGGGATTGTAGGTTAGAAACGTTCTTTGTCATTCAGGTATCATTCTAATGAAAGCCAAATGAATTATGACTGTAAATGTAATGGTACATCCATAGTATACAAATATAGCCTTAAAGGGATCTAGTAACTTTGTTGACATGTGCAAAAAGTGATGAATGGTTGATGCAATGTATATTGTTGTTATCTCATATGTCCACAGGGTATTGTGTGAAAATTTCAAGTCAAATGGACTTTGTATGGCCAAGTAATGAGCGAAAATGCAAAGTGATATTCAGTAACTCACTGCACTCACTTTGTACACGGAAGAAAAACTCGCCCGGAGTTTTTCTTATCTGAATACTTCAATCATACATATCTTTGTAACGAAAGGGAAATTTGAAAAACCAAAACCTGTCCCATGATTTTATTGTTAATACGAATACAACAAGGTATAAGGGAACCGCTAGAATTAAAATGTTATTTTGAGGATTTGGACAATGTTACTAAGTCCCTTTAAAGCCAGAGCTCTTAAACTTTTACTACGTTAGTGTACCAGTACATTTTTGCACAAGTTTGGTGCAATAAAATGCGAAAGCTGGTACCATTTTATTGTGAACCATGACAGTTAATATTTATATGCAGCTCTCTTTGGGTTTTATTTAATGGGTTGTATGAAAACATTCTCACTTTGATAGATGATGGTATTATTGTGAAAACATGGATGGGTTTTTATGCCTCCGCCAACGAAGTGGCCGGAGGCATTATGTTTTCAGGTTGTCCGTCCGTCCGTCCGTACGTACGTCCGTACGTACGTCCGTCCGTCCGTCCGTCCGTACGTACGTCCCGTTTTCGTTCTCGCGATATCTCAAGAACCAGTTGTCGGATCAATTTCAAACTTGGTATGAGTGTACATATTGGGGTGACAATGATCTGATTAGATTTTAGGGGTCATGAGGTCAAAGGTCAAGGTCACAGGACTCAATATATATACAAAAATGCCTCGTTCTCGCGATATCTCAAAAACTGGTTGACGGATTAAATTCAAACTTGGTATTAGTGTAGATATTGGGGTGGCAATGATCTGATTAGATTTTGGGGTTCATGAGGTCAAAGGTCAAGGTCACAGTACTCAATGTATGTGTAAAAAAGCCTCGTTCTTGCGATATCTCAAGAACCGGTTGACGGATCAATTTCAAACTTGGTATGAGTGTACATATCGGGGTGCCACTGATCTGATTAGATTTGGGGGGTCATGCGGTCAAAGGTCAAGGTCACAGGACTCAATATGTATGCGAAAATGGCTTGTAACATTGGCAAAATTTCAAGAACTGAATGTCAGATTTCAATCAAACTCGGTACCTGAATGTATCATAAAGAGTTAACGTAGCCATAAAATGTTGAGGTCATGAGATTGAGGTCAAGGTCACGGGACTCATTATGCATGCAAAAAAGCTTGTAATGCCAAAATCTCAAGAACTAAATGTCAGATTTCAATCAAACTTGGTACCTGAATGTTTTTTAGGGAGCCATCAAAGATTAGGGTCATATGGTCAAGGTCACAGGACAAAATATATGAAAAATATTTTTAAAAATTAAATCAGTGCATGTTAATTTGGGCTTGATATTAAAATCGCGTGATAGCGGAGGCATAATTTTCGATTGCGCGCAATCGAAGATCCATCTAGTTAGTTTTAGCTACTTCAAGTCAGTTTGATACAAATGTTGGCAGAGTGCCATTCATGTTGTATAAATTATAATATTATAATTAATACTAGTACATTATGAAATTGATTGTTTTGGACAGAGATGGGAATGAACTAAAATTCCTAATATGGATGGAGAATTTGTAAGCACATCGAAGCGCGGACTTTGAGTCCTATAAGTTGTTTATTAATTAATTGAGGTATTTATATTTATAATATATTAGTCATATTTTTTTTTGTGGGGGAGGAGAATATATGGATGTGGAAGAATGTTTAAAAGTACACACCCAGGTTTTGGTGTGCAATGAACAAGCACAATTTATTAAGAAATATCCTAACCCAGGGTTGTGGTTTTTTTTTTCTTTCTGGGGTGTGTGTGTGGGGTGGGGGGGGGGGGGGGGGGGTAGTGGGCTAGTGGCATTGTTGTCCCAGTTTGAATAATACATTTTTTGGTGGCCCAAAACAAAAATGTATTGCCCCCAAAATGATATTTCAACATTTGTTCTGGTAAGATGTCTACTCAGTTTACTAATGAGGGTCAACATGGAAGAATACTTCAATTTTCTTTTGCTTTCATTGTTTATTTGAAAATTGTCGGTAATCTCTCCTGACCCCCCCCCCCCCCCCCCTAAATATCAACCCCCCCCCCCCTGGTGTTAGATAATGTTGAACCCTGCCTATCTTATGATGTGCAATTGTACAAATCATGGAGTATGCTTGATGCAAATTGCCAGTACAAATCGTGT
This sequence comes from Echinarachnius parma, assembly GCA_037951105.1. Classification (NCBI taxonomy): domain Eukaryota; kingdom Metazoa; phylum Echinodermata; class Echinoidea; order Clypeasteroida; family Echinarachniidae; genus Echinarachnius; species Echinarachnius parma. Next base: position 22,621 of record JBAMJV010000815.1, read on the forward strand.
GTAAATAACAGTCACGCAAGTAGACTATTTAAATAGTTGACCCTTTATGTCATGGTCTAATTGTCTCGTCGCCCCCCCTAACTAATGCTGGAGTAAACAAACTGTTTGTCTTTTCTTTTTCCTTTGAGTAATAATGCACCTCTATTGTGTATCATACAATATACAGGAGATACATGTACAATATATGCCAATGTGTATTCATTTCTTTATGAATGCATTTCTTTATGCTGCATTTTATATCATTGTTTGAAAGTTTATGGCTTTTTCTTGGCGTTTGGGAGGTAATTTGTTTTATAGTCACCCACACTAAGCTGTCTGGAGTCATCAAATCCGTTGTCTCTCCTTTTTCATTCAAATACTAATGTATCTCTTTTCTCTATGGTACAATGAGATGGAGATAGGGGCTTTGCATATTTATTTGAGAGTGAAGAAATTTCATTTTACCCTATTCTTCTCTGAAAGTTACTAGGGCTTTTGATTTTTTTTTTTTTTTGGGGGGGGGGGGGGCATTTGGGAGGTAATTTGTAAAGTCATCCTCCCCCCCCCCCCCCCCAGCCTTATAGCTGCATGGAATTGATACACAAAGTTTTCTTTCCTTTTTTCTTTGAGTGCTAAATTATTTTACTTTTCGTCTATTTTATAAAAAGGCTTTGTTCATTTCTTCAAGAGTGAAGTAATTGTATTTTATCTGGTTCTTCCAAAGTTTGGGCTCTTTCTTGATATTTAGCATAACTTTTGGTAGTAAAAAAATAACCGAGCTTCTAGATGGGATTTTCTGTGATGAATTGTATCATTTTTTTGTCCACCCCACTGTGGATGTGGTCAGTGGAGCCAGACACAGTCTAAGTGGACCAAAGTTGGAACTGAGACTGATTTTTCGGTCTACTTATTTAGTAACTTCCTCTTAATACAAACTTACTGCTGTCTGGGGTTTTTCTCCATTTTGTCCATTTCTCCTGAATGTGAGTGATAATAGGGTTGCTTATCTTTCTCTCTTTAAGTTTAACCACCCACCTATCGATCAACAGCAAGTTCTTTGAGATTCAGAAGGACGGTCCCAATTTCCCAGCACATGAAATAGTTAATCATCTTTCTCTCTCTTAAAAGTTTAATCATCTTTTTCTCTTTAACTTCAGGTGAACTCGCAGAAGCAACCGGAATGTGGACAACGGACGGCAAAGGAGCAGTAAAGCTCCGTGAAACAGAGGAAAAGTTTAACCTCACTCCGATGACGATCCACGGCAAGTTCTTTCAGATACAGAAGGACTACCCGGATCTTCCAGCCCTTGCGATCAAGAGGAACGGCGAGTTGGTAACGTGGTCGTACAGAGAGTACTGGAAAACCTGCAGAGACGCCGCAAAATCATTTCTGAAGGTATGATTTCTTTCTTGCAAACATGTGATATATACAAACATGTTATTATAAGTAGAATAAACTAAAGCTGTCATAATATGGCACTAAAACATTTCAAACTTGAGAGTTTTATAGAGAGAGTAGCTCAGAATGGACCATAATAAGATGTGCAAGACTTGGCTACTTTCTGTGCTATTGTATCCACATTTCTTTAGTATGAGCGTAAAGGAAACAATTTTATCATCTTGTATTCATTGCATATTGGGTTAACTTGCAAATATGTTTAGGCTGCAGCTAAAATTATATATTAAATTGCAACTTTTCCATGTTTTGTTGATGTCAAATTGTTCAATTAATTTTTTTCTTGATTTTGCCGTTTGCAGCTTGGGCTAGAGAGATACCATGGCGTTGGAATTATTGGCTTCAATTCACCAGAGTGGTTCTTCTCCAGTATGGGAGCCATGTTTGCCGGGTAAGAACATGAATTATACATGTAACACCCTTTTAAACTCAATAATAATAATGATAAAACTAAAGATCTAGATTAATATGTCAGTGCTTGGAACTCACAGTTGTAGCAAGCCAATGTTATTTATAATAAACCTAATAAATAAGTCTAACCCTTGAATTAAATTATTTGAATCTCAGGCCCTGGTCACCTAAAATTTCTGGCTTATCTTTTAGTAATTTTAACTCAAATCAAGTGTGGGGATCCTATATTCAGGCTTTTGATGTGTAGATCTGGGTCCCATAAAACTTTTCAAATTGTTGTAACTACCATGCCAACAGCCATAATACTCCATACTGCTTGGCTATTGCCATAGTAGTTGCAATAATTGGGCACTCGGCATGGAGTATTATAGCTGTTGGCACGGTAGTTACAACAATTGGAAAAGTTTTATGAAACTGGTCCCTGGCATCCCTGCTTTAGACACGAAAATGTAAAAAAAAGAATTAAACCTGTTATAATATTGATCACCGTTTACTCCTTGCAGGGGCTTTGGAGTTGGTATCTACACCACCAACTCCCCGGAGGCGTGCCAGTACGTCGCCGGCAACTGCCAGGCCAACATCATCGTGGTGGAGAACACCAAACAGCTGCAGAAGATCCTCAAGGTCTGGGACCAGCTGCCTCATCTCAAGGCTGTGGTCCAGTACAGCGGGGAGGTGGAGGAGAAGAGGGAGAATGTCTACCAGGTAGGCTCAGAATAAGGTGGTGGCAGTGGTGGTGGTGGTAGGGGTGGTGATGGTGATGGTGATAGTGGTGGTGGTGGTGGTGATGGTGATGGTGATAGTGGTGGTGGTGGTGGTGATTGCAGAGGTGGTGGTGGGGAATGATGGAGGTGTGGACCAGCTGCCGCACCTGAAGGCTGTGGTCCAGTACAGTGGCGAGCTGGAGGAGAAGAGGGAGAATGTCTACAACGTAATAATAATAATGATAGTAATAATAATATGGGAGGTGGTAGGGGAGTAATGGTGGTGTAATGAGGTTTAAGAGGGTGGTGGGGGATGATGGAGGTGTGGACCAGCTTCCTCATCTGAAGGCTGAAGTGGAGGAGAAGAGGGAGAATGTCTACAAGGTTTGAGTGTTATGTTAATGGGGGGAGGGAAAAGATTGGGGACTCTGATGGGCCCTTGGAGGGGGGAGGGGGGGGGGGGAGAAGGTGTTGGACATATGGGAGTGGAGTGCTGCCTCACCCTGAAGGATGTGGTCCAGTACAGTGGAAAGGTGGAGGAGAAGAGGGAGAATGTCTACAATGTAGGCTTTGTAGGAGGTGGTGGTGGTGGTGATGATTGCGGAGGCTGTGGTGGAGGGATAATGGGGGTGTGGACCAGCATTCGCATCTGAAGGCTGTGGTCCAGTATAGTGGGGAGGTGGAGGAGAAGAGGGGGAATGTTTACAAGGTAGTGGAATTGGTGTTTGCGGAGGTGGTGGTGGTGTTGGTGATGGGTGTGGGATGATTGGGGTGTGGGTACATGGGAGCCCGAGGTAATTTAGCTCCGGAAATGCCAAATAAGCATTTCCGAATATCAGAAAATTAGCTCTGGTAAATTATCATAGGGTTATAAAATGTAGAATAAATTACAGAGGGCTGTTTCAAAACATGCAAGATGCACAAGTGGGACTTTGAAAGTTTGATTTTAACATTTCATTGTTTTTCTCCTACTTCACTCCCTTCAATACAGTGGTCAGATTTCCTTGAGCTTGGCAAGTACATGACAGATGATGAGTTGGATGCGGTGATGGAGACTCAGGCCCCCAACCACTGTTGTGCTCTCATCTACACCTCAGGAACCACTGGCAACCCCAAGGGGGTTATGATCAGCCACGATAACGTTAGTACCCGTTTTTTTAAAAAGAAGCTATGCTATTCCATTTTTGACAATTTCGTTTGGGATCATAGACTTCTGGTAATTCTTTTAGAGTTGTTTGTTTGTTTATTTGTATGCATAGATGAGGTTCATGAGGAAAGACAAAAAAAAACGAATTTAATGCATAAAAACCTGTATTTAGTATTTGAATTTAAGAAGAAATTACACTCATCTTTACCTCGGGCATCCACAAGGAACTCCAAGGAAGTTATAATCAGTCATGATTATGATAAGTTTATCTAAATGTTTGTTAATTGGTCAGCATGTTAGTTGCATTCAGTGTTTTCTATGAAAATTAATTTTAAATTCTTGGTCACAAAATACAAAATGTAATGGCTGCATCCTTCATCAGCCTTCCGAAATTCGGAAAGAGCAAGCCGAGGAACACTTCTGGTGTAGGCTTTAGATAACAGCTAAAAATCTATGTCTTGTTATCCAAATTTTGAAATATAGTCTGTGTACAGAACCCGCAACCCTAATAGGGTAGATCTCATTAATTTTGCTGACAAAGACTATTATATTTCTTTCCTGATTCCAGTACACATGGCTGACCCAACAGAGTCTGTCTACAGTGGACATTGCAGTGACGTGTCATCGAGTAGTCAGCTATCTTCCCCTAAGTCACGTTGCAGCGCAGGTCTTTGATATCTACTACCCCCTCTTCCTTGCCGGTACAACATACTTTGCTCAGCCAGACGCACTCAAGGTAGGACGTTTATTTAATTTGAATATTATCAGACTAAATTTGATGTACATTTTGGTTTTTGTATTGTGATTAAATTCATTAAATTCATAACTGAAACAAAACTACCCATAGTTGACCTCTTTCTCCCCTTGTTTTTTTTAAATATTTTTTTATAGGGGATGGGACAAATTTAATTATTGTTATACTTGCTTATTGTATACAGTTCAGTTATAAATATATACTAAATGGCATTTCTGTAAAATCAGAAATGTACTTACAGATTCTTAGCTATTCATATTTGTGACAATAAAATAATTATGTGACTTATAAAGAGTTATGAAAAGAGGGGATATTATTTGGTATTGTAAAGAAATTCCATGATGCAGGGCTCTGTGTGAGAACATTTCAGAAGCATTTCAGAAGCGGTTGAGGGCACAAACAAAACTGATTGTTATTATTATCATATTTATTGTCGAGCCCACCGAGGTGGAGGGAGACTACGGAATCCACATTGCGTCCGTCCGTCGGTCCGTCCGTCTGTCTGTCTGTCTGTCCTTCCGTCTGTCCGTGACGCTTACAAAAATTTGAATAACTTTCAAACCCTGCATCTGTTTGTAACCAAACTTGATTGGTAGATGCCCTATATTGGCCTCCATGATTTCTTGGGGTCAAAGGTCACATAAGTAGGTCAAAGGTCAAATGAGGGTCAATGTGAAGTTTTACCTGCAAGAGTCTATTAGGGTTCATAACTCTCCAACCCTGCATCTGTTTGTAACCAAACTTGACTGGTAGATGCCCAATATTGGCCTCCATGATATTCTGGGGTCAAAGGTCACATAAGTAGGTCAAAGGTCAAATGGGGTCCAATGTTGCATGAATGAGCGCAAATGGGCGAGACACTTTACGGCTATCGCCTTGTTTATTAATACACGGGCTCCCTCGTTGACATGCTAAAGGAAGTCGAGCCTATGTCGTTTCTTGGCTCTTCTTGGTATAAAACAAAACTGATGGTTATTATTATTGATATATTTCTTACTAGGGCTCCCTCGTAGACACCCTGAAGGAAGTCAGGCCGACGGCGTTCCTTGGCGTTCCCCGCGTCTGGGAGAAGATCCACGAGAAGCTACGGTCAATCTCGGCGTCCGTCCACGGGGTCAAGAAACACATCGCTACCTGGGCCAAGGACATCGGCTACCGGGGCAACGTCGCCATCTCAGAAAAGTAAGTCAATGATAGAAATTAACCGTTCTTCCTTGTTGCACTGTCGGGCAAGTAGAAACAAGATTTTTCACATTCTAGTGGACCGAAACCCGAATCTGATGGCCCCCATCTAAAAAAAAACAAGGGCAACATCTAACAGAGGTCAGTCAGTGTCAGACATTGTAGTTCGGTAACAAAATATTGTCATATTGCAATTATTATAACCAGTTCATTTTGTTTTTAAACATTCTGCATCGCCATTTCTTATAAATCATTTTTCAAACCATGTTTCAATTTTTGACAGTTTTGTTGAATTTGTTAACATTACTTCATTACAATCTTATTTCACATTCAGCCTTTGCTTTTTTTAAACAAAGTTTATCATTCTTTATTATGTTATCTTTTGTAGAGGAATGGTTCTCAAATAACTAAAAGTTTAGATGTTTAGTTTCATTGCATTTCATTATTTTTGAAGCGTAGAATTCAAATTTATGTAGTTCATCTTTGTATGTATTTCATAATGTTTCATTTTTTTTTTTTTTTGCTGAAAATGTTTTAACGATAGTCCTGAAACATGGTCATGCGGCAGCTTCTCATGTGTTTCCTAAAAATTGTTTGAATAGTAAAAAAAACAATACCATTTTGTTTAAATGTTGCTGTTGACACATTTCAGGCCAGGGCCCAGTTTACCTCATTTCACTTCTCATTGTAATTGTTGCAATTCATACTTTGCTAACCAAAGGAACAGTTTGCAAAATTTGCCCTGTGCCCTAAAAGTGTATTATTGCTTTTACAATTCTAAAATAGTTAAATTAGCAAAGGAACTTAACTATTCGTTGATTTAAATTTTATACTAAAATTGCTACGTTTTTATGCATATTTGCATATAAAAATATTGTTACACCAACATCTGACATATTATGCACGTATTCTCAACATAATGCTATCTGTCCTTTGATAAAAATGTATGCTTCATTTCAATGATATAAATGCTATCGTTCACCTATGCTTTATCCAGATATTATTTGCACCATATTTATTGACTTACCTTAATACACCGCATTCATACTTGAGTCTAACAATGGCTCGGCACTGGCTTAAGCCAGTGCTTTGCGCAAGTATTAATGGAACTGTCTAGCCTCAGCCTGGGCTCGGCCTGGCATTATCGTGAGCCAGGACGGCAGGTGGTTTACGCAGATGCTAGACAAGGCTAAGCCACTGTTATCGCAAGTGTGAATGGAACAGAGGCTAGCATATAACTCTGCGCATGTGCATTACGGTCTTGCTCTATCAGCGCGCGAGCTCTGCGCACACAGCATTGGCATAGCCATTGTTACGTCACAATTGGGGTGCACTAGGTCATTTCTCATTGCAACTGCCAAGGTCGTATTGCGCATGCCCAGAAACATCCTAGGCTAGGCCAGGCCAGTGTTGCATTCATACTTGCGTGAAACTTGTCCAGTGGTAATGCCTAGAATGAACCGGTAGACATCTTATCCCAGGCCAGTGCAAGGCCAGTGCCGAACCAGTGCTAGGCGCAAGTATGAATGGGGTGATAGTGATACTCTTATTTCATTCCAGCTTTCAAATATTATATGTTTTCTAATCATTGAAATGTTCATTATTTGCCTTCATCTAATACCCACCCCAGCTTCATTAAACCAGGCCGGCCTAACAAGAGGCCAAGGTGAGCACACTTTCTTTTGCACCTTAGATATGTATAACACCAGTGTTCGGTTTTTAACACCAGTGTTCATTGTTAACACAGTATTTATCATTTTAACAAAAGTGTTGTTATTCTAACACACATTATTTCTATTTTAACACCAGAGTTGAAGATTTGTAAATGAAAGTGTTAGTTTTTTCTTTTCTTTATACTGTACCAGTGTTTATGTTTAGCTAAATGATGTGATGTGATTTGCTTTTTACTCGATTATCAAGTGTTAGTATTTTGACACCGGTGTTCACATTTTAATATTTGTTTCAAGACAAATGTCATGTTAAGCTCAAGTTACTGCTAACATTTCAACACCAATTGAATGTGATTTTGACGGTGTTAATAATCTTGCACTTGATGCTAACCGTACCCTAACCCTAAACCAAGTGTGAATCTTTGACATTGCGTTTTGATATTGCTGTAATTAGTAGATGTATCTGTTTGAACTCTGTGTTAGTTAATTTGCCTGTTTGTTGGTTTGTTGGTTTGTTTGTTTGGTTTCTGTATATTTCCATAATTTTCTAGTCTGCCCTATTTATTGGTAATGAAGTCATTTATTTAAAAACATGTCAAAAACGTTTGGGTGAAGACAAAATTGTAATCACTTGTCATTTAAGTAACCATCACATTATTCCAGTTTTGCAGTTATGCATTAGATGTACATTTATCTGTTTAGCTGCTCGTGTTTAATTTTGATTATTTTGTTTTGTCTTGTAAAGGGATGTTATTTAGTTTGATGTTTATTTGCATGCAGTGACAGAATTTACTAAACTTTTCCTTAGCATTTTTTGCCCTCCCCTTTGCCCCCAGTTGACTCTTAGTTTTTCCCAATATTAATTAAACTACATAATGAAAAATAAGTGTTCCTGATATTGATAATGAATATATACATTGTTCATTAATTTACTAAAACACAAACTGTAAACAGTTAGTGTTAAGTATATTTGGCTATTCAAATGGTAATCAATTTGATTGGTACATATTTCCTCTATTTTGAAGAGAAAAAAAGTGAAAGGAATGTATCATTACAATCTATCTTGTGATAGTTATGAATAGATTAATGAAGTCATATTCTTCAGACCTAAAGATGACAAAATGTATTAAGAAAATCTCTATGAACCATTTTTGTTCTCTGTGCAGAATTTGCTCAACTTTTTTTTTCTTCATTCTTTTCTACCGGTATTTGTAAAGTTTTTACTTTTGTTGACCCAGAACAGTTTATCGCCAGTGTTTGTCCTCCGTCCTCCAGGCACTCAGAACATTTACATAACCCATATGTTTGCTTGTACCCTTTGAAATTTTACAGTCATGTTGACTATTAACAGTTTATAAAGAATTGTCCATCTTTGTTCTCTCTGCACAGGCAATCGTTACCCTGGGGATGGACCCTGGCCAATATGCTCGTCTTCAGAAAGGTGAGTGTTTTCCCGCCCTTCATTTGGGATATCACATTTCTGTTTTCATCACAACTATTTCTTGAAATATAAAACAAAATAATTTTGTTAGAATAGAGATTCAAAGGATTCATATTGTCTTTGGGGGACAACTCCCTATTACATTTTCATGTCGTTTCTTATTTTCTTCATAGTCACACTTTTCCATTCCCTGCATAGTAAATTTGTTTTTTTAAACTCAGATGTAGGGGAAACAAACTTGAGAATAGCAAATATTACTGTTAAATTATGTACAAATGTATCAGAGCTGTACACAATCTTATCCCAGCATGTTACTAATTTGAATCCACTATAAACAAAATTAATGTTTTTTTTCGAAAGGCCATAGTTTGACTATTTCTGGACGATGTTTACTTAACTCATTCAGGGCCCCAATGCAGAACGAGATACATGTACAATCTGTTATAAGTTACAATTAATTGGAAGTCAGATCATGTGTTCTAAATGCGCAAATCTGATTGTTGAAACGCACAAATGTTCTGACTTACAATTGATTGTATCTCTTTCTGCAATGGGGCCCAGGACTGGTCCCGAAAATATGTGGGTGTGTGTCTATATGGAGAATACAATGTTATAGCAAAATCAATCAGTCCTGAACTGGTTAAACTTCCAGCTTTTACAGTGAAAACCATTTGTTCAGCATTTACTTGCCCTTAAATGTGCATGGGCTTGTGTCATGCGTGTGTGAATTTACACATGAATTCTTTTTGATGAAACATATTTCCTTCCACTTTCCAGTTTCTATTGGAACTTGGTACACCCAATGACCTTGAGGTGCAGATGTGCAAGACATGTTTTGTGCATGTGCGAGCATGCACGTATGAATACATGAGCTCCTGCCAATTTCCCCCATGTAAAACTGGGTCCATATTATTTTATAAAACCCTGCCAGCTTTAAAGAGGTATTATAAATCATTCCAATTTGAGTTCATATTTTAACATTAAAAAGCTGACATATAAATGATAAGAAATTAGTGTTTACGAATAACTGTTCCAAAAAAAAAAGTTAAAAAAAAAGCATTATGGGGGAATTCCCAAAATCGATGTTTTAGAAAAAGGAAAGGTCACGGTAATTTGTGTGACGTCATAACAAGGAACACATTGGCTGGGCATGGACAGGGGCATACAGGGGTCACTTGTCAGAGGGGGCAATTTCCCGGTTTTGAGGCATATTTGCAGACACCATTTTCATAATTCCTTATGATTATTTGTCTCCACAAATACAACAAATATCATTGCCAAATAAAGGCGCATCCTCACTCTTAAATCGCTTCGAGGAGACGATGAAATCTCCGATATGATTTTAGAATACACCCACTCAGCCCTCGCCCGGTCGTCCGGCCGGGCGGCCGCCCGCGCTCGGGCGCAGCCGCCAGCACAGGCAGCTGAGCTGGACTGCTGCTCCGGCACTCCGCAGCGGCTTCATCGATCGAATCTCATAAACCGGTCTGCAAAAATGCAGTGTTTCGTGCTCAAATTCATCTTTTTATACGGCAATAAAATGACAAGTATCGATACTTTGCTGGATTTATATAACAATATTTACGGAAATATAGTTACACAATATTCAGTATTACCTCAGTTTTTAGCAAAATATGACTTTTCCGGAAGTAAAACCGAGTAAAACATTCAAAACAAATCAAGCGCTTGTTAGTTGTTACGCGAGCTGCGATTGAACATAGCCGAAAATCAGATCGTTTGTGATCGTTGCCAATTTCTGGGCTGCGATATCATATAACGTGTAGTGTAGTCTACGCCGGCCCGTTTGCAAATTGGCAACAAACCTGCGCTAGGTTCAGTTCACCTGGTCCGAGCGAGTTAGGAAATTAACAGGAGATTATCAGCTTTTTTTTGCCGTTTGTGCAGGTAATTGTTCTCGTATTTGTTTTAAAAGCCTTGCAAACATGTAAGTAAAATAAGAGAAAGTCTAGAATAGGTGCGATCGTGATAATCTTGCATTTTCGTTCCTTTTCGGCACTTTTTAAGAGTGCAACTTACAAATGGCTTGGCGCGCTAGCTAGCTACCTCTCTCGCAGCGCGGCGCCTGCCGAAACTCTGGCAGACCTTCTAGTGCGTGTTCCATTGGGTTTTTTTTTTCGATGCACATGTTCAATTTGCGTTGATCAATTTGTCAAACAAGTCGATAATTTCGCTAAAAATAACCACTCATACGGTAAAATATGTACTTTTACACAAACATTGGGCAATTTTGTGGATTTGTTAACGGTATTTTAGGCTCAGGCGCGCGAATATTATTATGACCTCGCTTGCGCTAGTTGTGCTGACTCCTGGTTATGACGTCACGGGGTCATATGCATATCATTATCATGATTAGATCGGTTTACGTTTTTTGGTGACGAAGCGCTCTCAAACTGCTATGTTTGTCATGTTATTTCATCATCACTACAGATACATAATGGAATAGGAATGTTTTATACTAGAGAGTAAGAGTTTATCTTTCGAAAAATTGAAACAGTTTAACATTTCATTAATGTTTATAATACCTCTTTAATAGTTTCATGCTAAATCTATATAGGATGGTAGGGATAAGTAAGCAGTGATGACTAGTCTTCTTAGTGGGCAGCAGAGGGATAGATAGAGCTAAACCCTAGTTGTCAACTGAAAAGGCTACCCATATAATAATAAACAAACTGTTATAAATAACATTTTTTGTTGCTCTACCATTTTTGGCTCAGATTTCGCTCATTATTCACCTCATTATAATAATAATAATATAGTTTCTTATATAGCGCTAAATACATACATGTTTCATAGCGCTTTACACTATTATCACCCCGGTCAAAGGATACAATGCAAACCAGCACACATTGTGTGCACCGTCTCCACTCCCTGGGGAGCATTCCTTCCAAGCGATCATGGGCGCACATCATTCACCAAATTGCATAGCAAACAACAAAATTCTAGGGTGGAATTCCCCTTTAAACCCTAGAACTCATCATCCAAACATGAAACTAAACTAGCAGCGTTTTAAGATTATGGGCCCTGTATTTGACTGGTACTGGTGTGGCATGACAGTAATCGCGTGGCCAAAGTCCAAAGTACATGCATTTGTTTGTTCTGATAATGAAAAGTTCACTGGCATACTAGGCCAATATTCACGTGCCAAGTCCAAAGTACATATTACATTTGTTTGTTCTGATAATGAAAAGGTCACTGGCATACAAGGTCAATATTTGAAGGAGCAGAAGCTGAAACATAACAAGGTCAAAAGAAGAGTAGGCGTTGAGGTATTAGGATTAAAGTGTAATCAGGGACTGATTTTCAACCCGTGCAAGACTATTCCTATTCTGTTATAACAGGCATTCTCCAGTAGCTCCATTTCATAATAATAGTGGTGGTGTTGAAGGTGATGATGATGGTGATGGTGATGGTGATGGTGATGGTGATGGTGATGGTGATGGTGATGGTGATGGTGATGGTGATGGTGATGGTGATGGTGATGGTGATGGTGATGGTGATGATGATGGTGATGGTGATGGTAATGGTGATGGTGGTGGTGGTGGTGGTGGTGATGGTGGTGGTGATGATAATGATGATGATGGTGATGATGATGATGATGATGATGGTGATGGTGATGGTGATGATTACTGATAATGATCACAATGATGATGATAATGACAATAATGATGATAATGCTACTGGTAGTGATGCCAATTATTAATATTATAATGATTTTAATAATGATTATAAAAAATAACAATAACCCAATTCCAATGATGTTAACAGGTGATTGAGGATTGATGAATCATGAACACGTTCTCTTTTTTCTTTCCTGCAGGTGCGTCTGGCTCTGGGTTTTGACAAGTGCAACTACTGCTTCTCAGCAGGTGCCCCCCTCTCCATGGAAACCCTAGACTACTTCCTCAGCATCAACATCCCCGTCTACGACATCTATGGCATGAGCGAGAGCACAGGTAGGATGCTTCCTTATATGACAAATATATTTCAATTACTCTTGATTCTTATTTATCTTGTTATCTTTAAACAAAATTATGATATTACTTCATGTTTCACAACGATCCATTGCATGCACAAAACAAACTGTTATTAATAAGTCAAAATGGGAACACACAGAGGTCTGGCAATATAAGCTGGAAGCTTGAAACGCTGCCATACCTAAGATAATTAAAGTTATACATATCCTTGATGATTAATTTCAGTTAGTCTTGAACCTTGTTTCTTGTTTCATATGATGATCAAATTAATAAGCCTTTTAAGTAGCTGTCAGAAACTTTTGCTATTTTCATTAATAACTGGACAGTACTTACCACATAAAATCTTTATAGACTGGATATGTTGATAGTCAGACCGTAGGTATACGATTCATGTGCAGTTGGTAATGGAACTGACTTTGTAACAGTCTCATAATTCAAATCCAGTCACCTTTGAAGTATGTTTAGGACCGGAAATGCTTAATTTTGAGTGGATCTGTTTGTGACTTTTAAGTTCTTTTATGAGTCATATTTTTGAAAATATTTCCTTTTTTATCAGTTTATATTTATGCTCCTTATCTGTCCTTTCTCCAGGTCCCCACAGTGCGTGCCGTCCAGGTACGTTCAGGATAGGCAGTTCAGGCACGCCCTTCCCAGGGTTCCAGACAAAGATTGCAGACCCAGATGAGACCGGCAATGGAGAGGTACTTGACCCATTGTTATTAACTCTAAATAAAAATTATATAGTTATATAATACGCACACATCTGTCATGGTGCACACGTACATTGTTTTTTTATAATTATACTCCTAGGAGATGTATCACAAATGTTCCTAAATCTCAAGTCTCTGGTTAGTGGCATACCAGTTAATATACAATCCTTTTCTTTTAGGTATAGAGATTAATCTTTGTGAAACACCCCCTGGTCATTTTAGGCACTGTTCAAACTAGCACATTTATTTGTGCACCTTTTCAACTCACCGGCTAGCATACTAGCCATTAGCAACCATCAGGCTAGGTTACATCCAACCAATATACCTTTTTTATAGAGAGCAGCAATGTCATATGTGGATATAATTTCTTGCTAAAGGATATAAATGCTAGGACATTGTCGGGTTTCAAAATTTAAAGGCTTTTTATGAACAATTTACAATAAATGGGGGATTTTTATATGAATTTAATTCTGTAATTTTCAAACCAGACATTTTGTCAATATAATCTCTCAATATTTACCTGCCCTGTTTGCCGAGAATCCTCTTTTGTTGAACTATATCTTGTGACTGTTTAACCTGTTGCCTACACGATAATGTGATTTTGACTAATTTGATACATGGCATGCAAGGCTCATGTAAGAAATGGGTTAGTTAAAATATTGTGTGCAAGGCAGATACTGAAACCAGACAAATGTATGAAGGAAACAATTATTTACACTTTGTCTCTGAAAATCCAAGGTCATTTTTTGTTGTGATTTTGTAATAGCTGTTAAAAAAAAAAAGTTTAAGCAAGAACAAAAATGTAGCGCTACTTAAACCATACAATAAAGCCCCTTAAAATAAGTCAGGCTCGACACTTGCACTGGCCCGCTGGCCCGGGGCCAGTGAAATTGCACTTCGGGCCAGCAAAAATGTATAAAAGTCATATTTTGGTGGCCCGATCGGGCAAGCAGACTTTCAACCCAAAATGGACAAAATTAGACAAAACTTGTATTCTTCCATGTCATGCTTCATCTATAATCACAGGTTTGATCAGGAAAGAGTGAAACTTGTTAATAATAAAAAGTTCACTCATGAAATAACATTTTGGGGCCGGTCAATTTTTCTTTCGGGCCACCAGAAAAGGGGAAGAAATTATTTTACTGGCCCGACTGGGCCACTAACAAAAACAGTAAGTGTGGAGCCCTGAATAAGTATTATAGTCATTTAATATATGAACAAAAATTTAAGAGCATTTTGCTTTGTGTTGTTTGTTAAGATTGTGCTAATGGGACTAGAAATGGAGAGATACTCGTACCAGACACTGTCATTCTAGTAGTCCTTAAGTAATAATATGTACTCTGTAAAATAAGGTCTATGACCTTCAGAATCATTGTTCTAACAACTTCATAAAGTTGTTCCAAAGTAAATAAATGAAAGGAAAAAGAGAACGCTATATTATAAAGAGTATAAACTTTGTCCAAAGGTAGCATTGAAATTGATATCTATTTTTAGGTAAAATAACTTTCTTTTATAAATTACAATGTCTTTTGCATCCTACGGTATGCCATTTCATGCATGATGTATTCATAGGCCATCTAAACTTACAGAGGATGATAAATGAGACTATTAATAAAAATATAAACTAATATTTTGCTTTGTTCACAAAAGTAGACCTTAGGATGCTACCGTTTTTTTAAAAGGTGGTTCAGATTCATGAATGAGACGAGTGGTGCCATCTTGTGAACGCCTTGCGCACGGTGCGAAGTACACACTGGCTCAGTGTTATGCAGTGCGCACAAATCAGCCTGTTCAAATTGGCGAATCGCAGTGTAGCATCCCTGCGCCTGACAGTTTTGAATGATTTTACGGTTTGTGAAAAAAATTTATATAAGAAATGTCAACAACTGCTACAACAAAGGAACATTTCCTTTTGTCTTTAGGTGTGCTATTTTGGACCTCATGTGTTCATGGAATACCTCAACATGGAGAAGAAGAAGAAGGTGGCTGAAAAATATATTTTGCCGTATAGTCACAGAATAGAACTGAGCAATGATCAATCTTGTATAAGAAATATAACTTCAACTTCAACTTCTTATTTTTTTTCCAGGTGTGCTATTTCGGACGTCATGTGTTCATGGGATACCTGAACATGGACGAGAAGACGAATGAAGCCCTCGATGATGACGGCTGGCTGCACTCGGGGGACTTGGGCCACATCGATGACGACGGGTTCCTCTTCATCACTGGCAGGATCAAAGGTGAGCTGTCGATAGGGACAATGATAATGGCCCGTATTCACAAAGGAGGTTTGTACAAACTATGGTTCAAACCGTGGTTTACATCTATGGAATGCCAATTGTAAACTGATTGAGAGAGAATGTGTACCATCAACATTGTTAACAAGTAAGGAATTTACATTCTCTCTCCATCAGTTTACAATTGGCATTCTATAGATGTAAACCTCGGTTTGAACCATGGTTTGTACAAACCTCCTTTGTGATTACGGGCCATTGACATTGACAACAATTACAACAACATTGACAGTGATAATTACAATGACATTGACAACAATTACAACAACATTGACAGTGATAATTACAATGACATTGACAACATCCATTACAATGACAATGACATTGACAACATCCATTACAATTACAATGACATTGACAACAACCATTACAATGATATTGAAATAGAGGTCTACGGTCATGACAGTGGCGATAACAATGACAGATAATAATATTGTTTGTGGTGGAGATTGTTGAATTTTATTGTCGATAGATCCCTAAATGTTTGTTAAACACAGTGTAGCGTGTATTTAAAGTAGATTCATTACTTCATTGCCTCATAACCTTCTATAAACCTCATAACTGTAACAATCATAATGGTAGATCAAATGAAATGTTAAGATCACCATAGTACCTTTTACTTTCTCAGTGAGAAAGTTATTTCTTTTTAAAAATGTATTTATCTTGATGGTATATCTAAAAGGAAAAACAAATTTGTTGTAAACAAGATTAGTGTGCCATGGATTGATAACATCTTAGCACCAACTAGTGACAAGCACCAACTAATGACAACCAATTGCAATGCTATATAATTCCAAAGAATGTCATGTATTGATACATTCACTTTAAGATCTTTTGTTTGTTTTTATTTCATCATGGAAAATGTATCATGTATGTACAGTTATACAAATACAAAAAAAAAAAACCCTCAAGGGGTATGAAAAGTGTCAATATGTGCCTGGCTCGACACAGTACCAGCTAGAGACAACCAACCAGGTTATAAGGAGTCTTTACTGTTGATATCGCTACTTCTGGAATGGACAGTTTAATTTTAAGTTTGAGTCGTAAGTCTAGTCCAACCCCTTTCCTACGGGAACCTGGAAAGGCTATGTACAAGTATGTGAGGATTTTAGAATCTTAAATGGAAAGGTTTTTGTTGGTTTGTGAAGACAATGTTAATATGTTCAAGTTAATTTGTAAGTTCAAGTATTCTTTGAACAGTATGAAGCATTGTCAATTCGTTGGAGGTAGTTATTTGAATAGTGAAGACAAGGTATTTGCACTTATGTCTTCTTATTTTATCATGGAGAATTCTTTTCATGTATGTTATACAAATACTACTATGTAAACAAATGGTTTTAAACGTGCCACTGTGTGCGTGGCTCAAGACAGCTATAGAAACAACCAACTAGTTGCAATGAGTCATTTTTGTTGATATCACTACTACTTGAAAGGACACTTTTGTAGAATTCTCATTTAACCAGACTTTTGGTTTGTGTTTAAAGGGGACCACCAGGCAAAGAGTAACACATACTTATATGCTTTGGTACCGTTTTGTGATATCAAATAGATACCTAACATTTTGCAAAGGGTTGTGTAATTCATAAACAAAGCAATTAATTACCACCACTTACGGAACCACTAGTATTTCCTGGTTCCGTACGGGCCAAACATTTGCGAGTGCGCCAATGCTATTCACGCGTACGTTTGGAGACAATAGAATCCCGGACGATTTGTTCACTCTGGACAAAGTAGTCTTCGTACATGCAGACCCATGAATGCATGCTTTAGAATGGTGATGCGTTTTACAATTATATATTTTTTTCTGGAAACATATTTTTGTGAACTTGTTGATGGAATGGACTACTAAAGATCTTACCTTTCATTTATAAGAATATTATTTTTGGGTGGTGGTACCCTTTAAGAGAGTAAGAAGCATAGCAGTGTCACTTCATTTGAAGTGTTATTATCTGAACAGTCAGGATAAGTTGTAGTTATTTGTCTCAAGGTCAAGCTCAGGAAGTATAATTCTACTTTGTTTGTTTAAACGGTGATGTTCAAAAAAGAAAACAAACACGAGAACTGTGTTATCATTGTTTCAATAAATTGGATGAGTTGACTCATGGTGAAATGTCACCATTAAGTGTTTTTATCTTATCTTTGTTTTCTGTTAGAATTGAGACAAATAACCATGATCCCTTTTACCCCCCCCCCCCCCCCCCCCATGATCTTTTGTTTTCTTCATAAGTGCTGTACATAGGATAATGGAAACACAAATTAAGCAAGATATCTTCAGTATTCAGGCATTGTTTTTTTCAATCTAATGAAACTGGGACTTTGTTTGTTCCTTGTGATGATGAAGACAATAATTTAATTATAATGAAACTGGAAGGATGTGTAAACATTCAAAACCTTTTCCAGTGTTGCATTTGTCTTTTAGAGAGGCTTTATTTCTGTGTGTAAAAAAATAATCAAGCAAAATATGAATTACATTTTTTGTCTGAATCAACTATGAAGTAAAAAAAAAGAAGAAAAGAAAGTGATGAATTAGCTTTTAAGTTAAGTGATAATCAATATGAAAGAAATCATATGAAAGCTATAAAGCTTTATCTTCAGCTTTTTGTATTTGTGCAGACCTTAATTTAGAGATCAAAACTTGGTTAAATTATAATTTGTCAATTTCCTCTCATCTTGCTCTGGTTCTTCTTGAAATTATATATAGAAAAACAAATGCCCTCTATGTTTTGTAACAATACCTTTTTCCTTTGTATAATATTGGTCAGTGGAGATAACATAACATCGGTGCAAATTGCTGATACTGTGGAAATATACACTTTTTGTAGTATTTCAACCTAATTTGTGCCCATCATCTGCTTCATTGTATACCCAAAGATAATAATTGATTTAATTCATGTTGTTTGTGCCTTCACAGAGCTGATCATAATGGCCGGTGGAGAGAACGTCGTTCCGGTGCCGATTGAAGACGCGGTGAAGAAAGAGACAACTCTTTAATTATGTTACAATGTCATTTATATTATCTAATGAATATGAATACCAGGGCTAAATTTCAATTTGTATTGTTTCTTATATTCCTACTTCACAGAGCTGATCATAACGGCCGGTGGAGAGAACGTCGCTCCGGTGCCGATTGAAGACGCGGTGAAGAAAGAGACACCCCTGATCAGTGAGTGCATGCTGATCGGAGACAGGAGAAAATTCCTCGCCATGATCCTCACACTCAAGGTGCGTAGTGTACATGTATATCTTCAAATGTGACTTGGGCCCTGTGACATAAAGGTTCCAATTAATTGTACGAATGATCAATTGGTTGTATGATTAATCTTTAATCTTTGTGTTACAGGGCCCAGTTCTGGCAAAATTAGGGTCTCGGCGGAAACCCATGTTTTGCATAAATTTGTTTAAATTTTAAAATGTGCATGTATTGAACATGTCAGCAAAATTTTAAGTCGACATAGTCATGCCAAATATTTCCAGTTTATTTGATTAATTTGTGGATGAAAAGCCCAGAGCACCATCAGACCAAGCTGTCTGGCAAAACTAAGACCATCCTAAAATCCATCGGGAGGTGGCGACCACCAATGAGGAGGCCAAACAAGACTTGTCCATAGGGCATAAACATTTAATTTCTCATCAACAACCATATCTTACACTCCAACTCTAGGTTGTCATAGATGAGAAGACCGGGGCTATTTGGCGAGCCAAGACCACCTAAAGAGTCCCATCGTGAATTTCACAACCAAAGACGAGGAAGCCAAATAGAATAAGTCTGATGATGATATGTGTGTTGCATTGAATTGAACAACTCATATCCCCCAACTTCGATATATGTGTCTTACATTGACTTTAATAACTTGTATCACCCAATATCTCTTATTCTAGGTTGTCATAGATTAGAAGACCAGGGCACCAACAGACCAGCTATCGGGCGAAGCCAAGACCATCTTAGAATCCATCGGGAGTTTGGTGGAGGAGGTGAAGAAAGAGATCCAGAGGGGGATCGACGCCTACAAACAAAAGTAATCTGTCAATAACTCATATCCCCAAATTTCTTTCACTCTAGGTTGTCGTAGATGATAAGACCGGGGCACCAACAGACCAGCTATCGGGTGAAGCTAAGACCATCCTGGAGTCCATCGGGAGCTCGGCGACCACCGTGGAGGAGGCGAAGAATGACAAGGTTGTGAAGAAAGAGATCCAGAGGAGAATCGACACCTACAAACAAAAGTAATCTGTCAATAACTCATATCCCCAAATTTCTTTCACTCTAGGTTGTCGTAGATGATAAGACCGGGGCACCAACAGACCAGCTATCGGGTGAAGCCAAGACCATCCTGGAGTCCATCGGGAGTTCGGCGACCACCGTGGAGGAGGCGAAGAATGACGAGACGGTAAAGAAGGAGATCCAGAGAGGCATCAACGCCTACAACAAGGCCGCCCATTCAAGGGCACAGTGCGTACAGAAGTGGCTTATTCTGGACAGGGACTTCTCAACGGCGGGCGGAGAGCTGGGTGAGTGTTGTATTGATGTTGTTTTTAGGCTTGTCACTATCACTGGAGTGCTGGCCCCATATGTTGGTAAATCTTCACTTTGGGCCAGCATTTTATTAAAAGTAATATTAAGTTGGCATGTGGCACGTAGCCTACTCCCCCCCCCCCCCCCCCCCCCATCTCATAGCTTTGCCATTGCAATAAATAATATAATGTCAATTGAATCTATGATTTCAATGTAATATCTTCACCCAGGTTGCTAGCAGGTTGTTGCCTACCCCTTACATATAGAAAAAATTAAGTAACAAAAAAACACGTATGTCAGTTAAATGAATATGTTTATATTATGATTCTTTTCACTCCGGTCCAATCACGAATGTAAAAAAAAAAACAGTTGAGTCAATGAAATGAATGAGATATATTTAACTATTGATTAGATTGTCTGATTGATCCTTGTGTACTCTTTGCAATATGAAATACACAGGGGCTGAGGGCGACTTTGCCCCCTAATTTTCAAAATAGCCCCCTGAAATGAGTAGGTAGCCCCTTAAATTACCATCTAGGGTATTATTGGAAATATTTTGTGATGGATATATCCATCAGATTGAAAAAGTAGCCCCCTAAAATTAAAAATGAATTCTTTCCTTGCTTTGCATAATATAAATATATCAAAACAATGTTGCTTTATTTGTTTATTCATGTTTGTTTTCATTTATAATCTTTTCATACAGGTCCAACCCTGAAGTTGAAGAGACCGGTCGTCAATAAGATGTATAGGGATGAGATCGAGTCATTCTACGCAGAAACGTAAAACGTCCAACGAACAACGGATGCAGCCATTGACAATATTTGAATATTGCCGACAAATTGCATTGACCAAACCTTGTACATATTTAGATGTAAAATATTTCATTATTCCAAATGATATTATTCTATTTTGGATGCAGAAGTTCACATTTTAGCTTTAAAAAGATATTGAATTTATGTGAGTGCAAGATTTGTATATTTGTATCATGCATTGTTGTAGAATTGTCTGCTTCATTTCAATGTATTTGACTTCCATTTGAAACAGAAATGATTAAGTTAACCTTTTGTAATATGATAACAAGAGTAAAAAATATGTATTTGGTAAGGTTGCTACATTTGTAAGTGAATTGGTATTGGTTATACATCGTTGAAATATACTATTAATGAAATAGATAGGAAATATGAGGTTGCAACTTTTATTTACATTATGTGCCATTTTTAAACAGTTAACTATTGCATTCTATTGGCAAACATAAACCCAATAAATAATTACAGGAAAAAAGAAAAATACAAGTCAGGATCTTTTTTTCCACATGTTTTGTACATATATTTGCATAATAATTGTTGTATCATATTTGATGATGATTTGTTTTTGGTATGTTTATTTGCCTGATTGGACAACCCTCTCCATGTATGTACCACTATTAGGGCATTGGCTGGAATGCTCACCAGAGGGTTCAATTTAAAGGTATTGTCCATCTTTTGCAGGCATCAGTAAAACATTCTATAAAACCACAAGGAAATATGTACATCAAGTTGGTGCCATTTTTGATGCATTTTCGCTTTGCAGTCTATAAACTCTCATGCTCATTTCCTGTCCGAATGAACTACTTTTTATCATTTCACAGCAAATATATTTCCAAGTCGGAATCTTCTTAGACTAGCTCTTAAATTATATTTTCTTTCATAATATAAGATAATAATCTCGCAACTTTTGAATTTTTTGCATGCAAGAGGTGGACAGTATCTTTAACCCTAGATTATTTTGTAGTCCATGGGCTAAATTTCACACATGGGTGGTGGTATTGAATTAACACCGTTTAAATTTAGTCCATTGATTACTTGATAAGGATGTCATGTGACAAAACGGGAACCTCGACGGAATACTTGTGTCCTACCAAGCCTTATGCCTGAGGTATGTGCACATCTTTTTTTCAGGCAGATAAAATCCTTTGTTGTATAAACATGAGTTATACATGTGGGTATTCTATTTATATTTTAGTCTTTGTGTGGAAGACCTTCTTTTGAAATGTGAATATTATATTGCAACAATGCATTTGCAGATATAATTTTAATTTTTTGTAAATCTAAGTTCTCTCATTTGGAAGAAATGGTGTCGTGCTGAAGTTATGGAACTACAGACTTTGGGTAGGATGGGGAACTTATGTGTTGGGTTCCTTTTGTTCATAAGAATTTTGAAATCCAATGAAAATCTTGCCATTTATCAAGTTTCTGTGTGAATGCAAGTATTAGTGTTCAAATTCTTCTTGTTAAATATTATTATTATGTTAGGAAAAGTCTTCTTTTGTTAAAAAGCCTATTCTGTCTTAATAAAACAAGAACTTTTTTGTTTCACATTTGTGTGTATATAAAATGCAAACATGAACAACGGCCAACTAGAGCTTTAATAGGGCTCCAGAAGGCCAATCATATGGTTCACTGCAGCTCAAGTACCACCAAGCAAAAAGTAAAAAAAAAAAAAAAAAAATTGTAGGGGATTTTATAGTTGGTGATGGTGAATGTGTTGATAATTAAACGAGCTATCAATACTATTTAATTCTGATGTGAACTGACAAGGCAAAACAAATTTGTATGCGACATTCAAAGTTATGTGGAGGTTTCTTTACAGCATTACTTGTGCACCAGCTGTACAGATATAAAGTTTGCTGTACCGTAAATATTCATCCGCATTCTGATAAATACATTCAAACCTGTCTATAAAGACCACCCAAGGGAGACAGAGATAATGGTCTTAGTATAAGCAGGTTGTCTATATAGAAGAGTTCATACACATGTACAATGCTTACTATGGAATCAAAATTAGTGGTCATTATAGGCAGGTGGTCTTTACATAAAGGTGGTCACTAGAGCAGGTTTGACTTTATATATATGTAAATTGTATCAATATGGAATACATGGAACTTTGTTTTTTAAAGCAATAATGAAATTTAAAAAGAGTGCTGAGTTGTTGTGAATGAGTGGTCAATTTCATTTATATGTTCCTCTCCATGGTATAAGAGGAAAATACATACTCTACTACATATGCACTGTACTGTGATTAAATGTAAGTGAGATTTGATATATTTTGTACTGCAGTGACATGATAACACCGCTTAAAGTACTTCAGTTAATGATGCAAATGATGAATAATTCGATTTTTAGATGTAGGTATAGCTCAAAAGTTCTTTATATGCTCCGTTCTCCGTGAAATTGATAAACATCAAGTCCTATATATTTCAGTGCTATATATTCAATAGACTTGAATTCTTTTCCTTGATAAAAAAAAATACATACAGTATAATCTTTGTAGACCTTGAAATAGCTCCAGCCACACTACTGTAAACGTCTTCGTTATTTTCGCGCGATTAATATTTCGCGCTGAGCGACACAAAAACACATTCGCGGGTATTTAATTTCGCGGCCGAGCAAGTGTTCAACGCATTGTAAATCGCGCATTTATATTCGCAGGTTTTAATATTTGCGGACGCCGGCTTTAGCGCGAAATCCGCGAAAAATTACTGCACAGCGAATATTACCACGTTTACAGTGTTTTAATAGAATATTTGAATGATATTTGAATATTGTCGGTAGCCAGTGTAGGCATTCTGTAAATATGTATGAAATATGTGTTTGATTAGAAGTATATTTTTCTCCACGCCATTATGCAAGTGTTTCAAAATGAGTGTGTATTTTCGTGAAGGGAGGAAAATTGATGATTTGATGATGGGGAATGTATTTTCATACGGAGGAGGTTCATAATTTGCTGCACTTGTACAGAGAGATTAATATTCTATATCATCTAGGTTTGTATGCCTTGTTTTGTTTTGTTGTTACCGTTATCGATTAATTATTCTCTAAAAAATGTTTGGTATATACAAGTGGACTACATACAAATGTTATATACATGTACATGTACGCCCAGTATACTTCTTCTAGTGATTGCAATGTGTGCA
The DNA here is from genome assembly GCA_037951105.1 of Echinarachnius parma. Lineage (NCBI taxonomy): Eukaryota > Metazoa > Echinodermata > Echinoidea > Clypeasteroida > Echinarachniidae > Echinarachnius > Echinarachnius parma. The sequence continues at coordinate 46,832 of JBAMJV010000815.1, forward strand.
TAATGATAATATTGTAACAAAACTGTATAAGCCTAGTCAGTGAACAAACCTTTTGTGAATTTCATATATATTGCCTTGCATTTGAAAATTGATTGTGATGAGCGCGTGTATAATGATATCCATCACAATGCAAACGTGTTTGATTTGACTCTTATTATGTATCATACAATACAGGGCTCAACACTAGCTTTTTGCTCGTTTGGGCAAGTGAAATTATTTTCGTTCAAATGTTGATGGCTTGAAACTAAAATTTACTGGCCCTGGAAATTTAATTTCATTTTCAACTGTCTTCTCTTCAAAGTCTCTCTCGCTTTAATAATAATTGGTCAAAACTACAATTATTGATGAGGCTTTTGCATGGAAGAATAATTTTGTTTTCCTTCTTCTGTAATGGTCAGTTTGAAAATCAAGTTGCCCAATCGGCAACTAAAAGTTTACCTATATCGATTGTCACTGGCCAGACATAGATTTCTACCGGCCCCTGGCCATTTAGAAAGGGCTAGTGTCGAGCCCTGCATGTAGTTTATAGCACGATTTCGTTCATATTTGGTGCCATGATATATTATGTATAAACCTGTATATAAATATATACCTGTACAAGATGATAGTAAAATGCATATATTGGTGATGAGTGCGTGAGGTATGTAAGTGTGCGAGAGCCCCTATAAAACTTGTGTATAATTAATTTGTGCTGTGCTACAATATATTGGTTTTGTATTAATTTACTTTTGATGTAAGTCTTAAAATTGTTTCAACTTTAATATTAAAAAGATGTGAAAACAACTTAGTTTCAGGTGTATAGAGAAAGGTGGCAATACGAACAAATGCATTATATTGCCTTCTTGTATGTATACATGTCCTATGTCTGTCTAGTGCCTACAATCATTATTTAAACAAAAAAAGTTTTAGAGGTGACACGTTTTGCTGCTTCTACTTTTGAAAAGTAATATATGAGAAAATCAAAATGATTTTTCAATTTTCAATTTCTAATTTTTAATATCAGGATTAGGCAATGAAATAAGTTCACTGACTTTGAAACTTTGTGCCATACATTGTATCTTCTGAACCTACATTTGTGTCTTTAAAATTATTTGTTTGCATTTAATTTTTACCAGAGCATCTTTCAAAAAAATGCTACCTTAATTTGTTATTAAAAAATGAACAAATATTCGAATTCTGGCACACCAAACTCTATGCATGTAAAGCAAGTCAAACTGTAATGTGGCTGTCTGTATTCATACTTGTAGTGCCTTATCAGTGAAGTTAATCATTTCATTAAATTGCCGTGTATTAGTTAAAAGCTGATAAAAAGGTGTGGCAATTTATATGTAGAGAGAAGAAACCTAATTACTTTACATGTATAGGCACCAATTATGTCATGGGACAAAAACAAATCTGGGTCATTTCAAACTTTTAAAATAATACAATTCATGTCACACACCAAGGAGGTTTTGCAAGTGTAAAGAATTGATTAAATAATGTTTCTTTACGTAAGGAAATTAAATTGTTTTGGGGGATTATTATTTTAGTCTGTGCTAACTAGCATCCACTATGAATTCCCGATATTTGGCTAACGTGATTCAAAATGTTATAAGTAAATTGGAAATTGAGGCAATATATGTAATATGTATATAAATATATACTTTGTAAAGTTTGTTTGTGCTTTATGTTCAAGTGTTGACTAGTAGTCACTGATGAATAAACTGAAAGTTATTATAAAATTAATTCACTGTTCTTGTTGTGTTGTATGCAATCTCTGAAAACGCAAAACATACATAATACTAATACAACTAAACACTTCACTTTCTCACAGATCGTATGCAACTTGTGTGTAGAAATGCAACTTTTATGCAATGACTTTAATATCATTTGTTTATTATCATGAAATATTGCGGTTTCACAATTAAGCAACAAAATACCCAATACCATCAGCAGAAATGATGATCGGGATAAAAAATAGATATATTATTATAATATATACCTTTTACATTTCTTGGAGGGGAAGGTTAAGAAATGGGCAATGTTATGATATAAATCTGCGTATTCAAAGCAGTTACAGACAAATAGCAAGATAAATTTGCAAAATAAATGACACATTTGTCTCCTTTTAGGTGTTCAAAACCATCACTGGTGCCAATGACAAAAATGTAGATCATTCAAAATAGTTCTGGCAAAATAGTTGGATAAAAATCATACAATATTAATCTCCCTCCTTTTGGTTTATACTATGTACATTACATGCAGTTAAATGTTAATGTTCATAATTGCACCAAATATGTCACTTTTATGTTACAGAATACCTCAATATTTGTCCCAGAGCATAATATGTATACATATCTTTTTGTGCAATCGTGCATGAATAAATGGCAACAAAAATACAATCCCATCTTATTTTATACAGATATATATATATATAAATCAATGCTTCACCACCTATATCATGCATGTGCAAAAGTAAATAACCAAAAAAATGAATACCAAATAAAACATTAAAAATAATCTTAAAATCAAGCATGCGCATTATCATTCACTTCTCAACAATGTATGCATCTGCAACCTCACACAGAAAAAAAAAGGGGTGAGGCAAACAAACCATATAAGATAACATATGTTTGTAATATGAAGTTTGCTGGCCAAGACTAACCAATTAACCATCCTCAACACATCTATAAAAAAAAAAATAAAAAAAAAACAGTTTCGTTTATACTAGCAGACAACAAAATATTTATCATCTATTCTGAATGGAAAGATGGTCGGATTTGTGCATAAATGAACCTGAGAGGCAAAAGTCAATAACACAAACAAATTCTTTAATACCTCCTTCCACTTTCCTTTCCAATCATAACAGAAAAATAATAACGTAACTTTCCTCTTTATTAATACAGCAGTTAATATCGGTTTTAGTCTATATAATTTCCGTGAAATTCTTCCCATAGTAATTTTCCCCCTTCTACATAGAGTAATTCACATATTTTTTGGTACAATAAAGTACTGATAAATAAACAAAAATATATTTCATAAAAACATTCTCTTCTCTTCTCTTTACTGTCTCTTGAACAAATCCACTAATGTACACATTTCAACACATACTATTTTTAGTCAGACCTTTCAAACAATATTCATAAAATAGGCCAGCACACACATGCATTTTGTTTTCCTTTTCATATCTATCTAATTCTTCCTCCGTCGGTATATAACACTATCTTCTAAAATAATGATGCCTTTGAAAAATAATAAATGATGTTATGATGGTGGTTGATAAAATGATGACTGACTGGATAAGAAAGTCAAGATGTATTCATTTCCTTAGCATAAAAAGATAACAAAACTTAAGCATAGCTCTACCAAATGCCTTTAATATCATAGGTTTCTGTCCAGGTAGAAAGACAAGAGATCACAATATACAGTCAAATATTTGAGAGAGAGGAATATCTTTGGTGTTTTTACCATATATATGGTTCATATCCAATGTGGATTTCAATATACTAGCAAGCAAAATTTTACCCTTTCTTGAGTAAAAAGAAGTATTTTTCATCTGTCAGTGACCCCAGTTCTTAAGAGCGGGTTCAATTTAACTCGGTTAAATCATGTTATTTGTACTACGTCCTTCAATCCACTGACTAGAAACTGACTGAAGGGTCACCAAAAGTGTGTTAGATTTTAAAGGGATCTAGTAACTTTGCTCACATGTGCAAAAACTGACAGATCACAGAAATGTGGATTTCTATGGTCTGATTCTGTCCACTGAGTGAAATGTGAAAATTCCATGGTAAATGAGAGTCATATGAACGAGAAAATAAATGAAAATACAAAGTGATATTCACCATTTAAACACATTGCACTGACTTTGTACAAAGTTTCAATTCTCTCATACAGATTTTTAAATCCAAATACTTCAATCATACATAACTTACTTGCGAAAGAGAAATTTGGCAAACCAAAACCAGTTCCATACTTCTATTTAGTAATACGAATACAAGGAGGTATGTGAGAACTGCTAGAATGCGAAGTAAATTTTCCGGATTTTGACAATTTTTACTAGATTCCTTTAATCCTTGGACTAAAAATCTAAAATGACCTGGTAATACATTGAACCCTCTGATGAGAATTTGGGTCAAGATTTGGTATTTGTTTCATGCAACTCATGTCTTTATTAGGACATTAACTTCATGTCTGAATAGTTGGCAAAAAAAACAAAACGGTTTTTAAACCATTAGAATCAGACCATCAAAACAGGATATGACTTGAATCATAACTACAGAAATATGGCTTGTGCGTTGGCATCATTTTATTAAAAAGAAAAGACAAATTTGTTTCCCTTTTGGAAATGATGGGAAATTGGCCTGTCTGTATATCAAGTCTCTCAGAAGTCCTTGTAGCTATAAAGCTGCATAAAGTTGAGGATAAGTGGGTCGGAAGTGCAACAACTTACTTTGACAAATACTCCAAACTCCAAACTTTAAGATAATTCTGATGACTTCCAATGCAGCTTCAACCTATTAATACAAGATTAACCATCCATTTCTCGGGCAAATATCTTATCCAGCGGACAATATGTCCTCATATAAAACTTCATCAGTATAATTCTAATGTACAATGTAAGTCCTTATTACTTAAAACAAAAAGTATAATTTGCTGACCCATTTTCAAGTGTTTTTGTCCAACAGATACATGTAGCTGCTTCTAGTTTTATTTTGGCATTGTTTGGTTATCCACGTTTTTAACCCGTTCAGGACTAGTCTCGAAAATATTTGGGCTTAGGTCCATGGAGAATACATGTTGTAGTAAAATCAGTCCGTCCTGAACGGGTTAAAGGAGCAGCTAACATTTTTGGTATAGATTTGCTCAATAGAGTACCGAAGTAGTGACGTCACATGCTTTTGTTATGGCATAGTAATGGTTCTACACAACTTTTCCTTTCATAATGGCATTAAGTAGCGGGTCGGAGCCGGACGATTGCCTTCTTAGCAACCGCTAGATCACCAATTCATGACTTGCCTGACATTGTTTAGAACCATCACTCATGGCAATGAATAGCTCTGACGTCACACTTCGGCACTCTATAGGTCATCGTCATCAACATTATCTTTGTAATTGACATTGTCATTATCATCATTATTATCACTATCATCCTCATCTTGGTCATGATCAATATCAGATAAGTTCGCTCCATCTGTGTTTCGGGAGAGCATGTTGTTTGTTGTCCATGTCGATGGAGCACAGTAGCTCTGCCTGGATCGAAAGACGTGGCACTGCTCTAGAGTCGAGGACCCTGTTATAATCATCATCACGATTCCGCTTCAGATAAGTTTGCTCCGTCTATATATTATGTTCATCATCTTCATGATTCGGTGTCGGAGAGATTTGCTCCGTCCGTGTTCCTAGAGAGCATGTAGTTGTCCATGTCGATGGAGCGGCAGTTGTGGATGGCGTAGCGCAGTCGCTCCGCCATCACCGTCTGGCTGGAGTAGGGTGGGATGCGTAGCTGGAAGAAGCAGGTTTGGGCTGTAGGGAGGCCATCCATGGACTGAAGGGACAAGAAACAAGAATGGTCGAAATGGTGGTTTAGATGAAGAGTCCCGTAAGCTGGACTAGGAATTAATTATTTTGAAAATCAGGACATATCTTACTTTGATGGCCTAAAATCAGATTTGGGTGGCCCGAACTTGGCTGCCTAAAATCAAGAACGAAATTAAATTGTGTTCTAATCCATTGTCCAATCAGGCAAAGTAAAACTTGGTATAAATGCAGTTTGGTGGCCCAGGACAGCAGGCTAGTGTTAATGTTGAGTCCTGCTTAATAAAGGAAGGTCAAGAAGCAAGATAAAAGAACTCAATGAAACTGAAACAATGTGTAGTAGCCCTAGAAAATTCATACACAGGTGTTATAAGATCATTGATTACAAGAAAGTTTTAATTTACAATTTATGAGTGAATTCTTCCATATACTAGCCCAATTTTTAAAAACCAATCCCTGTCTGTAAAATTAATGGAAACAAATAAAGAGACAAGTCAGGGGAAACATGAAAAACAAGGTATTTCTCTTTGCATACTGATAGAAGTACCTGTAGGGTGTTTCACTAAACACTGAATTGATTTTATGATTGCTTTTTAATGATTAAAATGTGATTTAAGTGTTTAGTGAAACATCCCCTGGTTTAATCATTCAGGACTGCTCCAAAAATATTTTAACAGGCGTAAATGATAAATGCATGGTTCCAATAATTTAGTCTGGAGTGGGTTAATACTAACCCGGTCCACTTTCATGATCTGGAAGCGCTGTGAGATGTCAGCGATGTTGGCCGGAAGACGTGAGCGGCCGGACACGAAGCGCATGAAGAGAACCCTCTCCTCGTTGGTGAACTGCTCCAGTGTCTGCCACAGCCACTGCACCAGGATGTGCTGCTCGTCTATCTCACGATACCTGCAGGGAAATTTGTATTACACATTTAGTATCGATAATAATTCATTCTTATTTTTCAGATATTTATGGGAACAGGATAGATTTTTCAATGGTGAAATGTTCCAGTGTCTGCCATAGCCACTGACCTATCTCACAATACCTGCACAGAATTTAAACAAATAGGCAGTACATGCCAAGAATTATACATTTTCAGATAACATACATGACAACTACTCTCTTTGAGGATGTCTTTGGGAATGTTCACGCTGCTGGTAGGAGAAGGGAGTATTAACAGCAGGGAGATTTCCGGTATGCTATGTTGGGGGCAAGAATGATTTATTTCAAGAAACTAAACATCAAGACAGATGAAAATCTGCGGGGAATTCTCAGATGACCTACCTGACAACTCTCTTGAGGATATCGACCGAGATGACCGGCATGCCACACACCATCTGTTCTAGCTGCTGGTAGGTGAGGAGGGACAGTAGGGGGATGGGGATGATCCAGGACATCCCTTCCCGCACAGCCGACACCTGCCATCAGAGAAAAGCAAACAGAATTTTGAGATTTATATACTTTTGATACATTTTGATTTTATATATTGATATGACAATCCTCACATATCGTTGCCAATGAGTCTTTTTAACATAATTTAAATATTAAAAAGATCAGAACGTACCTGTCTGTCCAGCTCATGCAGCCGATAGGCCAGGGCTCTCTCCACATACTCCTTGCGGTTGCTGAATGTGAGAGGGATGCTCCAGCCCCCAGGCACGATGGGGACAAACCGTCCATCAGCACTCTGGCCCTCAAAGTGTTCCAGTGGTATCACCTAGAAACAATTACAATGTTTCTTTAGTCATTCTCTAACAGATGATAATTATGATTCACAACGTCTATAACCATGGATTATCTGTTGGCATGATTAAATCGCACTGGTTTCTAATATTACATATCTGCATATTTGTCAAAAACAGGCAAGATATTGTGCCCGTTATTTAATAATGCATTTCTCTGTGTAAATTTTTTTTTTAAAAAGCACATTCTGTAAAAGTTTTCTCGAGGGATGCACATTCCTACCCATACTCTGGTACTTGTTAGTGTTGAGCACAGGTATTGTAGCACACAATTACTGTTAGTATGCATTAATTTGTTCATGCCATTAAACAAAAGAGGGTGGTGAATGGTAGTGTATTTTTGTCTTGCCTATTTTTTTCTTCACATTTTTAACCTGTTTCTTTTCAAGTAAATTTTATTTGTAAAAACTCCTGTATATTTGTAACATATATTATACTAATTTCCTGTTGTAGATTTAGATGATTCTAAAAATAATTATTAAAAAACAGTTGAAAATTTTAACAACGAACCTCATGAAAGTTATCCTCAGTAACACCACTCTTGTCAATGTCACTGATACTCCTCAGGTTCTGGACGTTCAGGAAATCAACCTTGATAAGAGAGACAGGAAAGAGGGAGAAAAGCTGGTATTTAAAGAATCAAAACAAGTTGAATACAACATATCTTGCACTGTGAGGGGTATCCCATGAGTTTTTTCAGACAAGGGGGCTGGGTGAAGATCTGGGGATCACCTACACATATTCTCCTTCTCCCTTCATTAAATCATCACTGTCAAACACTTCTCAAAAAAGGTGAGAGGTAACATTACCTATTCCAGGTCTTGTATCGTAAGAGGTATCCACGCCAGCTGTTTCCAGACTCGGGGGCTAGGTGAAGGTCTAATGATTTCTAGCTGCAGAAAACAATCTCAAACATATTCTTCCCTCTTCAATTTACTATAGATTATATTTTCCCATTCCCCATCCAAATTTAAACAATATTTTCAACTACCCTTTTGCATAAGAAATAGAGAGAAAAGAGGGGATATTTCGTACTTCTACCATGTCTGATATTGTGAATAGTATCCCCACCAGTTGTTTCCATACCAGAAAGCAAGGTGGAGGTCATTCTTGGTGCTGACATCAATCTCAAACATATTCTTCCCTCCTCTCCATTTAGTAGAAATTTGATTTTCTCTTCTTCATCCAAATGTAGACAGTATTTTCACTACCATTTAGCATTAGAAATAGAGAGGAAAGTGTGGTATTTCTTACCTCTTCTAGGTCCTGTATCGTGAGAGGTATCCCCACCAGTTGTTTCCATACCAGAGGAGCTAGGTGAAGGTCTAAGGGCTTCTTGGTGCGTATGGCAACCCCAAAGAGGATCCCTAGGAACTTGAAGAGAGATAGGTACTCCTCGGAGCTGGCTGATGGGTTGAGCAGGAATCTGAGGGAAAACACAACGAAGAGAAATAAAACAATCAGATAAAGGTAAAGTTGTCTCTTGATAATGAGGTAACATTTAAAGGGGTACTCCTGAACACTTCTTATTTTTCTTACATAAATTATCTCAACTTAATCTAGTACTCCTGTTAAATGGGTTTAAAATGCCCTACTAAGCTTACCTAATCAAGCAAACACTGCTCCACTGTCTTTGATGAGTCAAGGATGGTAGAGCAGTCTCTGCTTAATATCAATGAGCCTCTTGGCACGTCTTTGTGATGGTATCATCAAATACTCCTTCAGCATCAATTATTCCCTCTTTCCGCTCAAATACTGATCCACTTTAACATTATTTCAATAAAAAATATAATGCCATCGATTGCTTACCTATCTCGGTTACTGCCAGTCTCTGACACAGCATTGGGAGTTGGTATAAACAGCCCCACCGTCCCCGATTCTAGCTCTTGGCACATTTCCGTGATGGTGTCATCAAAGACTCCTCCGGCATCGTCGGCCCCCTCACCGACCAGCTTGACCTTCCAGGCTCTGGCGGGCAGCCGCAGGTCAGACGGCTTCAGACGGACAACCTGCTTGGCGATCTGAACAAAGATGGGCTTGCACTTGCGCCCCCTGGCAAGAGAAGGCAAATAGGAGTGAGTAGGGTTCAACAGAAAAAGATGAATAAAAATAATATAGCATTTATAGAGCCCTATGTATCTAGGTACCCTATTCAGAGGCGCATCGTTATTATCCTTGGTCAAACAAAAAACTTTAAGTCTGAAATGATAAGTTGATTGTGTGAAAATAAAATTGTTGATCTACGATAATACTGGCATGAAAGTTCATCTAAATTGGTATTTCATAAGTGGTTTGCTATCATATCTCTCTCACCTGGTAGCAAGTCGTTTGACGGTGACCTGCGGGCCATAGTTCTTCCCCTGCACCATGGTTCTACCGATAGCTCTCACCATAGGAAGTGTGTAGACTCTGGGGGCTAGGAGGGGCCTCAGAGACCCACTCATCAGGGCTGACATGCCAGCTCCGTATGGCCCAAGGGTGATGTGCTGCGCCAAGAAGTTTAGACAAGATAATAATGTCAATGGTATTATGAATTATGAAATGTGATGGAATAGAAATGTTGAATACTGCTTGCATCAATAGCTGGTGTCACACACACAATTATCTAGATAATTCACCTACCTATGTGACAGACAGGTGACAGACATGCTACAAATTATCTAGATAATTGGCCCTTGTGTGATGCCGACTAATGTCAATGCATACTGAAGAGTCAAAGATGGCATAAGTTTCAATTCTAGCAGAATCTTGTAAATATGACCAAACCAAGACCAAACTTCTTTAAAAAAGGAAAATTCTCTATGAGTTATTTGCACTTGCGTACATGAGATCACAAAAATGCACATTAAATACAACATCAAAATTGCACACACCTGAGTAGGGTCCAGATTGAGCAGCCTCCACGATGAGTACATGAGGTCACTGAAGTGATGCAGCAGCCTGAGCCTGGCCCTCACACTGGCTGGGCTGCACTCCCTCAGGGAGTGGTACTGGGTGGGGATGCGGTCTGGGAGGCCAAGCTGGAGGGGGGCGGGGCTGCCTGGGCTGCTCTTGGGGATCGGGGGCGCTGTCCACGCAGCCGAGTGGCTACGTCCTGCTGAAATCTGGAGGGAGGGGGAGGGTAAATTTAAAAGCAAGTAATAGGCAAGTATTAGCTCGTGACAAGAAAATAATATCAATGAGGGGTTACCTTAGACTAACAGACATCTCAGAAATGTTCAGAGATGAGATAGACCAGTAAGAATCATTTAAATTATAAATAATATCATCATCATCACCACCCCCACCACCACCACCACCACTACTATCATCATCACCATCAACATCATCTCACCTGCTGTATGGTCTTTCCCTGCAGTGATCCAATCAACACTGGTTCCCTGACGGTGTGGAAGTGTCCCAGGCCTAGCTGCCCCTCCCCATTACTGCCCCAGCCCCAGACGTCCCCCGTACTGGTCAGCGCCAGGGTGTGCTCTGAGCCGATGGAGATGTCCTCCACAAAGAAGCCCGCCAGGGCGGGCACCTGCTGGGGTCTGTTGGCCAGACGCGCCCTGTTCTCTGGGAGACCGGTCAGCCGATCTGTGCAATGGCAAAATCAGTTACAATTTAAATTTACAACCAACATTGTATTATATTCATGGACATTGTAAGTATTTAACATCACTATAAAGTCTAAAAGTTCTAAATGTAGTTGCAGTAGCTGAAAGAAATGTGAAATTCTTATGGAGACACATGAAGACTAAATATACATGGTAATAGGGTTCTAACAAATTGTAATTAACTTGTTTACATTAGGGGTAGTGCAGTGCTGGTCAAGAAGGCTCTTTAGAGTTTGTTTGCAAAGTGGAGAATATCAAAATCAGGTGCGTTAACTGAACAACTATCATGGTTTGATAATAATTATTGGATTCTAACATGAACAAACAAGTTTTAAGTCACAAACATTCGGTTTGACCAGAATGTTTGATTGCCCTTCCTTTCTTACTTGGTGTGTTTTGTTCCTTTTAAAAAAGGGTTCAACTTCAATTAAGAATCAGAAACTAGCAACAAATCCAATAACATAAAATGACTTTGTAACTCACCTTGCCCAAAAGTGAATACTCGTCCATCCTTGGTGAGTGCGACTGAGAACTGTGTCCCACAACACACCTTCTTCACTCCGATGTGGCACAGGGTGTCAACTCTCTACAAGAGTGATAAATGAAAGATAATAATAATGACCATAAAGATGATGATGATTTGATGACAGCAAGGATCAACTCATATGGGAGCATACAGCCAACAAGCCACAAAGGCACATCAGCATAACAAGGCCATTTGAGCCTTCATCTTAGGGGTACCCATTGACACTCCAAGGGGCAGAGATTAAGATTTATTGTCTTGATGAATGATAGGGAAGATAGAAAGACGTCAACAAACATACACAAACCCCATTAGATATTAAATAACATCAAATGAACCAAATGATCAAACAATATTCATAACAAAGGTTAAACAAACTTTTTTTCCTCAACTAATTGTTACCGGAAAGATAACTGTTAGTTGTAATATATCAATGCAATAACTTAAAAATAAGTCAGGCTACTACAATGTGAATGGATTAAATATCTTTAAAGATCTCAAGAGTTTGCATAAGATAAAGAAATGTATTACCTGTGGAAAGGACTTGGCCACAGAGTTACCGACTCCGAGTTTGCCGTAGTCACCATCACCGAAGGCCCAGACAGTGTTGCCATCCGCTGACACACACAAGGTGTGGTTCATACCACAAGACACCTGTAACAAATTAAAGATAATTTCATTTAATTTTCTTTCATTTATTTCACTAACCCATCAAGGACGAGAGCTATTTTAAGGCAAAATTGATCATTGTTTTCCTCTAAAAATTGGCAACTCCTAAATTTTGTCAACCTATTAATGACATAAAAATAGGTGGAAAATATTTAGTTATTACAATTTAAGACAAATATGAAGTGACTTTGCCTCAAAGTAGCCAATTTGAACGCCAATATCTGTTTTTAAGATATCACAATGTGTTGCCAATTTAAGGATTTTTCTAAATTATAGCGATTTACGCAATAATAAAAATCATTAAAAAATAACTAAAGCAGGTAGAGTAACAAAATTGGGCTCTAAAAATAGAGAAATTTATGCTCTTTCTTCTTGTACACTTCACACAACTAGTCTTCTACTTGTTAAAGTGTAGGACTACCAAACCACAAACATGTGGGCCTTAGGCACTGATGGCAACAGAGTTCCCACTTCGAGTTTGCCATAGTCACAAAAGGCCCAGACATTGTTGTCAACACACAGAGGGAGTATTAACATTTTAAACATAAGAAAAGTATAGTTCATAAAAGGTTTTTTTCAACTACCTAGTTTACTCTGATAAATATATACCACGCATGAAGTATGTGTTTATTGAACTTATTTCAAATTATGTACATACCACATAAAATGAAAATTAATTCTTCTGTCAAATTTAAGCTTTATTGACCTCCTGGTTGCACGTCAGACAGTGACTTTTTTGTGATTCAAACATGTGAATATTATTATACCTGTGACCTTTCAAACATTGACCTCTTGACCCTAAACCTAAAAAAAAAGGATATCATAAAATCTCACCTGTCCGACAGACTGGCCCAGTGCTACAACATGCTCAGGTGTTTTCTTGTTGGACGTGTTGCCGTGGCCAAGCCGCCCATAGTCTCCATTGCCAAAGGTGAAGATCTTCCCATCTGCTGTGACTACCGCTGAGTGCTTGAACCCGCAAGCCATCTAGAGAGGAAAAAGAAAGTTTTCACAATTCTGTAAAGGTGACATTCAGTTTTGGTAGATAGATTTCAACTTCATCTTATTAAATTTCTTGCAATTTGTAGCAAATATTCAAATGACGTATAGTATAAATGATGTTTGCAGAGCAAACTAAAAAGGAATTATCATATGCATATCTTTGTAGGATTACCTTCAATGCCTACAAATACAAAGTCCCAACAAGTCGTATCTACATATTACTATAAAATTAATTAAAATTCATTTTCTTTCTACACTTTCAATTAACCAATATTTTGTACAATCAAAATTTTGAGTGTCAATATAACAAGATTGATTTACAATATTTGCACCTAGAAATATTGCTGTTGCTCTGTTAAATATTTGACATTTGTGTTCATAATGTAAGCGTAATAATTAATTGGGTCATACTGCAATACAAACTTTTCCAAGATTCTTCTTGTTTGATTTGACAGGAAGTAAAGGGATGGGAAGGAACTTTGGGACAAACCTGAATGACATCCTCTCCCTGAAGGGCCTCAATCTGTCTTGGTCTTCTCTGTCTGTCGCTGTTACCATGGCCAAGCTTGCCATAGTCACCGTCCCCCCAGCTGAACACCTCCCCACTCTCGGTCAACGCCATGGAGTGACCATCGGAGCCACATGATGTCACCAGCTGAGTAACTACAAATCCTGTAGGAAGTAGTAATAGTAATAACAACATTATTTAGCTAGCCATAAGTGTAATAATAAGACTTGATTGCCATAGTTGAAGTAATAACAACTCTAGCTTGCCATAGTCACCGTCCCCCCAGCTAAACACCTCCCCACTCTCGGTCAACGCCATGGAGTGACCATCAGAGCCACATGACGTCACCAGCTGTAATCCTGTAGGAGAGTTATTTAATATGATATGAGAGTTAGGAATATGATATAAAATATATAGTGGGATTTGATATCCTTTAATTAAATAATTTCCATGCTCTTATTTTTGCATTTTTGTGATGCTTATTATTGTAATTTTTTAAAAGATATACATGTACTGTATTAATTTACACTTTGTTAGATTCAATATTTAGTTAGTATTACATATGTAAAAGTAACGAATTAGTAAATTGGTTCTTTGTTATTGTTATATTAAAATTAAAATTAAATGAGAATATGCATATTATAATAATCACATTTTGAATGTTAGTGCCTTTCTTGCCAATTGCATTCATAAATATGTATCATTTTGTTGTATTTTGATGTTAAATTATATTTTTATTGTGTTGTAATTTATTTATTCATGTATGTTCATATGTTCATGTACGCAAGGCATTTTAGTCTTCGGACTACAGTCTTGTTAATTTTGTTCAATAAATACTGATATATCTATCTATCTATCTATCTATCTATCTATCTATCTATCTATCTATCTATCTATCTAATGTAGCAATACATTTGTTTGCTTTAATTGTAGCTATAACTCATTTAGCTTACCATAGTTTTAGTTACAGCACTAGCTTGCCATAATTGTAGTTACAATGCTAGCTTGCCATAGTCACCAACCTCAAGCAATACAGTAATAATTATTTTGTCTTTTTAAAATTGATCCATGCAATGTAATGCTGAATCTTAGAGTAATAAATGCACAATTCATAAGTTATTAGTCATGTTGCTTTAATAACAACCATTTAAAATCTAATCAAATCAAATTAAATCCAATAAATATTAAGTGTGAAATACCTTGTAGAGCAGAGACGATTGTTAGCGTGCGCAGGTCATCTGAGTTACCTTGGCCTAGTCTTCCATAGCTCCCCTCCCCACATGCTGACACTGTACCATTGGAGTGGATCACAAAGGTACAATTCTGCCCACATATGACCTACAAAATAAACAAGAAATACATCATTTATCATTTGACATGTATGGTGTCAACATTTCTACTGCCTAGCCATATACAGTTTAGCTACATTTGCCCAAAATGTACATCCCATTGAAAAATCTGGCCAAACATAACCTAGCTACAATGCAAGAAATTGAACAATTCTAGTCACAAATGGTGACAAAACGAGAAGAAAATAAGCAAGATCAAAATAAGTTACTATAAAAATAAATGTTTTTCTCATATTTATCATTAATGCCAGAAGAGGGCTTTTTGTTAATTGCTTTTCTTCCAAATATTCCTTAAACACAAAATATTACATTCATAAGTTATTGACAAATGTGGAATTTGAAATTTATTTTTAATGTATTTATTGCATACATGCTTAAAGCTGCCATACAATGTACTTGAAAAAAAGAGAAAATAAGTTTTGTTGTGCTCCTGGCTTTCCAGGTTGTGTTTCTGATTCAGTCTGTTACATGCAATTTTCTTTTTTCTTTTTTTGTCATCATTTTGGAATTAGTCACCTGCTGGGCTGATGAGAAGGAAGACACTATGGAAGGAGAGGCGATTCCTAGACCAGACTCTGCTAGCTGGCCCTGCCTGCCACTCCCCCATACATACACCTCACACCGACCACCAAGCTGCCAGTCCTGTGTGTGATAAAAAAAAACATTGTGATATGAGGATTACTGTTTCAAACATTTTAAGTTCATGGAGATATGTTTTATATTCAGTTTGATGAATCTGTTAACATAACAAGACCATACTCTGCTAGCTGTCCCTGCCTGCCACTCCCCCATACATACACCTCACACCAACCACCAAGCTGCCAGTCCTGTGTGTGATAAAAAAAACACATTGTGATATGAGGATTACTGTTTAAAAAATTTTAAGTTCATGGAGATATGTTTTATATTCAGTTTGACGAATCTGTTAACATAACAAGACCAGATTCTGCTAGCTGTCCCTGTCTGCCACCCCCCCCCCCCCCCCCCCCCATACATACACCTCACACCGACCACCAAGCTGCCAGTCCTGTGTGTGATAAAAAAACATTGTGATACGAGGATTACTGTTTGAAACATTTTCATGTTTCAAGTTCATGGAGATATGTTTTATATTCAGTTTGATGAATCTGTTAACATAACAAGACCCTAGCTGTCCCTGCCTACCACTCCCCCATACACCTCACACCGACCACCAAGCTGCCAGTCCTGTGTGTGGTAAAAATGCTTGTGATACAAGGCTATCTATTTAAACAATTCAAGGAAATGGAGATATATTTGATATATTATTCAATTATTCATATTAAGTCACCCTCTGATAGATGACCTTGCCTACCACTCCCTCATACATGTACATACACCTTACACCCACCACCAAGCTGCCATTCCTGTGTGTGTTACAAAACATTGAGATATGAGGATTACTACTTTAAAATTATCATGTGTGGGGATATAGAACCTGTCCAAACCTGTCCGAATAATAGGCTAGTTTGTGCACCGATGTGGTCTTCACATAAGCATTTTATACAACTCAATTTTCTGCTAAGTGTGCTGCACCCTTTATTCCTGCTATTGACACTTTCTTTATATCATCAGTACTATGTAAGATGTAAAGTACATTTAGATTAGTGCCTATGCATCCCTCATACATGTACATGTATCTCTTTATGACTAGACATAGAAGTTAAAAAGTCTATCTATGACCAGAAAGATAAATAGTTAATGTTACTACATATTGTTCTTCTTACCTCTGGTTTCTGAATGGCCCAGGACATGACCTGTTGGTCCATGGCCAGTGTCCAGTCGC
This sequence comes from Echinarachnius parma, assembly GCA_037951105.1. NCBI lineage: Eukaryota > Metazoa > Echinodermata > Echinoidea > Clypeasteroida > Echinarachniidae > Echinarachnius > Echinarachnius parma. The sequence continues at coordinate 63,545 of JBAMJV010000815.1, forward strand.
TGTTTGCATTCGGCCTCGGCTCCTCCCCACTGTCCATCAGCTCCAGGTTGGGCACCACAAACTCCGCAGGCATCACCTCCCTCTGGCAGAGTGCACTGGCCGACTTCATTGCAGTGCAGAATGAGGCCAGCCAGTTCCATTCGGGCAGAACGGGGGTGTCATCCTCCTTGGAGTGGTGGAGGGGCTTGGGGTTGTGGTAAAGGGCCTGGCCTAGGTTGAGTGCCAGGGCCAGTGCAGCGAGACACTGCAGGAAGCTGCTGTGGACCAACTGGTCCCCTCGCAAGACTTGGGCCTAGTGGTCATAAGTAGATAAGCAGACAAACAATACATCTCTTTAACATAGTTTAATGATAAGTGATTCAATCTGGCTTTGTTTTAAATCATAAAAAGCTATGACCATACTCTTTCTTATCCACTTATTTCACTATCCACTATTAAGGAAATAATAAACTTACACAAAACAACAATCAATATTTTGTCAAGTGCCACACCAGATAAGTGCTGGATCTCTTATTACCAACAAAACCACTTCTTCATGTACATGTATTTCGACATTCTTAAACTTGTTTCAATTTGAACTGTAATGGCAGAAGTAATAAACAAGTAATATCTACTGGAAGAGGGGGGGGGGGGGCGTGGAGGAGCAAGGAGAAGAAACAAGAGATAGTTGTAGGAAAAGGGGACAAGAAGAGAGATTGAAGGATAGAGAAACTACATTCTGATAGATATAACAACCATTCAAACCTTTTCAGCCATGTACTGTGTCTGAAGGATCATGGGCAGCCTGTCCAGGAAGGCCCGCAGGAAGGGTGCCTGGTGCAATCCCACAATGCCCTGGGAGACCAGGGCCATGCGGCAGGCGGCGTGGACGCGGTTCTTGAGGTACCACTTCTCCTCGCACGGCGCCACCGACAGCCAGCGAGACTTGGTGGAGCAGAAGGCAAGACTGGACGTCGATGTCCAGGAGAGGTCTTGGATCGCGCCATCGCCCTTGAATGTCTGGAGCAGCACACCTTCCTGCAAACAAAGGATAAGTTAAAGATAAATAATGTGTGTTCATTCATTCAGGACTAATCCCCAAAATATTTGGACTATGAAGTATGGAGAATGCATGTTATACCAAATCAAGTAGACTTAAACAAGTTAAAGCAAAGGAGACCTAATGGATGATTTTTGTTGAGGGCTAAACCAGTTGGCTATATATGAAGAGCCCAATGACCTGAATGACCTCTATCGGGGGACCATTCGTTTAACTCTCATTAGAGAAAATGCTTTGATTCTTTAGAAGATCTCCGTTATATTTTTTCATGAAAAAAATGAGTTACTCACATGAAGACCCCAGATGTTGACAAGTCCTTCCGAACAACCAGACGCCAGAAACAGACCATCAGGACTGAAGGTCAAGTGGGTGATGACCCCTGAGTGACCTTTGACCACCAACAGCTCTTTGGGTTTCTCCTGGGGACTGTTTGCTTTCTCCTATAACACAAAGTCAACAAAAAAGACAATTATAAGCAGGTACCATGCAGGCTTCAATGGAAATTACTCAAACTTCATGGACGAAAACGACAACAGACAAATATTTTTGTAGTGGTTTATACTTTCAAGTGGTTTCTTATGTTCTGGGGGTAGGGGTGGAGCTATTGATTTATATTCTGTTTGGATCAAATTGAAACAATCATATCTTCACCAATTATTGACCAATTTGTTAGCACAAAGCATCAAATGAAAGCTTGTGATGAGGCCTTTCTAGTGGTATGAAAATCTACATTTTGATTTTACCGACAAGTGCAGGGTTTTGCTATAGCCCGGTCACATATAACAAAGGGTTAATTTAACCCACTGCTAAGAATTTTGGCCTAATAGTACTAAAGATATTCAAACTCTTCTAGAAGAGTTGGGAGTCATACCTGGATGGATAAGAGTGTGGGTGAGAGCGATTCTAGGAACTGTCTTGGTCTAGACCCGATGGGTGGGGTCACGTCCAACCGGCTCTGATGTACAACCTGCCAGACGTGCACAGTGCCCGTCACACAACCGCTGTCAGAAACAAACAAACACAAGGAGTAATCAAAACAAGGAGGATTTATCTTAAAGAATACCAACAGTCCTTCTCAGGACTCACCAATCCTCTACTCATACATGGTGCAACCGCAAACCACACGTATTATATGTATTCAATTGATTTGTTGTACAATCAGCTGCACACTTTACAGTACAGATTGTTTATATGAGATCAATAACAATTGCATGAATGCTAGAAATTAGGATATCTTTTGTTTGTTACTGTTAAATGGATAAGAGAAAAAGAATGTGGAAAACTACTGCACTTTATCAAAGGCAAAGTAACAAAATGATAAACTGTCGCTGTTAATTGAAAATATATTTATTTTTTTGACATTTAGAAAAGTGAAGGTAAAAAAGTCAAAAACTTCCTTGAGAGAAGCCTATTTGAACTTTAAAGCTATGCAAGACTAAATGAAATAATATATAACTCCTCTATGACATGAGATGTAATAGAATCAACTCCAACTTACATGGCCAGGATACATGTTGGGTTGTTGAGTTGAGGACTGAGTGAGCACCATTGTAGTGTAGAGACCAGGGGACACGAGGCCAGCTGTAACTCACACAAACAGCTGGGCTGCTTGCCGGTCTGCAGCCAGATCTTGACCGGGTCACCGGCCGCACAGCTAGCCAGCAGATGACCGGTTGGGTTCCACTCGACACACAGGACTTGGTTCTAAAACAAGAAGAATTGCAAGTAATCATACATTTCATTAAATAAGTATTTATAAATCCATGTATGAGCTGTATTGGTTGTTTGACAGTCTGCAGCCAGATCTTGACAGGGTCACCGGCCGCACAGCTAGCCTGCAGATGACAGGTTGGGTTCCACTCTACACACAAAGGACTTGGTTCTGGGAAAAGTGGTCAGATAATATAATCATGAACAAATCATAATAATGTAAGGAATAAGTAGACAGCTGGTTAACAACTGAATGTTTTATTTGCCTCTTTCTTTCTTTGTTGTATCTTTTATATGATTTCCTGAGGCAGTAAATCTTTCACGAAAGGCTGTTGCTTAGTGGTCAATCTACATTTATCATTGCTGATATGCTGTTCACTGATCTCAGTTCTTGAGATTTTGCCATTACAAGCTATTTTTGCATATAATATATATTGAGTTCTATGATCTTGACCTTTGACCTCATGACCCCAAAATTGAATGGCTTCATATGATACATTCACATACCAACGTACAGACGGATGGACAACCCGAAAACATAATGCCACCGGCTACTTCGTTGGCGGAGGCATAACAAATTAAAATGTTGTACCCTACCCTAGCTCCTTCAGTTTGATATCTATATCTTTTACTACAGGGCCCCATACCACAAAAATTAACAACAAATCACATGTTCAATCAATTGATCATACAATGTATTAATGAACAAAGGATCAATTTTGAATCTTAATGTTACAGGGACCACATTTTCAGTAACCTAATGTGCAGTACGACTTTCTTTTTATACAATCATACCTCATGTGCCTCAAACAGGAATGCTGGTTCTGGATCAAATGTATCTCTGCTGCAGAAAGCCAGTTGTCCATCGGAGTACCCCACCGCAAATCTGTGGTCCTCATCGTACCAAGCAAGGCATGTCACGGCAACTAAAACACAAAGAGAAGAATCAAGATGATCCATCTAATAACATGTGATCGTAGTTGATACAACACTCAGACATGCCTTAGTTTATAGACATGGTATTTGGCACTAGCAAGCGCTAACTTGACACAGACATCCCGTCTTGAGATTTCCTGCAACTTTTTAATTTTCAAAGTTATTTAATTGAAATATTCACGAAGCCAACAATATATTGGGTATCACTGTTTCCAGAATATTTTCAATAACAATAAGTTAAAAATCAGATTAAAAAAAAAAAAAAATCAGTATATCAATTTGTTTATTCTAGGAATCATACTACTCTGGGTGTTCATGAATGACCTCTCAATTACAAAGGTGATGATGTTCTCATTATGTGCATTGGCACATTGGCATATATATCTGTTAGTGATACCTAGGCTATCGTTCAGGGGTGATGATCTATTAATTCACCCCCCCCCCCCCCAACCCCAACGAACAAAAGAACTTCCTGCTGCAGATCTATACCAATGCACTGGCAGAGATTTTACAGTAGAAAATGGTCCATTATTATTTTTTTTTTAACCTATGAAGTTGATGATGAATACTACTTTCACAAACTCAATATCAGTATGTTTGTGACTATAGCCTCACCTCCTTGTCTGTAGCACTGCTCCAGCTCCTGCCGGTGGAAGGTTGTGTGGTCCAGGATCTCAATGAGACCCAGGGACCCGTCCACGCGCCCCACCACCAGCATGTCAGTCGTGGTCCCCGCCCTCCCCTCCAGCAACCCCTTGTGCAGGGGCCAGGTGAGGGCTGTCACTAGCTGGGGCTGGATATCGAGGTGGCCACGTCCACCTGTTGCGAGAAACAAGAAACAAGAAATAGTTGAAACACAAAATGACAGATACAAGCAACGTTATAAGAAGACAAAAATAGCTTAAATCACTCCCCTTGATATAGAGCCCTTGTGTAGTGGCTATTTTTAAGATCATTTTAAAGGTGCACCTGTAAAGTGTCAGATATTGCCCAAAATGACATTTTAGACTTCAACCCTATACCCAAATCATTGTAAGATATGTCCGAATGATGTGTGAAAGTTTCAGTGAAAAAGAACACTGCTTTCCTGGTTAAAAAAGCGAACATTTGCATCAGCTTTTACAACTAATTACAGTACGACGTCTATGACGTTTATGACCGTTTATAAATGCTCTTGAGCTGAATGATTATCAATGATAGAAATCGTCATACCAAAGGGGCATTTGAACAAATCTAACCCTATTCTATTCATCTCTTACCATAAGCCAAACAACACGGTAGAGGAGAAATGAGGAAGCTCAAAGTAATTTTTGTGGAGTTAGACACTTTACAGGTGCACCTTTAAGATTATAAACATGCAAATAATACTCAACTTATGAGAAAATTAAAGTTATTTGTTTTTCCATACCTGTTGTGAACCAGATATTGACAAGGTTGTCGACTGATCCAGCCATCACACGTCCACTGGGTGTCCAGCAGAAGTTAGCCAGGGGTAGGCCGTCTGGGTAGCGCCCCTTCAGGATGGCAATCTGGTCCTCTGTGGCGCTAAAGGTGCAGATTTGCTGGGGCAGCGGCTGCGAATTGGCACTTAAGCTCCATGTTCGTACACGCCCGTCACGTCCACTGCGAAGAGAAAAACATACAGATTTAGTCAATTTACGTCAATCCAGTACACCTCTTTTTATCTCTCACTTGTTTCAGTATCAGTTTCAGTTTAGTTTATTTCATTTCCAACAAAAATTCAGGTACATAGCATTGTACAAAACAATACAAGGTTTACATGTGTGAAATAAATTGGAATAGCTGTACAATGAAGACTAGAATCATATATGATTTGTGTTTTGGTTCCATTACAATTCACTGAGACTTGCACAAAAATCAAATACTTCTTTTTCTTCTGCTTCCCTATATATCAGCAAAAAAGAAGAAGCAATATAATTTATATAAAGATCTTTCATAGGTCAGAAAAACAAACAACATTATGTTACAATTTTACTTGTAAAAATCTAAATAATATGATGAAATTATATCAAAGTTGCAGTTAAGCAAGAGAAAAACAAATAAATCAACAAAAATAAACTACATGCACAATTATCTCATGAAATATCTCACCAAGTAGCCAGGAGAGCTTTTTTAGCGTTCCACCTACTGGCGGTGAGGGGGGCAGTGTGTGACTCCACCTTCTCCAGGGGGCAGGGGGGCAGCTCCCCCTGTTGGTCAGCCACTGTGGGGAGGGACTGTGGCCCCCTGGACCCCATCTCTTCCTTGGCCTTGCCCGCTAGAGCCTTGACCAGCTGCTGAGCTGCCCACTGACGGTGCTGACTGGCTAGCCGGCTGGACAGGCAGCAGGCCGACAGGGCGTTGGCTAGCAGAAGGGGGTTGGACTTGGGCTTAGCGTCTGTGAATCAAGATATAAAGTAGAACATCATTTAGCGAACTGAAAGAAGGCATATACCAAATATATTGGATATGGAACTGAAATATTAGAAGATATCTAAACAGGCAGATACGAGGGCGTTAGCTAGCAGCTGGGAGTTGCAATTAGTAATGGAAACCGAATAGACAAAGAGAAGAATGGTATGGCAACAGTTAAGGTTCAATCATATACCACAGAAAATTGAACTTACGTGTTATGAGCAAACCCATGATGGAAAATTTAGCAAAATAAACCACTTTTGCTCATGACAACAAAGTACATATGTATTACTGAAGTAGGTGTCTTCATCCATTGTATGCAAGGAAATACGTTGGTCCATAATTTAGCAAGAAAGGGGCTTATTAACTGACCTTTATTCTCTCCAGTCCCACATGCCTTGTTTGTCGAAGGGGTGTTCTTGGCTAGTAGAGCTACGAGGGCTTTGGTCACTGCAAAGCTGGGCGAGGACAGGGCTCTCTGGTCAGAGCTGGCTGGGTCCTCAGATGAATTGGCCCTTCTGGTATCAATGGCCGCTAGATTTAGTCCACACGCAGCTGAAAGCAAATCCTAGTGAAAGAACAATGACAAATAAACCAGTTTAAGAAAGCAGTAATGTTGGTCTAGTAAAGGAGGGCAGAGCCAACATATGAACGAATGCAGTCACATGATTATAAAAAGCGCAAATAAAAAAAAACATTAATATTGGCCTACAAAGCTGAGAACACGGCTATGTGATATTTACTAAAACAAGAAGACAAGAATTGCAAATGTTCCTTTTACATGAAGAATGCACATTTTTACAATCAATTTATAAGAAAAAATGCTTCATAAATCTGGGTGTCAATGTATGACGTATATAACTTTGAAGTTCATATGTATGATCTTAACCCCTTGACTATGGGAACCGAGTGGATTGTGTAAAAAGTCTATGGGGATTTCAGAAACTCGAAGGGAACGGGTTAAAATATGAAGTTAAAATATCTAAACATAAGGTATAATTCTAGCACAGAATTGGAAACAAACAGTAACTCAGATTCATCTACATTTATAAATAGTAAATAAAAAGATACTTTATTCAAGTACATAATTATATTAAAGAAGATAGGAATATCATACTTTGGTGCATAGCTGTACAAGAAGCTTAGCGGCACTTGGATTGCTGAGTACCAGAGCCCCGATGGCCGAACTCAGGTACGACAGACTGGATGTTGGTGAGCTGGAGCTGGTCGTGTCCGACATCGCGCTGGAGGTCGCCGACATCGCCGAGCTGAACGTCTGCGAGAAGCTGGTGTCCGGGTAGGAGGTGGACATGGAGGTGAAGTCGGCACGACCAGCGGCTGCCAGGCACATGAGACGAACTACCAGACGAATGTCAGCCAGGCCTAGACGCTCCAGCCCCTCAGACAGGTTACATGCTGAACCACTGAAAATATTAAGAGCAACACATGCCAGGCATGAGAACTAATTTTCTTAACCCCTTGACTACGGGAACTGGGTCGGTTGTGTACAAAGTCTATGGGAATTTCAGAAACTCAAATGGTACGGGTTAAAAGAATGCACCTGATAAACTGCTAACAATACCATATCAATATATGAGGAGTTTTATTCATTTTTTTTCCCTCACTTTTTTGTTGTCATTCTAAATTCATCATTTTCAATTGTCAAATTTGATATTATTTTGATATGTTATTTCCAGAAAATAGTTGAATCAAAATAGCATTATTCATTCACTCATAATTATGTGATTGTGCCTTGACAGAGATGTACTATTAACCTGTTGCCTAACGAATCTGGTGGGTCCTGTATTAACCTGTTCCCAACTAGATTTTGGAATCCCCATAGAGTTAAAGGGATCTAGTAACTTTGTTGACATGTGCAAAAAGTGATGAATGGTTGATGCAATGTATATTGTTGTTATCTCATATGTCCACAGGGTATTGTGTGAAAATTTCAAGTCAAATGGACATTGCATGGCCAAGTAATGAGCGAAAATGCAAAGTGATATTCACTAACTCACTGCACTCACTTTGTACACGGTTTCAAAACTCCACCGGAGTTTTTCTTATCTGAATACTTCGATCGTACATATCTTTGCAATGAAAGGGAAATTTGAAAAACCGAAACCTGTCCCATGATTTTATTGTTAATATGAATACAACAAGGTATGAGGGAACCGCTAGAATAAAAATTTTATTTTGAGGATTTGGACAATGTTACTAAGTCCCTTTAATACTCAGCCCACCGGGTTCCTTCAAGGCAAAGGATTAACTCTATGGGTATTGCAAAATCTAGTAGGGAAAAGGTTAACTATTTCTGATGAATGCAAACAAGACAGCAAGGACACGAGGTAGAGTATTCTATCATATCTATATATTTATCTAGCCTATGTCTCTCCACTGCAGAAGGCCTCTTCATCATTATTCCATCTTCTTCTTTCTTGTGCTTGTCGCATCCATGCAACACCCCCCAAATTCTTTGATGTCATCCCTCCTTATATGAAATAGCTAAATAAAGTATGGACATATTTCCACGGTTTACCCACCTGACAGACAGCAATGAGAGCGCCCTCATCACCATGGAGCGAGCCAGAAGAACCTGCGATGCTGCAGTTATCTTGCGGAGGGCTACGCTCCTCTCGTGGGTCGTCTCCAACAGCGACACCTGTTCTCCCAGAGACATCCTGACAGGTTGCCCGTTGTTGTTTTGAAAGTTGTTTGACTCTGAAATGTGGAAATATTACGTCATGATACTATTTAATTTTTGACAACTTAAAACTATATACCCCGTATTTGCCAGTGTATAAACCGCACCTGTGTATTAACCATAACCCCATCTTTAGGTTTTATTTCATGAAAAAAAATGATGATCAAACTTTACTAGGGATATATGTAACACAATTTACTATAAACATTACAAGCTTTTCCCTTAACTTTTGCAAACTTTTAGTACATAAAACAGCTTAACTTAGTTACATTGTATTGTTTCTGATTGGAGCAAAACAACAGATAATCCTATCAAGCTTTTTTCATGCACCTTATTATTATAGAAACTGTGGTAAATAAGTATTTTCATGAATATTTTTCTCTATCTTTTGTGTATTAACCGCTACCCCCTGTTTGCGGTTTTTATTCTGTCAGGAAAAAGGTGAGGTTAATACACCAGCAAATATGGTACTTGAATACATTCAACATATTTCATACTTTCATACAACAGCTGCCCATAGCTGTTCTAAAAAGTTGTTTGACCCTGGAATGTGGAGACTATTCTGATTTCTTACTATCAGCCTTTGACAACTTCAACGTCTTTCATACATGAACAAATGTAACATTTTCAAATGTTCATACAATAGCCGCCTTTGGCTGTTCTAAATGTTGTTTGACTCTGGAATGTGGAGAACATTATGATGGTGTTACTATGCTGTGGGTCTGATCTAGATGCCTTTGACAATAAGCAAACAATCACAGTACTAACAAAAACAGCAGGTGAAATGTTAAACTGACCATTCTGCTGCCCACTGTTGTTGACCTGTCCCCTGAAATCAGAGCATGCCTTGGCCCCCAGGGGGTCGGTCTCTGGGAATTCCAGGGGAGCGGGGATGGGCCTGGTATCGGTCAGTCCCAGTCGATGCATCACCTGCTCAAAGTTCTCATGGCCAGACAGCAGAAGCTCCTCATCCATTCCTGTTAACACCGCATCTTCTAGAGGATAGGTAATGGTATTAATGGTATATTAAAAATGACAGTTGACATATTTTTACAACTACTCATCAGTATCCTTGAGAGCAAAAATTGTAACTTGATACTTCTAAATCCCTTAAATTTTGGCTGAGAGGATGTCCATTTCCAACGATAAATATCAGTCAAGTCCGAAGCAGATGTGACCATGCAAGAACTACAGTCCACGAAAAAGACTTTATTATAAATATTATTGTATGTTTTGTCAATACAAAATAGTGCAAGCGCAGTACACACATAAGTGCACTGGCTATTTGGCTATTTAGAGAGAATGAAATAAAACGTTGTGAGAAAACCTATTTTCTTTGCTTATTTTCATTCATATAATAAAATAAGATCTAAAAACTCAAGAAGACTATAATATAAACATGCAGACTGAAACACTTACCATCAGTTCCCCCATCTGCAGCGATGCCCAGGTCCAAGGCCACGGGTGATGTCTGAGACCCTTTCCCCTGGTACTTGGCCCTACAGTCCCTACAAAGCAGGTAGAAGGGGGTCCCCGTCCCGCACGCACCCCCAAACCAGCCGTCCACGTAAGAGCCGTTGCTACGGTAACCCATGTGGCCACAGCTCTGGCCGCAGCCGGGGTGGTGGATGCGCATGTGGCGGTTGAAGTTGGACACCGAGGTACTGCAGAGGTCGCATGTCACCTGGGTGCTTGCTATGTTGAAGTCGTGTGAGAGCTGCCGAGTTTAATATTGGGGAATAAGAAGACAACAAAATTGGTGGTATGCCTCAGATACAGATAAGAAATAATGGTTCTCTAACAAAACTTCACATAGAATAAATACATGGTAAAGCATGTTTCCGTAAGCACTGGGTTAACAGTGAATTGAAGTTGTTGATTCCCAGGCACTTAAAATCAGCCATTTTGAAATATTTAAAAAAAATTCTTTATGATATAGTCATTTCTGTTGGCTAAGCTTGAACGTCAAACTTTATATACTGTCAGATCTAAAATACAGACCATTCCAACTGTAGGAGATTAGTTCTTACCTCATCATACCAGAGACCTAGAAGCTCTCTCTCCGAGTTGATGTCTCCTAGCAGCGTATTGCTGTGGTCATCATCGATGTCGATGTCCTCCTCATCGGGCAGGGTTCCTGACAGGAAGGCGTTGCCCATACCCATCAGATCATGGTCTAGTGGATAATACACAGCATCAAAGATAATATTCATCATTTACAGTGACAGATGATTTGAGTCATGAATGAATTCTTTGACTAACAAGGACTTTAAGACAACCTTCCAAGGAAAAGCAATCTAAGGAATTTTCTTTGTGCTCTGTCCTCAGTCATAAAGCTCTTAATGGATCCAACACCCCAGAATAATTTTCTAATAAAGGAAAGACATTAGTTTTAGTAGTTCCAAAAATGTCTATAAATTGAAAACCCATCATCATACTTAATTATGTGTTTATGTGTGTGTAGAAGTAGACTAGTTTATTGTCTAGAACGTACACGTTATATTGTCTCCTCTATACTCCTTGCGTATGCATGTACTGAACTGTAGCACTCGCAAACGTTTGGCGCATACAGTGCATAAGCCCCTGTTAAAGGGACAGTTGCGTTTTGGTAAAGAGAGTACAGTTTTGGTCAAGCTGAATTTTAGTAATCAAAACCGGCACCATTACATTACAAACTAACAGTTATAACTCCATTATGCTCGAAAGGAATAACAAATTACAAATGACTAAGTAAAAAGTCTATCAACTCACATGGTATGCTGGGTGCGTCGAGGCTCCTAGCCATGGCGTTAGCTAGGGAGGAAAGATCAGCCACGGCCCGGTACCGCTCCAGTCGGGAAGGAGGTCTCTCTCTCGGTATTGGGGGCACCAATCCTTCTGCACCATCCAAACTAAACGGGTGTCAAACAAAGCAAAGTGTTAATTCACCTTTCTTGAACAGTACTTTTGAAGAACAAGGGAGGGAAAACTATTTGTTTGAGTCCCAAAAAGTCCAAAATAAGAATATCTTCTATAATTCATAGTTTAAATTCTCCCCCAATTCTTGCTTATATTTCACAAGACACAGAGATGTCAGCCTGGATACTGTTCTCTCGCACCCCAATGCATGAACTGGAGACATACTGTGTTCACCCTATTTAAAAGTAATGCAGGTTCTGCTTTTTCAATGGCCAATTAACAATTTATGATCATTCAATCACACATGTTTTCTTCATTACTGACATGAACATTATCCAGGTTACAATTATGCAACTTTGCATTGATTTCCGATGTCGAATAATGCCATTTCGATAAGTCAAAACAATTAATTTTTGCACAGACGTAACTACATAGCTAATAACTACTTTTGAAGTCTTGATGTTGAATTCCTTGTTAAAATGACATAACTATTAAAGAACTCCTCAAGTTTGATGGCAGTAGTTACCACATGAACATACAAGCCTAACAGGAAGATTAATTCTTCAAAAAACAAACAATTTCTTTAACAAATAGTGCAAGTGTTTTATAAAAATTAAAACTAGATGGATCTTCGACTGCGCGCAGTCGAAAATTATGCCTCCGCTATCACGCGATTTCAATATCAAGCCTAAATTAACGTGCACTGAATTAATTTTTGTTTATTTTTCATATATTTTGAGTCCTGTGACCCTGACCATATGACCCCAAACTTTGATGGCTACATTGGCTCCCTAAGAAACATTCAGGTACCAAGTTTGATTGAAATCTGACATTCAGTGATTGAAATGTTGCCATTACAAGCCATTTTTGCATATATTGAGTCCTGTGACCTTGACCTTTGACCTCATAACCCACAAAATATAATCTGATCATTGCTACCCCGATGCTTACACTCATACCAAGTTTAAAATTGATCCGTAAACCGGTTCTTGAGATATCGCGAGAACAAGGCATTTTTGCACATATATTGAGTCCTGTGACCTTGACCTTTGATCTCATGAACACCAAAATCTAGTCAGATCATTGTCACCCCAATATGTACACTCAAGCCCAGTTTGAAGTTGATCCGTCAACCGTTTCTTGAGATATCGCGAGAACGAGGCATTTCTGCATATATATTGAGTCCTGTGACCTTGACCTTTGACCTCATGACCCCTAAAATCTAATCAGATCATTGTCACCCCAATATGTACCCTCATACCAAGTTTGAAATTGATCAGTCAACCGGTTCTTGAGATATCGCGAGAACGAAAACGGGACGTACGTACAGACGTACGTACGGACGGACGGACGTACGTACGGACGGACGGACAACCCGAAAACATAATGCCTCCGGCCACTTCGTTGGCGGAGGCATAAAAAACAGTGTCTAGAACATACTAGTCCAACATGAAGATGGACTCCTCGATGCCCGCATCCAAGCTTGACTCTCTCTCCACCGAAGTCCTCGTCGTATCCGATGTCGACGAGCACACCGTGGTCAGTGCGGTGGGGGGTTGTCCCACACTTGCTCCCTGGATCTCCTCTCCCTCCTCCACCCCATCATCATCGTCGTCCTCCTCCTCCTCCTCCTCTTCCTCCTCCTCTGGGTCTGGGGCGGAGAAAGGATGCTCTATCATCCAGGTTGCTAGGACGCTGATGCGCTCCGGGTCCCACTCTCCTCGCGTACCTGTTTGTTGGGAGTTTAAAGTTAGAATTTGACTTTTTGAAAAAAAGTATTCTGACAGAAAAATGACACCCGTTATTCAGGGTTAGATGGCCCGGTCAGATATCAACGGATAGCGGAAACGAATGCCCAACGAATAGAAAATTTGCGAAATGAAATTATCCGGTGATGAAAGTCGTCTCCATTGCTTTATGTACAAAATATAGAACAACGTACATCACCAGACAAGGAACGGACAAGAAACGCATACGAACGGATGGAAAATTTAGCTCTCCGTTTGACGTCCGTTTACGCAATCCGTTGATATGTGACCGGGCTATAAAGAGTGAATGAAAACATCTGAAGGCATGATTGCTGCTATTATGTCAAGTTTCAGATATTACAATTTAAGATTTCCTGAAAATATTAAATTTCTTCATTTTATTACAAATGAAAATTGACATAATGTGAATTATGACAACTTAGAGGATTTTCAACTAACTTGTTAATAAAAGTTATAAATATACCAAATTGTAATTAATGCACTTCCTACCTGTGGCATCCATGGCTTTCCGTACATGCTGCAAGCTAAAGCCCATCTCTAGAAGGGGGCCGGCTATGGGTGGGGGAGGAGGCGGGGCAACTCGTTTGGCTGCAGTTCGGCTAGCAGCAGCTGCTGATTCCCTGCTACTAGTAGTAGAAGCAGCAGTAGTAGTAAGGGTAGTTGTTGTAGCAAGCTCACAAGGATCGGGGGAAGGTGGGGGTGTATCGGCAGGCACCCTGGGTGGTCTGCCGGGCTGGCGTCGTAGGGTCAGTGTGGCGTTGTTACGGGCGATGCGGCGTAGTCGGCGGGGAGGGATGACGGACGATGGTGTGGGCGGGGCTGAGACTGGCGCCAGAGACAACCCCTCATCTTGGGACTGGTCGTTGGTGTCCCCGGGGCCTGATGCATCTTGGGATTGCCCTTGAGATGGCTTGGATGATGTGGCTGGCACTGCTTCTTCAATGAAAAAAAGAAAGAAAGAAAGTGAAAACATAATTATTTTAGCCAAGATTGTAAACAAGAAATGCAGTAAGATAAGAGATAGTGACACATCTATATTCATTCTTTTTTCTTTCCTTACAAGTCCTTTTTCAGCTATTATTGTATGTGTTTTATGTTGAGCTGAAACATAACAGCTGTGGAAAGAATGCACATACACTGAAGTACAAATTTGAGTATGATCAAAATTTGATTGAAATGGTAAAGGTGATATCATTTATGAGCAAGTGATTTTATTTCCTGGAATTTTGCATTTTAAGTTCCAAAATTTGATTCCAGCTATAATCCCCTATGGTTTCATCATCAATTCTTTAATTTCATCTGCAAGACACTTCAGGAGTAAAGGAGGCAGATTAATCAGAAGCAGAAGAAGAAGATTACACTCACCTTCACTCGTATCTCCCTCGGAGCCCTCATCAACGACCCACGGAGAGTGAGCCGTCAGTTTGACTAGCATTGCATGCGCCCTCTCTAGTTCAGCAAGCGACACAACAGGCTTGATGGGTGACGGTACGACGGCCTGCTTCACCAGCCGCCTCATGATGGAGCGGAGCGTGGTGCGCAATTCCTCCATGCACTCGGCGCTCTTGGGAGGATCACATCCTTCAAACGACTTGGGACTCTTTGGTGGATCATTGCTCTTTGGAGAATTGCTGCCGACTGACGTCTTTGGACTCGAAGGGGCGGAAGATGAAGACTTTTCTGATGAGGACTGGGTAGACAGCTTCTCTCTGCTGCTCTGGCGTTTGACAGACTTGTCTGACGTGTCGACCTTGGGCACCAGAAGCATCTCAGCGTACTTGCTGCATCCGATGATGGAGCCCAGAGACTTCATGGCACTCACCTGCCAGAATTAAATAAATAAAGGTAGTATAAACAAGTTTGGAATCATGAATGTTTTATGGATCTCTATTTAATAAACTAAACCGAATACAAAAAGTAACTACCCCCTTAACAATTGCTCATAATTTCATAACCAAGAATCGTTTCAAGATTTTGTCTTGCCAAAATATCCCTATGGTAGTTAGGAAAACAATGTGTAACTATGAGTATTGGAAAATTTCAAAATGCACTGTTTTACAATTGCAATTATACCACATGTGCCATTAAAAAGTCAAAATGAATGGAATATAAAACAGCATTGTTTCATAAACCATAATCAATGCATTCAGCCACATGTGCTGTTTCACAACGATGTACAGGCACGCGCAATGTCTTGCGACTTTTGAATTGGGCCATTTTGTCTTTAATCTGTGCTCATTCAGCCATAAAGTGATGAATATCTCTGATTTTCACACAAAATGTACATAACAACTGTACCAATATTGTGGTAAGATGACCTCTTGAAACAATTATCGGTTATGAAATTATGAGAAGTTGATTAGGGGGGGGTAGTTATTTTTGTTTGTCCAGTTTATATAAAGGCAGCAGTACCTGGTTTGAGATCATCAACATTTGATGTAACTTGTTGTTAGTTATACATAACAATATACTTATAAGCAGTAAGCTTGAATATTAGAAATTGTTTTAATAATAAAGCTTAATTTGATAAAATATTAGATATTAATTTTCTCCATATTGACCAGCTTCATAGGCCCGGATTCACATAGGAGGTTTGTACAAACCACGGTCTACATCTATGGAGTGCTGCTCGTAGAAAAATACAACAATTTCTAATTTCTAACGATATGACTGTTAGTGCTTGCTAACCAGCAAATTTCACCATCTGAAAAGACAAACATTTTTTTGGTGCATTTATAAAATGTGTACCATCAACATTGTTAACAACTAAGGAGTTTACATTCTTTCTCCATCAGTTTACAAATAGCATTCCATATATGTAGACCATGGTTTAAACCATGGTTTGTACAAACCTCCTTTGTGAATCCGGGCCATTGGATCCATGAGGTTAACATTTCAGCTTATCATGAGCTCAAATGAGGCAAATTATTGTATATTCCTTACCCTGACATGAGCAAGCATGACTTGTTTCATCTCCAGTTTGGCCTGCTCGATGGGGTCCAATGGTTTGGCTGCTTGGCTACCTTTTGCCATTTCCTTCTTGTCGGTTGCTGTTTTAACATCATTTTTACCTAAGTTTGAATGGGAATATTAAAGGGAAAGTTGAGTTTTGGTATAGAGGGCGCTACACAAAATAATTTTTTAATGAAAAACTAAGTGTCAAATTCAAAAGAGCATACAATTTTAATGACAGAATAACCTTTATTTTATCAAAATTGGTTCAGAAATGGCTGAAATATCCATAAACATAACCATTTGTAATAATTGTGGGGCCCCACAATTATTCGATAATTTTGAACCAGCCGTTAAAACAATTTTTAAAATGCTTTCTCTTTTCAAACATTTACAAAAGAGGTTTTTAAATAGTTGTTGATTATCTCTCTATCTAATCACTATTTTCAACAAAACATCACATGCACAATATTTTATTTAAAATGGTTGAAACTGATTAGTGTTTAGAGAGCGCCCTCTTGAGTTTTAACGGCTCTTTTTTTAATGATAACAGGCTTTTTACTTACCGTAGTAATTTGTAATTTTATATTCCTTTCGAGCATGGTGGAGTTATAACTATTAGTTTGAAATGTAATGGTGCAGGTTTTGGTTCCTAAAATTCAGTTTGACCAAAACTGTACTCTCTTTACCAGAACACAACTATCCCTATAAATAAGATAGATATTTTACAGGAATGCATTTGTATAAATGTATGCTGCATTCTGTTAAATAAAAGCAAACAAACATATTTCACAAGAATGTATATTGTGCTCAATGCTGTAAGTGTAAATTCTTTATAATGTTCTGAGATCTCCAGGGTTCAAGTTTCAAGTTGGATTTTGTTCGCAATTTCCCCAAACCCCAAACAAAAATATAATAGTTATATAAAATCATTGAAGTGTATACAAACATTCATAATAAATTTGTCTATACAAGTTTTCATATGGATATTTCCAGTCCTTAGTTCTGCTTAAAGGGATCTAGTAACTTTGTTGACATGTGCAAAAAGTAATGAATGGTTGACACAATGTATATTGTTGTTATATGATATGTCCATTGGGTATTGTGTGAACATTTCAAGTTTACTGGACGTTATATGGCCGAATAATGAGCAAAAATTCAAAGCGATATCCACTAACTCATTGCACTGACTTTGTACACTGTTACGACTATCCAGTGAATAGTTTAACATCTGAGCACTTCAATCGTAAATATCTTTTTAACGAAAGGGAAATATGAAAAAACAAAATCTGTTCCATGCTTCTATTGTGAACACAAATACAACAAGGTTTGGGGGAACCGCTAGAATTGAGGATTTGGACAATGTTACTAGATCCCTTTAAGCATGGAACCATGTATACATACTTGTAGTCTGCGCACCAGAAGAAGATGACGCTGATGATTCTGCAGTTGCCTGCTGTGATTGGCCAACCTCAGCCGAGTAGGATGATGTTGTCTTGACGTTGCCTGATGGAGCAGCCAGATGGATGGTGCATGTGCTGACAGACATCGGTGTCGCCAATGTGGCAGGTGGTAGGGTGGTGGTGTCATCCGCCATAGCGATGGGATCAACAGTAGTGGCAGAGTTGCTCACCGCCACAGACGCTAAGTTGCGCCCTCCGCTTTCTCCTTCGAATGCCTGCTTCCCCTCTGCTGAATGCAGCTCCTCTGTGACGCTCTGCAGCATCCCTCCATTACCTCCAGTATCTGTTGACATGGCAACAGCAGGTGATGCAGTCGTTGTGTCCGGTGAGTTGGATGCTTCTGGTGATGTTGAATCATGAGAATCGGAAGCAGGTTGGTCTGTCAGTGCGGAAGAGAATGAAGCTGCTGGTAGTGGTGCAGGTACATCTATATTTTGACAGTAATGAGCCATTTTAAAAAGGTGTGAAGAAGTTAAGTCACACTTAGTCAATTTCAAATATTGAATAATCATCTCTGCATGCATGTATTGAATTCTTTAAATATTACTTAGTAGGTAAAAGCTGCAACCCCCCAAATTATTCACAAAATCACAATGCCCACTCAATTTGACTAGAAAGGTACATTTAAAAAGCCCTTGTTATAAATGTAACTAAGATGTTTGTTTTTTTTGTCAATAACACAATTGTGTCTGACAAAAGTGAATTTCTAGCATTGTAAAAGAAAAGAGAAGTTGTACTTACCGGCTGCCTGCAGCTCTTCATCATCCATAGCTCTAGCTATGTCTCCATCCAGGGACCGCTCCAGATCCGCCTTCTCCTTCCGCTCGTCCTCCACCTTCCTCTTCTCCTCATCGTTCCTGCTCAACCCCTTTCCTTGGCCCTTGTCTCCCTTGAGGGGTCTTAGGGCTGGGTCTTCCCCCTCCTTCCTGGCCTCCTGCTCCCTGGGGGACGTCTTGGGGGACTCCTCGGCGAGGCCCGACAGCAGGGCAAGGTCAGAGAGCAGGGAAGGGGTCAAGCCGTGCAGACGACCCGTGTCAAAGGTCATGGGAGCTATGGGATCCAGGTTTGCTATTGCACTGTCACTGAAGGTGGAAGATGACAAAGGAGACAGCTTAAGTTATTGAAGAGTTGTAGATGGTTGTAACGATGTCACTGCAGAAGGAACATGACAAAGAATCATGTTTGCCCTTAGCAGCGCCCCGGTTGCCAATAGCCGAGAGAAATTTAATTTGGCCACTGGAAATCTGGCATTGGCCACCAAATAATTAGGCTCGACACCACACAAGTCTATCTGATGTGTCAAAATCATGGCCAACAGAAAGAAAAGCTTAAGGGAGGTTCTTGTGCAACTCACCTAATGTTTGCATCCCCGTCTTCCCACTGGACCTTGGCAGAGGTGTTGCCCACCAGTAGAACAGCCTCTCTGATATGAAAGCTTGCCCTATCATAGCCCCCCTTCCCCCCCCCCCCCCCCCCCCTCTCATCTTGGTTGACCATGCTATCCAACAACTCACCTAATGTTTGCATCCCCGTCTTCCCACTGGACCTTGGCAGAGGTGTTGCCCACCTTGGCCACACCCAGTAGAACGGCCTCCCTGGACGTCTGTCTATGGACGCACCGTCCTCCCATGCGCAGACCGCGGTCAGTGCCGCCGATTACCGCTAGAGCTGGCCATACTCGGTGGCAAATGTCTTGCATGCCTGTGTAATAATAATAATAATAATACAAATAATAATAATAATACAAATAATAATAACAATAACGATGATAATGCACTGAATAGGATATGTGAACAATTGACAAAACTTTTTGTCTTCACTTCATGTTTCTATATTTTTAAAACTATATAAGTCCTCCTTTCTACAACTTGTCACATTATGTTACACCTACATGCAGCTCCATTAAATTCTGAACCATTTACAAATTATTCATTACATGCATTTTCCATAAACCCCACCCGAGTATTTTCAGGACCAGTCCTTAATGGGTTAATGGTGAGGTATACACAATTCTTATGAATATCTACAAATAAGTACATACAGGGGTACTTACTTTGGATTTCAGCTGTCTTTCTCTCAGTTTTACTGTCCTGAGATCCATCCTTTCCCGGATCCTTCCCCTTTTTGTCTTTGTCTTCTCCATCCTTGTCCTTTTCCTTGGAGTCCCTGTCTCCATCAATCTTCTCTAGTCCATCACCGTCTTTCGTCTTTGATGGTGGCGGCTCAGAGTTTCTCTCTTCTCTCTCCTCACCTCCCTCATCGGATTTAGTTCTAACTTCGCCACTCTCACGTTGGCTTTGCGGGGCTTTTTCATCTTGCGCTTCCCTGGACTGTTCCGAATCAGCAGTAGTTGCATTTGTGTCCACATCCCTTTCCTTCGGAGAATTTTCCTTCACATCATTTCCACTATCTCTCTTTCCGTTCCCCTCTTCACGACTAAGCTTCTCCAATTTCAAGCCGACACCTTCCATGCTTTTTGTGCAAGGGGCAGGCGTTGTACCCGGATTTGGTGCGTCGCTAATTTGTCTACTGCTACCTGCATCTCCTTTCTTACGGCTGGTCCCCACGTCGTCATGTACGTGGGTCAGCACTTGACGCATGGCAGCGAGTCGATCCAGCAGACAGGCGTTGACCACGCCGTTCCACTGGACGTCGCGGTGCAGCCAGTTGACCAGGGAGATGTGGGCCTCGGACATAATGGAGGTCGTGGGGGCGCACAGGGGGTCACCAGGAAATAGGTCACGGGGGGCACCCCTCACCTGCATGTCACAGATCTTCACCTGTAAAGGAATAATTTTGGAATATAAAGAATTTTATGCACAGCAAGTTATATTTCCAATTTCATCATAAATTGCTACACTTCAAGCCTGCCTGTTATAAACATGAACTTTAAAAATGTACTTGCACTGAAATCAATGATTTACAGACTGTGCTCTAAAAATCTACAAAAAATACATAGATGATTTAGATAGGTCATTAGACATAAATGGATCTCAAAATACTTGAAATAACAGAATTATAGAAAATATTACCTTTTCGCCTGGGTTACTGCTGTAGAACATCACAACTGGATAGAGCTCTGTTGCTTCGATGTCTTCAAACGCTAAACGAGGCTCCTAAAAATATATTTACAAAGAGATAACAAGATTTGATGGTGTTAAACAAGCAAGAAAACATTACACTGCTACTCGGGAGTGGATTAATCATATCAGTTTTCACTAATATTCTATAATTAGTTTTTGTATCTTACTAGGGGGGGGGGGGGGGGGGGGAGCTTTTATGATTTCAGGGGATATTTTACCCTGAGCTCCCTATCTTATTTTTCTCACGTAAATGTCTAGCTAATAACAATTTATACGTTTCTGATCCCTGGTGTGTCTTCTTCATCACACTTCCAATTGATTCAAAGAAAATATGTATATATTTTGGAATTAAAAACAATTCTTCATTGATCTTACCTCCGAGTTCTTGCCAAAGGACACAGTCCTAGCCTCCATGTCCAGCACACAGGTGACATAGTCCCCCTGGGTGAAGCCTGGAAGGGTCAGGGTGTGCTCCCCATTATGGTACAGGTTACCGCTGTACGCCCTGTACAGCCACATGTCCGATGTGGTCCGGTGGCTGAAATCCCTCACGGGGTACCGAGAAACACCAACGCAGGTCCCTTCGTTACCCTTGTTCTCTTTCACAATGTTGAACTGGAAAGAGATTTTAAATATATTTCATAATTTATGATATCTCCAATTATGACATAGCATAATTATCTCCATAGTGGTACAGGTTTACAGCCGTATGCCCTGTACAGCCACATGTCAGATGTGGTACGGCGGCTGAAATTCCTCACGGGGTACCGAGACATGCCCATGCATGTCCTTTCGTTACCCTTGTTCTCTTTCACAATGTTGAACTGGAAAGAGATTTTAAATGTATTTCATAATTTATGATATCTCCAATTATGACATAGCATAATTATCTCCATAGTGGTACAGGTTTACAGCCGTACGCCCTGTACAGCCACATGTCCGATGTGGTCCGGTGGCTGAAATCCCTCACGGGGTACCGAGACACGCCCACGCAGGTCCCTTCATTACCCTTGTTCTCTTTCACGATGTTGAACTGGAAAGAGATTTGAAATATATTTCATAATTTATGATATCTCCAATTATGACATAGCATAATTATCTCTACTGTGGTACAGGTTTACAGCCGTATGCCCTGTACAGCCACATGTCCGATGTGGTACAGTGGCTGAAATTCCTCACGGGGTACCGAGACACGCCCACGCATGTCCTTTCGTTACCCTTGTTCTCTTTCACGATGTGGAACTGGAAAATGATTTTATACAATGATGAATAATAACGTGGAGCTAGACAATGCACATAATTACTACATGATTTTTAATCGCAGCTTTACAATCGATTGCCACTCTTTCTGCAACAGGGCCCTGTTCTGGTTTATCATGCAAACTATTCATGACATGTGTATGTGTATCTCTAAGGTTCAAGAGGTAACTTACCTTCCATTGGTAGCAGCCTGCATTGATTCCTGTAGCCCCCAGGCCGTACCCTCTCCCTCCTGATCCATGTACCAGGGTGTGGCTGTTCTCCACGCTGCAGCACACTGTCTTGTCTGGGTCAAAGACCGCATCTTGGAGGATCAACCCGTCATCGTCATCTTCATCATCTGGGGATGAAACATTGGAAAGAAGTCAGGTTAACTGGTTAACCTCACCCAAGCTATCTATGCAGTCTTCAGATTATCACTAGAGTAAAACTAGAGCTCTAACTCATGTGCAAGGGTTTAACTGTTCTTTACACTGCCGCAAACTGGGTAAAAAACTTCATATCGGAGGATCAATCGATCATATTCACCTTCATATAAAAAAATAAGGAGGAAAATTACAATCAGCATCTATATCATTTGTACAACCTCACTCCCTCTACCTGCATACTGGAAGTTCTTTTTGGCAAAGGGAACAGACTGCTGCAGACCAGTTTCCACCCATTGTCTCTTGTGGCAAACTCCTCCCAGCTTATCAACTGCGCTATATAAATGCTCATATTATTATTATTATAATTTTAAACTGCTTTTAAATTCAAAATAGAATAAAATTAAATAAACCTCAACTGAGGGAACTTCAGTGAGACTTATACTGGTCTGCCTCACCTCACCTCCACTATCACCATCCAGGAAGCTCTTCTTGGCAAAGGGAACTGGCTGCTCCAGATCAGTTTCAACCAGTTGACTCTGGTCTGAAGGAGCAGGTTGGCAGCTTTATACAGAGGGCTTCTAAGGTCCCCAAAAGAACCGTGAAAACAACTCACCTGAGGGAACTTCTGTGAGACTAATACTGGTCCAGCTGCTTTGCTCCACCTCACTTCCGCTACCACCATCCAGGAAGCTCTTCTTGGCGAAGGGAACCGACCGCTGCAGACCGGTTTCAACCGGTTGACTCTGGTTGGGCGGAGTAGTTGTAGTGGAAGGCTTGCGCGGAGTAGACTGGCTATGTGAAGCACCATGGCGGGCAGTGGCCATGGGAGCTGACCACATACTGTCTGAGATATTGGAAAGCAACTGCTCTACGACCTGGGGATAAGAGTGTAAAGGTTACATTGACATGTTAACGAGCTGGGCATCGATAGTCATAGTGGAAGGCTTGCTTGTAGCATCTACAATTAGTTATAAGTTGTCCCCCAAATTCAATACCCTTTGTTGTAATTTACTATAGAAAACATCTACAAAACAGAATTAGTAGCTTGTATGGTCAAAATGTTGGTTTCAGATTGTTTTGGGAGTACCATACCAGGAGAATGGAAGAGGGCATCACTTCAGGGCAGGGAAAAAATTAATATATTTGTTTTGGGCCGGGGCTCCCTTTCTAATTTTATTGAAGTTTTTTGGGGCTACTTTTCCAACTTTCGGGGGCTACTTTTATAATTTTTGGGGGCTACAAATTTCCTGGGCTCATTTTTGTTCATATTTCAGGGGCTACTATTTAGCTCTAATGCTGTAAGTGATCATCGGATCGGCATTTGATCATGATCCGATCATGCAGAAAAATCGGGGGGGGGGGGGGGGGGGGAGGGCTCTTTCTTTTTTGGGGGGCTCTTTTTGGCATTTCAGGGGCGAATTCGCCTGCTGCCCCCGTGTATTTTTTTTCCCTGCATCACTTACTTGTGTCTGTTGGTCTCTGTTGCTGGTTTTCAGGGCAGGCAGGACGGTCTCAAGAAGGTGAAGGGCAAGAAGCCGAGTTCTGACGTTAGCAATCCTTGGTAGACCTGCAACAACAAAGGAAAATGTACATCAGGCCCCATATTCATGAAACCCTGTTAGCTTAGTTCCTTGCTAAGTGTATTTTTTAAGTGCAGATTATTGAGCAACAAACAGTTGTCCTAGTCTCCAACTAGGGTTAGCTGGGTAAGCCTTAGGTAGGCACCCACTAAGTTAACCCCATTTAGCAACTAAAATATATTGTGTTTACTTCTGGGCCACGCTTTCCAAAATGGACTTAGCAAGGAACTAAGCTAGCGGGCTTTCATGAATATGGGCCCTGGAGTCAACATTGACAGAGCAAGTTAAACCAGGAACACATTATAAATGCCAATAAACACATGTCAATATTTTTAATTTTTGAAAGAAGTATGACAGTTCTATCTAGACATGTTACTGTAATTTTGTTTTAAAGTGCACATGTACACCAGCTGCACAATACACATTATTCGATATCTAGGTAGTTCATTCATTGCAATCGGACTATTCTACAGTTAGTGATTCCTTGGAAATCTCACTGAGAGAACTTGCACCTTTTTTGTTAAACACACCCAAAATTGCTTCTGATAATTTAGTATTAAAGGGTACCACCACCCAAATATAATATTCTTATTATAGAAAGGTATTATCTGTAGTATTCCATTCCATCAACAAGTTCACAAAAATATGTTTCCAGAAAAAATATATAATTGGAAAACGCATCACCATTCTAAAGCATGCGTTCATGCGGTCTGAATTAAGAAGACTAATGCGTGCAGAGCGAACGAATTGTCCGGGATTCTACAGTCTACAAAAGTACGCGTGAATAGCATTGGCGCACTCGCAAATGTTTGGCCCGTATGGAACCAGGAAATAGTAGTGGTTCCGTAAGTGGTGGAAGATAATTGCTTTGTTTATGAATAACACAACCCTTTGCAAAATGTTGGGTATCTATTTGATATCACAAAACGGTACCAAAACATATAATAATGTGTTGTTCCTTGCCTGGTGGTCCCCTTTAAACCATTGCCTATGGGAACTAGGAGGGACCTGTATTAACTCTATGGGGATTGCAAAATCTTGTAGTGAACAGGTTTAACGAAGTGTGTGTATATATATTCCTTACTGGACTGTGAATGGTGACCAATGATGGCCAGCAGGATGTCTGGCCACCTGACTTCAGACATCTTGGCCTGGACTAAGCTGCAGTTAGTGATTCCTTGGAGAACTCAGCAAGAGAGCATTCAACTATTAACTTCAATTAACTAGCAAAATCTAGTAGTGAACAGTTCAAAGTAACATTTCTCACCAGACTGTGAATGGTGACCAATGATGGCCAGCAGGATGTCTGTCCACCTGACTTCAGACATCTTGGCCTGGACTAAGCTACAGCTGGCGACTCGTCGGAGGAACACCAGGAAGTCACCCAGGGCATTCTGGGCCGCCTGTCGAGTCCGCTTCCCAACTGTCTTGCCCTCTTTGTCTGCAGGAAATTAATGGTTAAAGAACGAGAAAAGGTGTGTGAACAATACAAGAGAATGCACTATTTAACAATAAATTTTGGCACTGGAGCTCAGTGAGCTTAGATGAGTAGAGTAAAGCACCGCGCAGACAGAGCCGACTCGACCCGATCCGACTGGTTTTCAGTCGGATCGGCTCAGTTTTCAGTGCCTTGCGACACACATTTTGCCAGTCGAGAGACAGTCGGATGCCAGTCGGGGTCGATTCAACACGATGAATCGTCTCCGACTGACCGGGCCCGACTATAGCCTGATTGAAACCAGTCGACTCGGGTCGAGTCGGCTCTGTCTGCAGAGGGCTTTAGACAACAGGAAATCAAACAACTATATTGCCCTAAGTCATATACTAACCTATAGAAAATGATTTGATTACGTTATGAATATATAGTACACTATTGGTGCATTTTCATGGATGTGAATAAGAAAGAAGAAAAAATGCATGAAAAATGCATATAACCCATATAACCTAGCTCAATTTATCTTGCTTCAGTCCTGAACATGCTAAAGAATTAACTTACCTTTTGAAGTTGACTTTGAAGTTTCTTTTACATCTTTGGACGAACCAGACTCTGCATCCGACACCAAGTCATCCTTTGTCTTGCGGGAAGTGACCTGAGGGTCAGTAATGGCCATAGACATCAGGCTGTCCAGTTGATCCCACATGAGGTCTACCACAGACTGGACAATGCGGTCATCTAACTGCGCAGCATAGGTGCTGTGGGGTTACATGAGGAGAGCACAGTTAGGTACATGTATGGCAACAAATAATTTGATTGGACAATGTATCTTTCTCTGATTTCTAAAACATGGTCTGAGGGTCAGCAATGGCCAAAGACATCATGCTATCCAGTTGACCCCACCGACATTAGGTCCACTACTGACTGGATGATGCGGTCATCTAACTGCTCAGCATAGGTGCTGCAGAATTACAGGAGAAGTGAGCATGGAAAGTTTTTGCACAATAGAATAAGCTGATTTGTAAAAGTGTAAATTTACTGTGAAAAACTTTTTAGTATCCTTAGTAGTAATGGCCGGAACCTGTAGTAGCTGTGTAGGAATGATAACCCTGGTACCCGTAGGCAAGTAAAGAGAGATTGAGGGGGTGAGTCGTACAACAAGAGGTCATCAGACACCCTGCGGTAATGGCTAGCACCTGCAGTAGCCTCATACTAGCCACTTGTAGCACCCGCAGAGTGGGGGGGAGACACCCCCTGGCACCTGTAGGCCAAACAGAGAGGGCTGCTGCACTTGGGAAATAAGAAGAACACTAGGGGTGCATCGGACACATGTCCCAACTTGTACTCACCCTGTGGTAATGGCCAGCACCTGCAAAAGCCTCATACTGGCCACTTGTAGCACCCTCAGTGTGGGGGAGACACCCCCTGGCACCTGTAGGCCGAGTAAAGAGGGATGTAGGGGGCGCGCCAGAGCCGTCTTGCCCCCGCACAGGTCTGCCAGCAGGGGCAGGATGCCGCTGGAGATGGCCAGACCAATGTCGGCTGGGTGGTACTTCATACTGAGGGCAAACACTGTGGCCAAGGTCAACCTGTGTTGGGCACCTGATGGAAAAAATAGATAAGATGTGATTCAATGTGTTCAGATTTGATTAAATGTCTATGGTAATGTCAATCTATTTGATTTCATGTTGTATTTAGTCCAGTTACAGTTCAGATTTCTCACAAATCTGTTTCAGGAAGACCAATTTAACAATGCTAATTTGTTTGCATCATCAATACTACAAGCTACAATGCATAGTAAAGCAGGAGAGTATGTTATTTCTCATTTCAAAATAAACTGAATAGTATCGCAACACTTATCGTGACAAAAGATTTTGACCAGGTTATTTATCAAAATTTGAAATTCTATGGACCTCAGGTTATTTTAGTCCATGGAGGTTGAAAACACACATGGTAATACTAAGTTTAGTGTAAAATTTATTCAGCAGATTACTGCAAATAATAAGACAAAATATGCCAGGACTTAGCCCAGGTTTAAATTTATCCTAACATTGAAAATTTGGGCATAAATGGTAAAATCCTTACTTTTCTTAGCTGTCATCTCAGAAGCCCTCTCAGCCAACACAGTGACGAGGTGGTTGCAGATCTTGTGGGCCACAGCCCGAATGTGCTTCTGGGTTGATCTTGTGGCTGACCTTATCCCATCCTGCAGGGAGTTGAGGAGAAAATAATCATAATAAAACAAGCATTCATACAGACACCACCTATCTACATGGCTCTGTACCAAGGCACAAATAAAAAATGATAATGCAATAACTGGGAAGCAACAAAGAGTTTATTATTTTGGGACCGATACCCACCTGGCATCTCAGATTTCTTTTTAACTTTTTATGTATTTATTCTTTTCTTTTTTTTAAAGAAAGTTCAAACATTAGAAAGGAGGTAGGTAAAATGCAAAAGCTGCTGCTTCCTGCTTTAGTGATGAAGCTGCATGGTGCGTGACATGTCCCATTGCACATATCCAGGGTGTCCAGGCCAAAGGCTCCCAGCAAGAACTGGAATTGAGCTGTCACGATTTTTGTTCATTGCCAAGGTGAAAATTGATTAAAATACAAAGAAATAAGAGGTTACCAAAGGCCATAAGCTGTTACTTACACTATAATGATACAGCTGCATGGTGCGCGACATGTCGCCGTTGCTCATATCCAGGGTGTCGAGGCCAAAGGCACCCAGCATGAACTGGAAATGGGCTGAAGTAAGGAGGCAGGAATTGAAGGGACTACTCTCCTGAGCGTCAGTCGTGTCTTTGGCCTTGTCGTCTTGGCTGCCGTGGAGAAGCGCAAGAATCTGGTTCAAGGCATCCAAACGAGTCTGTCAGAATGAAAAAAGGACAGCAAAATAACTTTTTTGTTAACGCTTCAGAAAAGTAATCAGCATGTATAGTAGAAGGAAACAATTGATGTTCATTATTATCTTGCTCTTTAGACTGAGTAACACGATTTATCTTGGTATGCTTTAGTCCATTTAGGAAGGAGGGCTTTTTTTTTTCCCTATCAGAATAGGTGGCAAAATGAAAAAAATGATAGGTTGTGGTCTATCGCTCAAGACCAGCTTATCAAAGTATTTATATTTAGACCTGATTGTCAAGGTATATCGGTCTCACCTCTGCTCTTGACTGCTGCTGCTGTAGTGCCAGTATCAGTGTGTCGGGGTCTGTATAAAGGGGCCTTAGTCTATAATCTAGGTCAGTTTATAATGGTCTTTCTCCTTACACCAAGTTTGGACTACCTCTGCTCTAGACTGCTGCTGATGTAGTGCTTGCATCAGTGTACTAGGGTTGGTATAATGGGGTCTAAGTCTACAATCTAGACCATTTTATCATGGTCTTGGTCCTTATACCACATACACCACGTTTGGACTAAATGACCGGTACTAAAATGACAATTTACCTCTGCTCTTGACTGCTGCTGCTGTAGTGCCAGTATCAGTGTGTTGGGGTCTGTGTGGTAGAGGAGTTCTTCTTCGTCTCGGCTGGCCTGTGCCGGCGAGAACTCCTGGCACACAAAGTTCACCGCTTCCGTGCACATGCTCTTCAAACAATCTGAAGAAAAGAAAACAAATATAATGTCATTTTTATTAATCGAAGAATTGCTCTGCCACCCTGCATTGTGGCTCAGCGGTTAGAGTGTCTATCTCATGCACGGGATGGACTGGTTCATTGTAGAGATTTTAAGAGTGGTACCTACTGACTTCTAGCCACAATAGAATGGAGTAACATGCACAGAGCCACCAGAGGAGTGGCCCTTTCTGTAGCTTTCACTAATAATAGAAGATATATATCGGCACAACCACACATGTGTCTGAAGACAATGGAAGCATCTCTCACCTATTTATATCGCTTAAAAACACACATTATAGTCAACTTATCCTCCGCTTTAAAATTGTTTATTAAATTTTTTCTCAGAAATTTGTACTTTAAAATTGGGAGATCAAAATAAGTCCTGGCACACACTGCTAACTGCCTCTATACCATGCTATAAAGGAACATTTATTTCTATTGTTTGGGACGACCTGATTCAGGTTTTGAGTTACTATAACTTGAGAATCCTTGATTGTACCTGCTCAACTGGGTCACCAACAACACAAATTCTAATATTGCTTACATAGACTGTCACCCTGTTTATGTCCAGACGATGGCGATTTTGTTCCAGGTTTACTTTTCAGCCCGTCTTCATCAGCCTTCTGATCATCATCTTGACTCGACTCGGACGAACCTTGCACCTTAGTACTGTTATCCTGTATTTCGGGCAAAAAATACATAGGAAAAACAAAAGTAGTTAGGTATTAAACTCATGTAATACATAGAGTAGGCACATGACTGCCCTGTCCACGAAACAATGTTGTAGTAATAATGAAGTTGCACTACATTTTGTTAGATACATATTTATATATTCATGAACATTTTCTATTTGTAGATGTTTAAATATTTCTTTCTAAGCTGCATCATTCTAATAAATTGTATTATGTAACCATATATTCCACTCAATATATACCATTTCATGTTTATAATTCCTACCTAAGAAAGAAAGAAATTAGCTCTGGCATTTTTTAGAAAATGTATGGTAATCACCATGACAATAATGTCTCAGATAATAAATGCTCCACAACCAAAACCTGAACTGTAATCCCCTACATAACCCATTTAGGAAAGGGAACACACATTACAGGTGAAGTTTATGGAGAATGCAGTAAAAATAAATCTATCTTCATCTTAATTCAATACACATATAAGGAGCTTCATGCTTAGGATGCCAGGATTCTGTATTCTCCTTCGTTTTCTTTCCATTCATGAATAGTAGATATTAATAAAGTATTTCACGTATCATTTGATTATATTTTATATAATTCTTTACTTTAGATATTTCTTAGAATAGAAATAATACATTTTGTTTTATCTTCATGAAAATTATGACATTGTATTGCATTTATGTGTCTATTAGAAAAAAGCAGAACTAAAACCAACCAAACAAAGAAACAAAATGAGTTCAAGCCACAGGTGTCTACAGTGCAGCAATACAAGTGGCTTGTTAAGAGTTAATAACTACTTACTTTATTTTGTGTCCTTGTTCCAGTCTTCTTTGTTGAATCATCTGTAAGGAAATAAGAAAGGGATATGCTAAAAGAAACTAAATCGTATAGAGTCTGCAAAGGGATCACATTGATCAGCATTTTCTTTCCAGAGCATGCCGCATTTTATAAAGAAGAGAAACAGGTCAGTCCCTTTCTTGTAAATGTATATGAATTAGGACTGACACTTTTCATGCACAAAATCGTTGTTTTATGTATGTCCTGGGATAATAAGTATGAAAGAACCAAAGGGAAAATTTATGAAAAATCAAACCACACACCTTCCTTACTCTCCAGACTGGTTCCCAAACTCTGCTGATAGCCACTGTCAGGTAGCCCTGGCCTTACACCCAGTATCAGGAACATGCACCGCTCTATGAGCGACTTGCAGGCCTCGCTGAAACTGAAGTAGGTCTGCTTTGGCGGGGTCTTGGAGGGGTCCCGGCGCTCTGGGTCCTCCCGCGGCGACTCCTCGTCCTCCTCAAGATGGCTGCTGGGGTCTGGTTTGGGCGGATCTGCCTCTGGGTCGACCTCCTGGTCAGTGAGACCCGAACTCTGACCTGAACTCTGACCCACGCTGGCACTGGCGCTGGCGCTGGCACCAGATGATTGGTCTGAAATAAGCAAAAGATGAAGTAATAATAACAATTATGGTGTACTTCCTCCTTTATGAATATACTTAAAATATACTTAGAACACACTTAAAATTTACTAAAGAACATACTTATGAATATAATTTTTAAAAACAATGCACCGAAGGTGACAAATTATTTTCACCCCACAACAACAAATTTTCTCAATGCACCAACATTTAAATAACAATAAAGACATAAGAAAATACTTCAAATTTCAGTAATCCTATCATCTAGTTTTGCGCTATTTCAAGTTTTTAACAAGAATAAATTTAATTTAGAGAATATGAGAAAATAAAGCAACGGACCTAATGTTTTCTGTACAAAGGTCTTGGCCCTTGGACAGTACATGAAGACCGAGGTGCTGCCCTTGCTTGCTGCTGCGCCTGAACCAGCTGCTCCCAATGTGGGTGGGTATCTGCTGCGCTCCGCGTTCTCCGAGTTTGACTGCACTCCTCCCGATGCCTCTGCCATGGGCGCCATTTCGGGCTCCATTTCGGGCTCCTGTGCATCATTCCTCTGCATCAGCTTGATAGTGACCAGCTTGAGTCGCACCTTGTACACTGTGCGGTACACTTCCACCAGCGCTTTGGACTCTTCTGGGTTCGTTCTGAAATGAGTATCAAATTCAATTGAACAAATCATGCTTGCAACTTCTATCCACTATAAAAACCTTTGTAGTCAATATGATTAGAGAATGGCCTTTGTTATCATTTGTTTTTGTTATCATGGAGGTAGAAGAATCTTCATAGAGGTACATGTCTAATGATCATGCAGACAGTATTTCTTGTAACAATGAAACTGAAAGTATAACTAACAAACCAACACATAAACAATAAAGCAATAAATATTAATGACTTCACATTTCACATATATTTCCACAATTAGCTGTTTTTTAGATAATATTCCTAGGACACATTCATAACTATCCGGCATGATTTTCAACACAAAAGTTCCATGAACCAAAGCCAGAGATCACTCAGGTCGTGTTCTCAATGGGGTAGCTTTCTCTTTTATGCTATATGTGTGTGTGTCCATCTAACATTATTTCAATCAAATAGAGACACTATTTTTTTGATAGAACAGAAACCTCAGAATTACCATGATTTATGTGTGGCTACATGTGTGTGCAAACATCCCAAACAATTTCAATCAATTTAAGAAAGGTTTATTATGGTATAATACACATTTTTTACACCCCCAGCGTAACATATATATATATAGGGTTCAGTTATACCTTGATTTGTGTGTTGCTACGTGGATGAGACCGGTGTGCTTTAGGAGGCAGGCCAGAAGACATCTGGTTGCTCTGTCCAACAAATCATCCAGGTCATCATCACTCGTCTCCCAGCCTGGAAATGATATTCAAGCATAGCAAAAGTGAGAATTATTTCATGAAAACAGCGTCTTTAACACATTCACATTTAATTTGTTTATTTTTAATCAAATTATATAAATGAGTAAGAAAAATAATGACACTAATGGTATCCTACCAGTCTGCACATAGCTTTCCAGATGGATTGTCTTAGTTCCCTGCCCCTTTCAAGGGTTAGATTAAGAAGAGACAGGTAGGTCTAGGAAATATTGTGCCCTAAGATGTCCAGTACAGTTTACAAAATCTTTTCCCTTATACTGTGTACCACAATCTTGAAATATCATCTTTTCTATTTTTTCCCGAAGTATGCCAAATAATATAAAGTAACAATGCAATCATTCAATATCTAACCACTGGGTAATGCATGATCCTAGGGCTAGATCCAGAAGTAGTCCTGGGGACATTGTACTCTGTAATCAAGAAATACCCATACATCTTTCTAGGCCAAATTAGTCTAAGGTAACATATAAATGTTGAGGATATCCTACCTCTGTGTAATGCAAACTCCTGCATGTCATTCCAGATGGACTGGCCAGGTTCTCTGCTCTTCCCCAGGGTGAGGTCAAGGAGAGACAGGTAGGTCTTGGGGACGTTGTGCTCTGAGATGTCAAAGTCATCATCCCCCAGCATGGCTGCCTCTGACATCCTGCTCACTACTTTGTCTGAAGGAGAAAAGTAACAAGGATTGATTATGATTGTGCAGTGTATGGCATTGGAAGCTGAAATGTCCAAATTCTTTTTGTTGGAATTATATTGCATGACCATGTGAACTACCTAGTGTGCGTATGTGACCTCATAACCATCTCAGCCCCCTGCATTAAAACAATAAATTTGCCTTTACATAGATGAGCACATTGTAATAAAGGGTTTATCTCAGGATACTGTATAAGCTGTTAATTTCGCGAGGGTTTTATTTTCGCGAATTTCGCGTATCGATATACAGTCGCGAAATTAACAACGCGCGAAAATATTGTCAGTCATTCATGCCATCTTGTCAGCAGGCATTCACATGCACTTGGGCGGCCAGGCCCCCGGCAGACATCGAGTAGTGGTATGGTAGCTAACACAAGGACACAAGCATACTGAAGCTCATTTTATCTAGATATTATCATATAACATGAACCAGATCTACACAGGTCTAATAATTTGTTTACTTACGTGATTGTATGGAATTTGGAATCAATAAAGAACAAATGCGCGCAAAAACAAAGAAAGAACATGCGCCAGGGCCGTCATACGAGTCGCGATCGTATTGATTACGTAGGTATGAGTGCATTTCTTGCATGCACTGCTACATGTAGTTCGCTGCTTCGCTAGCATGTATAGTACAACTATGTATATCCTACAGTAGAACATGAAACTGTATCGGAGTCATCGCTTTGATGCACGAACACAATCATAATCGCTAAGATGTAAACGTATGACGCTAACTGGCAAGAAATAGCCAAAAATAGCGGCGCTATAGCTGCTAGATTCGCCGAAGTATGAGGAAGAAACGGCTAACGAGGTCTTCTAAGCCCTTTTTTGTCAGAAATTCCATAACCGAGGTAAATCTGAACAGTGCATAGTCATATTTCCGTTAGAATGATATTAGAAATACTGGTACTAATATTGATTTACAAATTTGCTGCATTTTAGGAGCAGTTTTATTAGCATAAAGGCGCTGCATTTTTGACATGATTGTACTGATATTCAGTCCCGTGGCAAACCCACATAATGCAGAACGCGAAATCAACAACTCGCGAAAATGTCTGTTACCCTCTCATTCGCGAAAATATCTGTACGCGAAAATATTGGCTTATACAGTAGTCCATATTCCATCTTCATTTTAAAATGTTTATAAAGATGCACTCATTTAAAGCATGTAAAGAGTTAACGGTACAAACGCAATATTAAATATTTATACTGATTTTAACACCATTGAGATCAGTGTGAGCAGTTTGGAGCAGGCCGGTTTGTGCATCAAAAATACACTAGCAGAAGTGTATTTGCACAGACCACTGCTTACTTGAGATGGCAGTGCACTCTGGGCTGACTAATGTCTATTTGATGTTTATTCATCTGTAACATACCTATGTGTGTGACCTCCTGCTCCATGCCATTGTGCAGCAGTCTGGACACCATCCAGCCACTGGTCTCCTTCTCCTCCTTGGACAGGGGTTTCCAGGCCAGCATGCCCCCCAAACACCAGCCAATCACCAGGGAACAGGTGCGCTCAAGATCCACTAGCCACACCCAGCCCCGCACTGGCTGGGGGAGGGGCATAGCGGTGGGGTCGGGGGAATCAGAACTCACTGTGGAGACAAAACAAGATCAATGTTACATTAAGAATCAGACAGGGGTCCTCATGCCCACCAGACACCAGCTTATCACCAGGGAACAGGTGCGCTCTTGGTCTACTAGCCACCTCCACCTTGCACTGGCTGGGGGGGGGGGGGGCAAAGCAGTGGGGTCGGGAGAATCTGAGCTTACTGTGGAGATGAAACAATATAAATGTTACATCAGGAATCAAGTAGGGGTCCTCATGCCCACCAGACACTTTCAAATCACCAGAGAACAGGTGCGTTCCAGGTCCACCAGCCACACCCACCCCAGTACAGGCTGAGGGAGGGGCATAGCGGTGGGGTCGGTGAATTGGAACTCACTATGATGATAACATAAGATGAATGTTACATTATGAATCAAGCAGGGGTCCCCAGACACCAGCCTATCACCAGAGAAAAAGTGCACTCAAGATCCACTAGCAACACCCACCCCTGTACTGGCTGGGGGAGGGGCATAGCGGTTGTGTCAAGGGAATCAGAGCTCACTGTGGAGATAAAATGTTAAGATTCATGTAACATTAGGAACCAGAAAGCGGTTTTCATCCCTCCAGATACCAGCATATAATCAAAGAACAGATATTACTCCATGAACTATACCTTAATGAAATGCTAAATACTCATCATTGATATAATTTGTATAAAGATACAGAAAACAATCCATTATCAATATACTTAGAAAATCATATCTTGAACAAGAAAGGTAAACAGAGTTTCTTTTTCTATGAAACTATCACAAATCATTCAGAAGAATCTTACAATGATATTGGTATGTGATTGAAGTCTCAAAAATCACTTTTGAAAACATCTCATACGGTCAATGTATCACTTTAACAAAACAAAGCGAATCCCGTTGGAATCCCATTTTTCTTTGCTCACTTTTAATCAAAACAAAGCTTATATTACAAAGCAAAATAAGGGTGCTAACCTCTAACAGGCCAGTCCATTTCTTGCTCCTCCAGGACCGTTGCTGCTGGCAGGAGGCGATTGAGGCGATCCAGCTCCGGTAGGAGAGCAAGGAGGTGATGCAGGAGGGGGCGAGTAACCGTCACAGGGAGCAGGAGCAGGGAGTGGAGGATGTGGGACAGCATGGAGCCAGCCGCCGAGTTATATAACACATCTGCGGTATTAAAAAGAGAAAGAGAATGTATGAAATATAAAAGAATGGACCTTTATTTAGTATAAACACAGGGCATGGCACAAGTAATTGATCAATGCGACAGCGTGAACAGAAGCCATGGAGGCTGGGTGACAACACATCTGAGGATAGAGAGAGGGAAAGAAAGAAATCATATCAATCATACCAATAAAATATGAACGTACCTGGAAGGATCTATCAACACAGACAGCATGGACAACCAAGTTATGAATAAAATACAACTGTAAAGTGAGAGATAAATGAATGAAAAAGACTAGAAGACCCAAGGATGTCATGTAGATTCATACCATATTTATCACAGACATAAACTGAGAGACAGACTATCATAGCAATACTAATTTTGACAGCCAGTAACCAGAGGATAAGTTATATATCAAACATGTTTAGAGAGAGAGAGAGAGTGAGTGTGTATGTATTTGTGCCTCTCGGTTTGCTGCATAGTTTATGACCAAAGTATAGAGGATATGTACTATACCTTTGAGTTTGCTGCGCATTGCCTGTGACGTGTGTATCCCGCTCTGCTTGATCAGGGTACTGGCTCTCTGTAGAACCTCCACTGCATGGGGTAGCAGGAGACACAGGTGCTTGTGCAGCAGACTGGAACTAGGCGATACCTACAATATGATTGTGATAAAAGAACATGAATTTTCTTTCAGATAATTATGTATTTGCTTCAAATCAAATACAAATTCACACAGTTGGCATTCAAGTTAAAATGGAATGGAAGAACATAGATTCTTCAAGTTAAAATGAAATGGAATAACAGATTTAAACACAGAAAGAACACATTGAGCGACTTTCTACATGTTAAGTGACATGATATCTTTCTTATTCCCCCCCCCCCCTTTTTTAAAGCATTTTTTTCTTTTCTAAAAGCAGTCTTCTTTTTCGCCTTTCTCCAAATAAAAACTGTGGGATCCCCTTTTTATATTACCTCCTCTGTGTTACTGACATGACAGTATGCCAGTAAATGCTTCTGCAGGGAAGACAGCAGTTCTCTCAGGTGAGAGGGAGGGGCACCGTCCTCGCAGGTGATGGATGGCTGCCGTTTGTCACTGTTCTTCTCCAACTCACCAAACGCTTGTTCCTATCAAGATCAAAATGAGTCACATAATTAGCACAAATCCCATACAGATTTAATAGCAAAGTATATCAAATATCTAGTATTCTAGTAGATGTGTACGTAGGGAAGACAGCAATTCTCTCAGATGACAGGGAGGGGCACCGTCCTCACAGGTGATGGATGGTTGCCGCTTATCACTATTTTTTCTCCAACTCACCAAATGCTTGTTTCTTTCAAGAGAAAAATACATAAACAGCATAAAATCTCTATAATTTGAGAGAATTAAAGTATATAAAACCTTCAGCAATCTACCCAAAACAGCATTTGAAATTATCATTCATACTTTAAGATATTTAATGTATACATACAAATATGCAGCATTCTAAAACACAACCAAATCTGAGCACCTTTGACTATCATAGAATTGATTCAATATTATGTGTAGGTGTTGTGGAGGTGTTGTGGCAAGATCGGATGGGCACTTGACTCCAATTCATTCATTCATTAATTGATGTAATCTTTAGTTCATAAACTTTGTGTTACATTTTTATCCATTGTCAATCAAGCAACATTTTCAACTGGCATTGTATCCTATGACCGGGGTAAAAATAGTGTAAAGCCCTTAGAGATGATATTGTATCATATTAGACGCCACATAAATCAAATCTATCATTATTATTAACTCACTGTGTGGTATCCCAGATTCCTCAGCAGGGTCTTCATCAGCACTTCAGCCAGGTGGGAGTCCTGCGAGTTGGCCCCTCCGAGGGACATCCCAGCCACTTCACCCTCCAGGGGTGCGTTGAAGTCCCCCTCTAAGGGGTTGGTGAAACCAAGTAGAGATGCCACATGGATGTTCTCTTGTAGGCTCGTCAACACTATGCCCAGCTGCATTCGCTGTAGAGAAATATAAAGGAAGAATTGAATGGGTTAAATGCCGAGTTTAAATTATCTATGTACAAATGTTCACTATTCAGTCCTACTTAATTACACAATAGATATTGGCCCCTCCGAGGGACATTCCAGCCCCTTCCCCCTCCAGGGGTGCATTGAAGTCCCCCTCTAAGGGGTTGGTGAAACCAAGTAGAGATGCCACATGGATGTTCTCCTGTAGGCTCGTCAGCACTATGCCCAGCTGCATTCGCTGTACAGAAATTTAGAGGAAGAATTAAGTTTGTTATTTTTCAGGATTGCAATGATTTCTATGTTAAAATGTCTACAATATGGTACTGCTCGTTAACTACATGTAATCTACATATATGTATGTATATCTCTCCTGCAAAACTCTCATTACCAATAATATCACGTCCAGTAAGAGTGAGAGGGCATGGATTCTATATTTGGCTAAATTGATTTCAGCATACCCTTGGAGCATCTCCATGTGATGTCAACTTATTAGATTCGCCATTTTTAAACAATATTTTATACAATTTATACAATTTCTCAATAAGTGCAACTACTCAAGTATATCTTTATCTGGGTCAAACATCTACCAACCTGTCCCCTGGAGAGGCGATCGGGGCCCTGAGGTAGCAGGGAGTGTAGTAGCTCCATTCTCTCTCTCAGCGGGGGTAACAAGAGGGGAGCGCTGTTAACCAGGGTGACATTCTAGCCTACAAACAAATGTCAATTTCTCTTAATAAAGAACTAGTGCTCAAGTACCTCTTTAAACATTACGGACTAGATAAGATATATGTACAAACCTGTCCTTTGGAGAGGCTGTCCCAGCGATCGGGGCCCTGAGGGAGCAGGGAGTGTAGTAGCTCCATTCTCTCTCTCAGCGGGGGTAACAGGAGGGGTGCACCGATGGACAGGGTGTCACTCACGGCCTGGGTAAAGACAGAAAGGGAAAAGGAGGATAGGAATGAATTATTTTGCTTTCAATCTGCAAGTGTCAATTATTATCATAATCATATTGGACAGAATTTTGTCAGAATACCCCGTTGATAATACCAAATTATATCAGTTGGTTAAATTTTGTACATTAAAAGATAGGATTAATGGGAATTGAGTCAGAGCAGTTTTACCAATTCATGACTTAATCATGTAATTTTTAATATCTTAACATAAATAATAACACTTATTTCTACAATTCAAATTATAATATCTCATTTGAAATCTATGGTGGATAGATACTTAGTAAATTTGCTAACTAATGAGCAAAAATGTGAACAATCTCAATAAAATATTCTAGAAAATTATCAAGCTATATCGTAATAAGAATCAGATTGTCACTCTTGTAATAAATATTTTGTTCCAGTAATACCTTCTGAATTGAGGGTGGGGTGTTGGCATCAATAAGCCGGAAGAGGAGGTGACGTAGTGAGCGGGCCTGGTTGCCAAGGACACTAGCCGTCAGACCCCCAGCGAGGGCAAGCTGGAGGTGTGTGCACAGCAACTTCAGACATAGCAATACAAACTGCTGGTGCTCTCTGCAATAAGTAGAATTCAACATTTGACAAATAATAACTGTTTAATCATCAATAATTTTCATCAAGTTTATCAGTTACATAATACTTAATTTACTGAAATGAACCAATGGACAATCGTCTATATCATATCTCTTTAATTTTACATATATGTAATTCAACATGCTTGTAAGGAATTTTGATATGGAATAATGCCTGTCCAATATGTTGAAACTACCCATACTTACATAAAAGTGAAGTACCCACCATAAATTGACTGAAAAGAAGCATTGTGTGGCATTTGTTCTAGCAACAATTGCTCCGCTTTAATATTATGAAGCAACAAAGATTACTAACATAAACCAAAATCCTAACACCAGCCTTTGTTATAAACCTAAACCTAACCCCCAAATGAAACTTTTCTTTCAATAACAAAGTGGCGTAGACCTCACAGGCACTTGTAGTCGGAGCAAATGTTGTGTCAGAAAAAGTCAGAAAAGCGCCTAAATGCGATCTAATTGGCCGAAATATGTGTATTTTCTGACTTGCGTTTAATTGCAACTTTTTATGCAACATCCCCCAGTTCTGCCGAAAGTCCTTACCTTGCTGTAGGAAATGGAGGAGGGGGCTGGGTGCCATTGAACCCCTCACAGTAGTGCTCTATGAAGGACCTCAGATGCAAGAATGTCCCCTCTTGGAGGTCAACACAGAATGGACGATGCCATGCGACTACTTGTCTGTGAAAAGCAAAATGGAATGGTATACACAAATTTGTTATTCTTTTGTTCAAGAAACGGTCCTTATGACATACTCATTGAATTATATTTTTTTGGTTTTAGTATGATAATCAAAATAGGTGTAGCCTTTACTTATACCACAGTTATATTGCCATAAATAGCATTTAGCAAATTTAACTTCTACTATCCTTTGTGAGTACAAGACCTCTGTACATTTCTTGGAGTAAGTATGATGAATAAAGACCGCCTGTCTATCAGTTCAGGTCAATTGATTCCATCCAAATTAGTTTGCATTTAATAGAAGTATTTCTGCGAGGACCATATGCACGTAAAGATCACTTCTCTACATCCCTTTGGAGGTATTTATTGGCATGTTTTATTATATTCAACTCCTATTTCTTGCAGTGAACTTACTCTAGCAGCCACCTGTATATAATGACCACTTGTCAATAAAGACCACTAATCTAGTTTCAATTAGCATGTTCATGAAAACATTATAACTAGTAGATACATAAAGAGCATATGCTTTATATAAATACCACATTTTCTGTGGCCATGGCTGGTCTTTCTAGACATGTTGGACTGTACTTTACCTATCAGAAGGTAGAGCGGTCCAAGCTACGCTGTGAGATGTCCCTGCCGATATCTGATGGATGATGACCCCCTCCAGACTGGTCACCTTCTTGACCCTGGTGATAGGGCTAGTGGTGTGGCCCTGGCCGCACTGACCCATCGCATTGTTACCCCATGCATACACTTCATTGTCTGTGTGATAGGATGTCAAAATGGATACACTTCATTGTCTGTGAGAAAATAGGGAATCATACGATGTGATGTTCATAATTGATAAATAACTACTTTATGATGTGATAGGATGTCAAAATGGATGAGATTTGAAGAACAGTCAGGGCCCCAGATAACACAGGTCCTTTCAGGTAAGTCATTTTCAAAAGTTGTAATAATCCACTTGCCCAAAGAAAATTTTAACTTGCCTCAAAAGTACATACAAAGTATTTTACATCTTTCTTTTGATTTTAATTTATTTTTCTACCGATTTCACTTGTCTAATATCGAGCCAACATTTTCTACTTATTGTTCAAAAGATGACGTACCATGAGTGAGAGCCAGGCAGTGGCTGTCCCCGCACGCAATGTCGACTATCCTCGTGAACTGTAGATCCTCCACCAGTTTGGGCCTCAGCGAAATGGCCTCCGATGATCCGCAGCCTAGACAGGCACCATGACCCCACGCATACACCTGAGAACAGGAGAAACCATTTAATTTTTAAATCAATTCATGTTATGCATATTTTATTAAAGACATTCAGGAACAAGAATTATATACATCTCAAAGTAAAATAAAGACTATCACAATTTACTAAGAATATGATACCAAAAATTACCATCTTCAAAGAAAATAAGTTTTTTAAATTTGGAATAGTTACAAAGTTCAAATAATTTGTTTTCACTTACCGGTATATCCTTTATGGATATCCTTAAAATGGGCCAAATTGCATTCCAATAAGCTACCCCTTGGCCTATTGCATAACATTTTGAGTTGTTTTCAATTGCAATTTTTTCAACTAAATACAATTTTGCATTAAAATAGATTTCTATTTCATAAAAAATAGTTGTGATTGATTGCAATTTATCATGAATCAAACACAACTAATGGCAGTGATACATACCTGTCCAGTTGAGGTGAGGGCTAAAGAAGACTGGCTCCCACAACCGACCTTCTTGATGAACAATCCGATCAGAGACTCAACTATCTTTGGTTTGTACACCCGGTTTGTGTCACCATGACCAAGCTTGCCTGCAAAATCAGTGGAAAATACACAAATTAAATTATTCATTTTCAACTCTGGTGAACAGCTTAGAAAAGTAATTTTTGTATTTTTATTTAATGTATTCTGCCTGGTCTAAACCTGAAAATCATGGAAATTTAATAGATTTCAAACTTTCTTCAAGTTTTTCACCATTGTCCTCACCACTATATATGAACAACTTGAATGGAACCTGTGCCCACAAAGCCCAATTGACATGTAATTTCACCTACTGAAGAATGCCCAATAGCATTTCAACATGATTACCATTATTTTCTGCTGTAAAATCATTCATGGTTACTCACCGTTATCACCACCACCAAAAGACCAGACCGTCCTCCCATCCTGTGAGACCGCTATGGTGTGAGAGCTGCCACAGACAACCTTCCCAACGTTACTCACATCCTTCACTAGCGTCGGTATGTTCCTGCTATTGCTGTCGCCATGTCCTGCACCAAAAAACAACACAAAGCAAAAACAAATTTAGAGTCTCTCTCCAACCAATCCCAATTACGTATCTCATTCATCAACTACAAGTTACTGACATCCTCTAATAGCTACCATATGTTTGTTTCTGTTTTCCACCAATCAACACATCCTGCAATGAGATATCTGTGCTAATTGACACAATAGTACTCATTATGAACATAAGACTTCAGGAGCTCAAGATTAGCACAAGCTGCCAACTCGGTGTCACCTAAAATATGTAATGTCTTTCTTCGGTTGGGGCCACAAGATTCCGGTTTCGGGCTACTGATACTTTAATTTTTACCTGCGCTTTGATTTGACTTGCCCCCAAACAGGGCAACAAGAAAAATAATTAATTTCTATAATTGCTTTGACTTACCTAGCCGGCCATAGTCCCCCTCGCCCCAGGTGTATAGCTGCCCATCATCAGTCACACAGGCGCTGTGCCTGTAGCCAGCCGATATACAGATAACAGTCTTCCCACTCAGCACCCCTGTTATGAGCTTGGGATACTTCTGAGTCAGGGTGTTGCCATGGCCCAGTTTGCCATAGTCACCGTCTCCCCAACTGAATACCTGGCCTTCTGAGGTCAGGGCTAGGGTGTGGCCGTCAGAACCCTATTTTTTAGTAATGGAAAAGAAGAATAAAAGGTAGAGGGTTGGATTTGTTAAATCTTGTTGAATGACCATTCAAGTAATTATTATAAGTTCCATTTATACAGCCCATAATATGACCAATCCATCTCCACACGCTTTACAATTAATAGGCTTGGGGTATATATTTGCCCTAACCCTAACACCCTCATTCCTTCAAACTCTGGAACTCGTTTTTCCACTGGAATAGGTACTGGAAGTGGGGGCAGTGGGTTATGCCCCCTCAAAATTTCAACTGGGGGTAAAGGCTTCCCTCACTTACCTTACATCAAACTGGCAGACTAACAGAATAAATATTTTGGAAATAGCAATATTCAGCAAAGTTGGGCGAACATACCATAATATTCATATTCATAAGTCAAATAATGGGCCGTATGCATAAAAACAAGCAATTGCTTTAAGCACAAGCAAGAGCTTGTCAAGCAAAAGATCAAGTTCAAGCAATTGCTTGAATTCATATGCACAAGCTTTTGCTTGTGCTGAAACCTTTTGCTTGCACTGCCTAAGCAATTGCTTACGTGTTGGACACCGCACTGCAGGACAACAACGCTTCGTGCCGAAATGGCAGCAGTATTTTTGCTTACGCAAATAGGGGGAAACAGCACAGAGCATTAGGGGGGGGTTTCTGTGCAGATCGATGGACGAAAATTGCCGTAAAAAGTCTAAAATAACAGAAATTTGATTAAATATGATATCACAACATAACCTCTGGAATAAGGAGCTCGTAATCATCCTGAAACCTAATGAAAATTTGATCCTTAAACGCGAATGCCCTGAGTAAGCAAGAGCTCAAGCTGGTCTGGATGTGCTTGAAAAAACGCAAGCAATTGCTTATCAAGACAAGTAAAAGGTTCGTTTTCTGCATACGGTTTCAAGCAATTGCTTACGAGCGCTTGTAAGCAAATGCTTTTGCTTGCAAGCAATTGCTTGTTTTCATGCATACCAATTCAAGCAAAAGGCTAGCACAAGCAATTGCTTGTTTTTATGCATACGGCCCATTGTGTCACATACTTGTGCTGTTGGTCATGCAGATGAAAAACAGAATTAGCCAGCCAGTGATATGTTAGACACCCTTCTTATCTGCTGCTTGTTAGCTGAAATAAAAATTGCATCCACTCCACCATACCCCTATCCCAGAAATTTAACAGTGCAATTGAGAACTCACTTTTGAAGAGGATATCCTGGAGATGATGTTGTTGTCAAAGTTGAGCTTCTTGAGCTGCGTCTGATTGTTTGAATCCCCCAGCCCCAGTCGCCCGTAGCTACCCTTGCCACACCCTCTCACAGAACCATCGGAAGAGATGACAAACGTGCAGTACTGACCGGCCTCAATCTGTCAAAAAAAAAAAATGTTTAAATACATGACAAGGTGATTGAAGTGTTGTATTATTTGT
Organism: Echinarachnius parma; assembly: GCA_037951105.1. Classification (NCBI taxonomy): domain Eukaryota; kingdom Metazoa; phylum Echinodermata; class Echinoidea; order Clypeasteroida; family Echinarachniidae; genus Echinarachnius; species Echinarachnius parma. The sequence continues at coordinate 108,319 of JBAMJV010000815.1, forward strand.
TGATAATTGAACGATCAAGCTCCAAAAGTCTATAGCTGCCCATGCCACACACTCTTAAGCCCTCTGCAGACAGAGCCGACTTGACCCGATCCGACTGGTTTTCATTCGGACCGGCTCAGTTTTGAGTGCCTCGCAACACACATTTTGCCAGTCTCAAGACAGTTGGATGCCAGTTGGGGCAGATTCAACACAATGAATCGGATCCGACCGACCGGGCCCAAGTCTAGCCTGATTGAAACCAGTCGGATCGGGTCTAGTCGGCTCTGTCTGCGGAGGGCTTTAGAAAGCTGTTAGATGACACGATAAATCTGCAGTACCGAGGGGGCCTCATTCTGCGGGAATGACAGAATTAAATCTGGAAGGTAATACACTCTTTTAGTAGCACCATGATGTTTTACTCTCTGAAGAGCAGTTAGTGTTTGAATAAACCTGTTGATAAAATCCTGCCTTTTGAAGACCAATTATTTGGTATTCCTTGTGCCAAAATAAAGAATGATCAGTAGTGAATTTGTTAATATTCTTCAATTCATGCTCGATGAAAGAATTTATCTAACTCAGAACTTGTAGAGCGATGAATTGGTCCTTCTTAGGACCATCACTCTTCCAAAAAAACAAAAGAATTTCTATGTGGTGTACTGCAAACTTCCTCTTCAAGTTCTTAGTATGGAAATCTTCAAAGATTACGACTTGCAGATTCTTTTTAATTACAGTTTCTCGAACAACATCATTACCATCTCCACAATCATTATTATGATGATTATAGGATGCATCATCATCATCACCAGGAGCCCGTTTCATCTTAATAAAGACTGTCATGTGACTGTGACTAATCTATGGTCATACGGATGGCGTTGGTTCCGATCACAAAGGACAAGGTTGGAAGTATAATAGCAAAGACGTGACAGTTAAGACGGTCTGAACTAAAACCCTTTTCTGAAACGGGCCCCTGGTATGCAGTATTATGGAAATTATAATATCTTGTATCCAATGAATTTAAAGTAAACTCCAGACCCACCTGTTGGCTCTGCGCAAAGGAGACGGCCATCTTGGGTAGAAGTATCTTCTCCTGGCTCCCCTCTGCCAGTTGGTGACTGCTGTTGCTCCCCCAGACATACACCTCGCTGTTCTCTGATACAATCAAGCTATTGGGTTTCTTGTCTTCAGGATTGATACAGGTGCGTGCATACTCGGTTGCCAACCTCGCGACCTGAATCAAATGAAACATCAAAGAATGAGAAAACATTTCAGACAGATCAAATTAATAACTATGCTATGAGCTAATGACTGCTGTTGCTCCCCCAGACATACACCTCGCTGTTCTCTGATACAATCAAGCTATTGGGCTTCTTGTCTTCGGGATTGATGCAGGTGCGTGCATACTCGGTTGCCAACCTCGCAACCTGAAAGAAATTAAATATCAAAACGAAAAATGAAGTGGACGAAGTGAAAATATTTCGGACAGATAAAATATCTCTGCTCTGAGCTAATGGTTGCTTTGCTTCCCCAGACATACACCTCGCTGTTCTCTGATACAATCAAGCTGTTGGGTTTCTTGTCTTCGGGATTGATGCAGGTGCGTGCATACTCTGTTGCCAACCTCGCGACCTGAATAAAATGAGAATGTCAACAAATTCCAGTGTGAGATAGATCCAAAATGATTAACATACTATATCAGTTTTTGTTTCCCCAGACATTACACATCACTGTTCTCCGATACAATCAAGCTGTTGTGTTTCTTGTCTTCAAGATTGATTTGCATGTGTGTGCATACCCTGTTGCAGACCTTGCAACCTGAATCAAAAATCTGTAATTGGTTCAGTAATGTTCTTACCTCTTCAAGTAGACAGAGGGCTGCTTGGTAGAGAGGACACACACCTCCATTGTTCTGCATCTCAGATAGAACAGATCCTCTTTCAGCTGATGATCCCTGAAATTAACACAATTCAAACAAGTTTGATCATTAATGTACTTAGTTATTTTACCTTGCTTTACTTTTCTTTCTTTTTAAAAATTTTATATTGAAATACCAACATTGATATGAAAATAGTCATGGAGATATTACATGAATATGATTTTCATTTACTTTATAACTTAAAGGGACTTGGTAACATTGTCCAAATCCTCAAAATAAATTTTTCATTCTAGCGGTTCCCTCATACCTTGTCGTATTCGTATTAACAATACAATCATGGGACAGGTTTTGGTTTTTCAAATTTCCCTTTCGTTACAAAGATATGTACGATCAAAGTATTCAGATAAGAAAAACTCCGGGCAAGTTTTTCTTCTGTGTACAAAGTGAGTGCAGTGAGTTATTGAATATCACTTTGCATTTTCGCTCATTACTTGGCCATGCAATGTCCATTTGACTTTAATTTTTCACACAATACCCTGTGGACATATGAGATAACAATAATATACAATGCATCGACCATTCATCACTTTTTGCACATGTCAACAAAGTTACTAGATCCCTTTAATAATTAATTTAAAACAGAAAGTTTATATTGCAGTAGTGACTTACTGTAGCTTTTCTCATCTGTCCAAGTACAGTCATGAAATAGTCGTACGAGATACAGCCATTCTGCTCAGGCCCTCCCTGGTTCTGTAGAAGACCCTGGGTAGCAGCAGCGGTTGAAGCTCCCACAGCCATCTCCACCCAGTCCAAGAGATACTGCAGGGAACCTCGCTGGCTGGCAAGTCCCAGCACCAACTCACAGGCGACACGCTTCCCCATGATGTCTGCACCAGAGGTGGGCATTGTCACTGACTTCAGGAACGAGGTGACCTGCCTGAGGCATTCCGTACCCAGAGGAGGGATCTTACTCTCATTGGCGAGTGAGAGGGGCGGCAGTGAAACCACCACATCCTTCGCCGTGTGAAAAACCTCGTTGCAGATTTGTGGGTTGCCAACCTCTGGTGGTTGCAGCCAGTTCTGACGCAGGAGGGCAAATAGGAGACTCAGACTAGTTCGGACACCCATCTCGATTAGCGCGTCTGTTCCAAACCGAGCCCATTGTCCCGCCGATTTCTCCTCCACCGTTCTCGACTGCGCTTGCTGCATCTTCTGCTGCTGCTTCACCTTCTCAAAGTCGTGAAACTTGTTCGATACCGCATGGAAGATGCGGCGCAGGATGAGGAGCCGCTTGCGCAGGGTGCAGGAGAATGGAGAGTCTGTGCAGATGGACCTGGCCAAATTCAGCTGCGTTCCTAGGAGCAGTTCCAGGAAGTGCTCCTGCTCCTCTGTTGATGGCATCTCCCTTTCAAAGTCCGGCAGCTGGGGACCTTGCAGGTGCAGCGAGTGACGGGGGGCTCCCAACACCTCCTTGTTGGTAGTGAGGCGACTGTACAGCTCCATCACTCCATCCCGGCTCGCAACCTTCCCCCAGTCCTCTGCCACCCACGATGCATTCATGTGCTCCATCCATTTCAGCCTGACCTGTAAATTGGTTGCCATTATTATGGCTCCGGTAATCCTATCAACGACACATTCAGACCTGTCAAACAGAATTTTAAAAGGTTAATAAAATGAACACTTGAATTCTTAAAAAAAATACATACAAATAAACAGATATAGAGAGCCTGGATCTATCATTTCAATGAAGAAAGAACTTCAAGAAAAACAATAGAAAATTTGTACACAAGGCATGGGCCTCTGTGTAAATAAGCGCTGTGCGCATCACTAGCGCGTATTAATGCAGGACTATTTCTTTAAGCGCGCATCTGTTTCTTAATGCACACTCATCCTGAAACAAACACACACAAACCCATGCTAAAATGTATTGATGCAGTGACGATGATGATGGTGATGGTATATTTTGTCTAGTAGAATGACTAGATTCTAGGACTGCTTAAAAACGTTATATGCCTGTTTGTTGACTTTGAGTTTGATATGGATTTTGATATGTGATTATACAATGCTCGAAATTAGCATAGGCCCGATGGCCCGGGGCCACCAAAAATTGCTGTCGGGCCAGTAAAAAACTCATATTTCAAAGTTTAGTGGCCCGATCGGGCCAGCAAAAAAAAATAAAAAATTTGGTTTTGGTGGCCTGTAGTCATGTTTAGTCCTGTCTAGGGCATGACAAGAGCTTGCTTTTAAATGTAGCATTCAGCAACTTATACCCTTTTTCTCACATACAAAATATTGGACTAATTGGTTAGTTAAAAAGTTGCAAGTTAATTGAGCAAGTAACACTGCTGCTAATAAATATTCATACATTCTTGAGCAGCAGTACTCATTTTCTAACCAGTTGTTATACAAAAAAGTTTCATATTAAAATCGTTGTTAGTAATTTCAGTTATTTTGCGTATTTTGCATATCTAATGAGCATCATGAATATTCATATATGCTGCTCATGAATATTCATATATTACTACTATATATCACAATTTTAAAATATGTCTTTTGTCTAAGGTGTTCAGACAATACTGCACAGAATTTTGAGGTCAAATTGAATTTTCTCTTTCTACCATTTTTGTTTTGTCACCTAGACCCTGACTATGTATGACTGGTGAAATTGTCACTCGTGTGTATTCAATCGCTGTGATTTTTTGATGAAGACAATGAATAAAAAGACATGACACACACACATTCATCCTAATTCATGTTTATTTAATTCATTTTACAATGAAACAAAGGGGAATGAAAAATAAAAAGTATTGCCTAGTACCCTGTAACTATTCATATGGTTATTGTATTCATTTTACTTTTGTTTTACCTTATTTTTTCGGGCCAGTAGTTTTTGGTTTCGGGCCACCAAATTTGGAAAAATACTAATTTTACTGGCCCGACCGGGCCACCAGCAAAAAAAGGTTAATTTCGAGCATTGGATTATAGAAGATTGATCAACTGAGGATGTGACATTTGGAGGTGTCTAACTTTGCAAATATTCTGAATCTAGTTTGAACATTTGAAGTCATTGGATTTGTTGTATGTGTGCTCGACTGTATAGCCCGCCCCATATGTTCTAATTTCTGTCTCCATTTCATTCCATCAGAAAGTTAATTTCTGTTCTATATCCCTTCACGGATATAAACACAAACTACAAACATAATACGTGACTACGTTAGAGACAAGTGACTCAATAACGACACATTAAACGTGAAGTTACAGTTTGAACATATAGGTTAGAGCTGAGCGTTGATAACTGCGTGGCACGGTGCTCCGACGATGCATGCGGGCAACTTGCCCGGCCAAGAAACGTTATAAAATTATATGGTGGGAGACCCTTGAATTGAGAATGCGGGAACCAAGAACGATAGGATGTGTGAGCTACGAACGTTCAACCGAGAAACCAAAACCAAAGAAATGCACTTGAATGGGCATTACGTAAGGTGCTCGATAGAGCGTACTTTTCATTTGATGGCGAACAGAAATAGCACTTCCTGTCAGTAACTTCCTATGTAACAGTTTATCTGAGCCATAATAGCAGCCTTCTTACACTGAAATCTCACTACCGCAACTAGACTGGACCATCATTTTATTTGCTGGATAAGCCTATTGAAAGGTTGTCTGCCTGAATGGACGGATAAGAGAGCTGTTTAACAGTGAGCATTGAGCCGGAGCCATTGACTCTTTTCTATTACAAGCCTGCCTGAATGGATGGATAGAGCTGTTTAACAACAGTAAGCATTGAGCCTCCATTAACTCTTTTCTATACAAGTCCATAATACAACTACATTAAACCATAGACCCCAGTCACCCCACCATGATGCAATTTAACAGTTGAATTTTGAATTGAATTTATTCTCCACTTTCATAAAAAAAAAACAATAGAATACATTTTTACAAATATACAATAATACACAGATGACACAAGGAGAAAAACATCAACATTTGGAAGATAATCAAGAAATACACAACAAGCGTGGTAATAATGGCTGCTGAAATCAAACCATCAAAACCAAGGAGTTCAGAGACCTTTCCAAAGCTACTATGATGGAAGCCATGAGGAATGAAATGCCACAGCTGAAACAGCAACTGGAAGAAAACCAAGGGAAAGTTCTGGATCTGGAGACTAAAGTGAGGGAAACGTAAACAAATCATCACTCAGCTACTACAGCAGCAGGAGTGTGGGGCAGATGACATATCTAAGCTGAAGAGATCCATGAACGAGGCAGAGCAGTACTCAAGGCATACATGTACCTGTGTATGGCATCCCAGAGAATTCCAACAAGGATACAGACCCTGTTGCAGAAAGAGTTACAATCGATAGTAACTTACAATTAATTGTGCGTCAGCAAATTTGCGCGATTCAACCAATCAGATATGCGCATGTAGGACACATGGGCCCATTGCAGAAAGAGATACAATCAATTGTAAAGTCACAATTAATTGTAAGTCAGATCACGTGTTCATGATGCGCAAATCTGATTGGTTGAAACGCTAAAATTTTCTGAATTACAAATACAATTAATTGTAACTTACAATCGATTGTATCTCTTTCTGCAACGGGCCCCTTGTGATGTAACTCAAGTGAACGCTAGCGCGGAGCACTAGCGTTCAAGGTCGGGCTGATAGTGCCCCCGAATTTATGATCTAATGTGCACAATAAGTGTGCTTAAAATTATACATATGATACGGTAC
>JBAMJV010000816.1:0-29782 GCA_037951105.1 Echinarachnius parma
CAGTTGCTGAATCAAAATCAGATGATCCTGTTGGTGATCATGAACCAGAAGAAAGACTGAGAGATGCCCTTTTATTTATACAGTAGAGTATTTTTCTTAAAATAAAGGCATGATGTGTATCATGAGTGCATCGCTGGCATGTTTTCATGTGTATTTATAAGGTTTAGTTTAGTCTTGCCTATATTTGAGGTCTGGTTCACTCATGTTTAGGTTTTTTTTTTTTTTTCAAAATCAGATTATCATGCTGATGCCAAAGAACTAGAAGAAAGACTGGCAGATGCCTTGTCTATACAGAACAGTTTTATGTGTTATAGTTCATAGATGACAAGATATCATGCAACGTTCCAGAGGATGATGCTGATTTGTCTGATCTCATACATGTAGTGCAAAGACATATGCATTCGGTAGCTTGTCGCAAACATGGACAGTTCTGCAGGTTTAACTTCCGCGTCAAAACCCAGCTGTTTCCTTTAACATATTGAATGCGGAAGTCTCCCGGATAGAGGAGGAAGAAGCAGGAGTGGGCGGAGAGGTTGGGCGTACTCAAGCAGCTGTGTAAGGATTTTTTCCCGCTGAAAACTATTGCAATAATTAGCTTCCGCTTCCGAGATGTCGTCCGGAGAGGAACAATTGATAACATTCGTCCAAGAAAAGACTTATTTGTATGATCCGTTTTGTCCGGACTACAAAAATCAAGAAATAAAAAACATCGCCTGGAGCAAGATAGGGAAGGAGACGGCCCAAAGTGGTGAGTAAATTAACATTTACATGAGAAAGAGATGATGTTTCTTGTGTGTTGTGTGAATTTCGTTGGCGCAGGCATCAACTGTGTACTGCATAGGCCATAGGCGCCCGCGTTCCTACCCTGGCATAGTGCCCTACTCAACGACAACTTCGTTTTCTAAATGATGAATCTATACTGTACGATCCATGATTTTGAAAGGGCTAGGGCTAGGCCTAGAGATGTTTAAATTAGAGGCTATAGGCTATAGCTCGACTAGTAGGGCTGCACTTTGCTTTAGTACTAAATTAAATAGTAAATAGTGTCTTAGTAGGCTATGCCCTGGCATTACAGGAGGCTGAGGGGGGGGGGGGGGGTACAGATTAAGGGCAACTCTCCTGATTTTGGCCCGACATTGGAGGAACTGCTTTGTAGCGTGTTTGTGGAAGGACTATGTCAGGGCCAAGTGAAGGTTGCAGTGGCGAGGTATTGGCGTCAAAACCCAGCTGTTTCCTTTAACATGTTGAACGGGAAAGCCTCCCGGATAGAGGAGGAGGAAGAAGCAGGAGCCGGCGGAGAGTTTGGGCGTACTCAAGCAGCTGTGTAAGCTGTGCAGTCGACTTGACCATCGCAAGAGCGAGTTACTAATCCGGATGTACAACAGCTAATCGACGAAATGAAGACGCTGCGGAAACACAGGGGGGGGGGGGAAGCCACAGAGTTCCTGATGCAAAAACTAAAAAATGGACAGGGAATTCAGAGAGCGGGAGGCTGTGCTGAGGAGGGAAGAGGCTGAGAGAAGCAGGGAAGCAGAGGAAAGGAGGAATGAGAGGGACGACAGAGAGGCAGGGAGGCACAGAAAGGAGGAGGCAGCAAGAGACAAGAGGATGGAATTATTTCATCAGCAACTGCTGAATCAAAATCAGATGATTCTGTCGGTGATCATGAACTAGAAGAAAGACTGAGAGATGCCCTTTTATTTATACAGTACAGTATTTTTCTTGTCGCAAACATGGACAGTTCTGCAGGTTCAACTCCCCTCGACCACCAGTGAATGAAACAGTGGTTTTCAGACCACTAGAATCATCACTGAAACCATGTGAGGATATATAAGGACATCACTGTATGAACAGCTGAAAGATGTGGATCAACATACATCACTTGAGGATGTGCTCAAGAAAGCTGGTGTGACTGAACATACGATTGCCGCCCTGCTTGGTCGACTGCACGCCCGCCGCCAACAGTCTGGAGAAGTAACTCGCCAGTATGCCCTGGCATTACAGGAGGCTGGGGTACATATCAAGAGCAACTCCTGATTTTGTGCAGTGGCGAGGTATTGGCGTCAAAACCCAGCTGTTTCCTTCAACATGTTGAAAGGGAAAGCCTCCCGGATAGAGGAGGAGGAAGAAGCAGGAGTGGGTGGAGAGTTTGGGCATACTCAAGCAGCTGTGTTAATCACACGAGTTACCAGAGGACTGGCCCCCTTCTGTAACTTTCGCTGCATTATTTTAGTAGACGTGTGGCCTAGGGCTAATGAAAACGGAGATAGGCGCCGCCTTATGTGCCAACATTGGTACGGGAAGGCAGCTGTGTAAGGTGTGCATCTGAGTCGACCATCCCAAGAGCAAGTCACTAATCCGGATGTAGACAAGATCCAACCATGTGGAGTAATTGAAAAGGAACAAAGAGGTGGTAGGCAGAGAAGTAATAAAGAACGCGATGAAGCTCCCAGACAGGAAGTGAAAAATCATGTTAATCGATTCCCTCGTGTAGAAAGCCATTACTGTGTCAGTATCTCTCCTCAGATCTAAACACAGCAATCATGCACAAGATGTACAAAACAGAATAATCGACAAAATGAAGACGGGAAAAATCCCAATTGGAACGAGGCGGGCCAGCCGAAATAACTTTAGCAGTTCCTATGTCATAGGAAAGTGTACATCAGCAGGTCTAATGAGTAGACTAAGCTCAGACGACGGCATCCTCATCTCAGCCGAGATTTATGACATCTTGACCAAGATGGTCAAGTTCGACAACGACACAGGAAATGGAGATCTAGCTACATTAGGTCAACTCTTCAGTGGAGAACGTGTGACATCGACTTATCCGTCTCAGAGTGACCGGGTCATCGATGGGACACAGGCATTTTGCATACTCAGGCAATCTGCAATCATTTGGCATACAGCAACTCATCCCCGGCCCCAACCACAGCAGGTGCATGTCAGTGTTCATCAGAAGGATCCGGAGGACGTTCAGTGGGGAACGCTAACAAACGAAGTGGTTGATCAGGAGTCCTACACCCAATGCTAAAGAAAGAAATTGCCCAAGTCTGTTTCCGAGGGCACAAAGGAAGCGATCGTTGCTGCAGACGCACCATCGATCAGCAGCAATCAATAACGCATGTCTTGCAAGTGGTTGAAAAGCTACATGAACAAGGGGAAACATACACCTTCACAACAACTGCCAATCAGTACTCCATCAAATAAACGATTAATACATCGACAGCATCAATCAGGCCATTGTCAAGGGACGCACATCGTTCATGCACCTGACTGCCTACGACCTTCACCGAGCGACACAGAAACAGCCAGACGCGACATCGATCAGCAGCCATCAATAACCCATGTCCTGCAAGTGGTTGAAAACCTTCATGAACAAGGGGAAACATACACCTTCGCTGACAACTGCCAAGCCGCACTCAAACAAATAAACGAACAATACATCGACAGCATCGATCAGGCCATCGTCAAGGGACGCACAACGTTCACGCACCTGACTGCCTACGACCTTCACCAAGCGACACAGAAACAGCCAGACGCGACATCAATCAGCAGCCATCAATAACCCATGTCTTGCAAGTGGTTGAAAACCTACATGAACAAGGGGTAACATACACCTTCGCCGACAACTGCCAAGCGGTACTCAAACAAATCAACGAACAATACATCAACAGCATCAATCAGGCCATCGTCGAGGGACGCACACCTCCGCAATAAAAAAGAATCGACCTTGTCATATGCTTACATGAACAAGGTGTAACATACTTTCGCGGACATGGTATGCGGACTGTACAATTTTGGGACAATCCTTAGAATTATTAAGATTGTTGGCTTTTACTCTTTCGATATAGAATGCTGTCACTACCAATGACCAGAGGATAGAGGCAGGTAGTGTTTGTCTCTACACATCTACATGCAATGTACCTGGCATCATACATATCGAAACCTGAGAATACATTAGGAGATGTCCTCAAAGCAGTGAGTAAAAGTTCACAGCATATTGGAACTATAAGCAGTCCATAAACAAAGTAGCACTCAAGTTTCTGACACACAGAGAAATCAGTGCGCAAGAGGCAGTCTATAGAATTCTGTCACTACCACTAACCAGAGATCAAGGCAAGTACGTGGTGTTCATCTCGACAGATCTACCAGAAAATCGCACTCGGCTCATCAAGCTTCCTAACTCTCTTCCAAAAATAAGAGCCACTAGTTCACGTTATTCATGATCAGCTGTCAGAACTAGTACATACGTTGATGCAGTGCTTTCTGAGAGCTGATGCAGTGGGAGAGAAAAAAAGGGCCAGAAGCTGCTCTCAGTAAATGTCAGCAAGCCAGAGAACCAGCTGCCTGATCATAAGGTTGAGGTTGGTGAGTCCACTCGAGGAGAACTGAAGAAGAAGCCAGAGCAGCAAAGAGAATAAATCACAACTTCCACAAAGTACCTAGTCAGCAAGCTTCCTCTTGGCAATGAGCTCTTACAAGACCTGGAAAGGCTGAGCATGGGGTTTGAGCTGTTGAACGGATTGCCATAAAGATGCCACAAGACATAAGAGAAGAAGAACTCGACATCCTGACAGATGAATGGAAGATCCATCAAGAACAATAGATCCCAGAGACCTGGTACCAAGAGGGTGGTTCAGATGGATACGTACGTATTGACCACTGCTGGAGGAATGTACTGGAGCAGAAAAACACCTTGGGATCAGCACAGTACACTGTCCTGCCCAAAATGGTGAAAGCAGCCCTATGCCTTGCCCATGGCAATGCTGAAGTAGAGCGTTCCTTATCACAAAATCCTGTTGTTGGGGGGAGTAAGATGCAGTCCAGGACAGGTCTTCGCCATCTTGGAAAATAGGGCCCTGAAGATGCCATCTGTGATCAAGGCAGTTAATTTTGCCTTGAGCAGATTAATAGCAGATCATACGCCTTTAAGAAGAAAGGTAATCAGCAGCAGCATAAGGCATCTTGTCATTTAGAACTAGATGGATCTTCGACTGCGCGCAGTCGAAAATTATGCCTCCGCTATCACGCGATTTTAATATCCTGAATTATTTTTTTTTTCTCATACATTTCAAGTTCTGTGACCTTGACCATATGACCCCAGGATACATTGGCTCCCAAAACATTCAGGTACCAAGTGAGATTGAAATCTGACATCTTGTTCTTGAGATTTTGCTATTACAAGCTTTTTTGCATGTAGAGTCATGTGACCTTGACCTCAACCTCATGATCCCAATATTTGATGGTTACGTTGACTCTTTATGATACATTCAGAGACCAAGTTTGATTGAAATCTGATATTCAGTTCTTGAAATTTTGCCATTACAAGCCATTTTTGCATATATATTGTGTCCTGTGACCTTGACCTTATGACCCCTAAATCGAATCCGATCATTGCAAACCCAGATGTGTACATTCATATTAAGTTAGAAATTGATCCGTCAACCGGTTCTTGAGATATCGCGAGAAAGAGGCATTTTTTTCACATATATTGAGTCCTTTGACCTAGAGCCCCAAAATCTAATAAGATCATTGTCAACCCAATATGTACACTCATACTAAGTTTGAATATTGATCCGTCAACTGGTTCTTGAGATATCGCGAGAACGAGGCATTTTTGCATATATATTGAGTCCTGTGACCTTGACCTTTGACCGCATGACCACTAAAATCTAATCAGATCATTGTCACCCCAAAATGTACACTCATACCAAGTTTGAAATTGATACGTCAACCGGTTCTTGAGTTATTGCGAGAACGACAATGGGACGTACGTACGGACGGACGGACGTAATGTACGTACGGACGGACGGACAACCCGAAAACATAATGCCTCCGGCCACTTCGCTTTCAGGAAATCCAGGTTTTTTGATAAAAGGAGGGATTATGGGGGCCAGAAAACTAAAAGCATAAATGGTGCGTTTTTTTCTGAAAAGGGACGAAATCCGGTTTATTGTTATCACTTCCTGCCTCACTGACTTCGTACGAAACCGATGTAACAGACTAGCGCCAACTTGCGAAAAACCTGCACCATTCATGCTTTCAGTTTTCTGGCCCCTGTAATCCCTCCTTTTACCATAAATGCGGTTTTTCTAAATGACAAGACGCCTAAGGTTAACTCCAAGGTTTTGTCTAAGATGAAGGAGGCAGACACTATGTTATCCGAAGGGGACGGCTGCTGCGTTAGCTTCGGCTAAGGACGTTCTGTCCGAAAGTATATTTATGTATTCTTTATTAATTTTGTTTGTGATGCTACATTTTTGTGATATTAATGCAACGTTAATTGTACCTATTCACCTGTTTTTCTAGAATCATGTACTTGGAAGACAGACAGCTTATAAAAATCACGTACCAGTCGCCCTATGGATGGGACATTGTGGTGGAGTACGAAGCTAACGAGCTGGCCATTGGTTCGGACGACGAGAGAAAGATAGAACCATGTACTTGGAACACAGACAGAAGCTTATAAAGATCGCGTACCAGTCGCCCTATGGATGGAACACCGTGGTGGAGTACAAAGCCAACGAGCTGGCCATTGGTTCGGACGACGAGAGAAAGATAGAACCATGTACTTGGAACACAGACAGAAGCTTATAAAGATCGCGTACCAGTCGCCCTATGGATGGAACACCGTGGTGGAGTACAAAGCCAACGAGCTGGCCATTGGTTCGGACGACGAGAGAAAGATAGAATAATGTACTTGGAACACAGACAGAAGCTTATAAAGATTGCGTATCAGTCACATTATGGATGGGACATCGTGGTGGAGTACGAAGCCAACGAGCTGGACATTGACAGCACGAGGCGCAAGGTGGCATCAAAATATATAGCGCAAATTGCAAAGAGCCTCTAAGCCCTTAAATAATTATTTAATTATTATTACCCATGGTCATCAGGTACATTTCAAACCCACCCAATCATATTGCATATTTTCTCAACTCCCCAGGGAGCATAATAGCCGAGCTGCCACTGATTGTGGCACGAAGGCTAATTAACACCCGACCATTTATACACCTGGGTAGAGTCCCTATCCCTCTGTATCACTTTTAGATATAAAAAGTCCGTAGATAATACAGTATTCTCTGCTTAATAGGTTAATCTTTGAAGGGGTACTCATGTTAAACGGGTAGGATTTGACAAATCATTTCTTATATTTCTCTAGGAAATATCCACCTGTTAGAGGGGTACAATGACAGAGGGTTTAGAGAGTGCCCTCATGAGTTTTAATGGCTCTTTTTAAAAATGATAACAGGCTTTTTACTTAGTTATTAGTAATGTCGTATTCCTTTCCAGTATGATGGAGCTACATGTAGCCTACATGTCTAACTATCAGTTTGTAATGTATGCATGGTGTTTACATAATGTTTACATAATTTTATAACCAAAACTGTCCTCTGCTACAAAAATATGTATTTTACTTTGTATGTGTTTGTTATCTTACAGGTTGTTGTGCATGGCCCACTTGTCACCAGAAGGAGGGAATTGCCGACATGCTGGAATGATGTGCTTCAGCTTTGTGCCATGGAGATGAGGATGGTGCAATTACTGAAGTTATGAAAATGGACAAGCTACAGCAACAAATGCAGGACTCCCTCCTATCTACTGTCAAGAGAGAAGTTGAGGATATGTGTAAACTGGACAGTGCTTCATTATTTCGCGACAGTTCGTTATCTGCGATGACAGAGTTCGACTATAAAGAGCAGAAATAGGAGCTGTAGAGCAAAGCACCAACCCTAACATCAGTCCTTGAAACGGCAGCTGAACCCCATCGTGTGGACAGGAATGTACAAAAAACAAGGGAAACATTAATTCCAGGAATTGTCACTTCAGCAAGCATACTACTCAATTGTAGAAATAAAACTATGAATTCTAATCAAGTGATGCATGCACTGGCGAGGGTGCGGCCAAGAAATCTTCATTTCATCGGTTGAACAGAAAAGGTGTTTGTTCTTCCTACAGCACTGCGCTTGCGAAACAAATTGAGTATGTACAAGACTTTGATGTTGAGGTCAAGAAATGGGGAGATGAGGTACACACATTAAACCAAAAAGAAAGAGAAATGCTTGCTAGTGGAGATGTGTTTGGTTTGGGTGCGGCCAAGAAATCTTCATTTCATCGGTTGAACAGAAAAGGTGTTTGTTCTTCCTACAGCACTGCGCTTGCGAAACAAATTGAGTATGTACAAGACTTTGATGTTGAGGTCAAGAAATGGGGAGATGAGGTACACACATTAAACCAAAAAGAAAGAGAAATGCTTGCTAGTGGAGATGTGTTTGGTTTGGATGCACACAGCACTAACAGAGAGCATGCAGGTTATCAGCTAGTGATGGACAACGTTGATCTCGTTATACATGCTCGTCATCCTACTCGTGATAACTATGGCAGAGATTTACATATGACACAGGTGATGGCAGTCAAGCACAGAGTTCATGGTCACCATCTCTCCAATTCCGAGGCCAGCTGTCCAACCTCCACAGTCCAGACTTCAGATTACCTCCCCAATGTGGAAGATAATAATCACCTGGCAGCGATCATATGACATGTTGTGCAGACCTTCCTCGTTGTGCATATCTCTCTCGTAAGTGGCGCTATATATTTGCCAGTGAGGGACTTAATCCTTGTCTACTGGGATGCACACCAAGACATCGGGGAGCTACGCTACAGTCTATGGCCACAGAGGAAAGCGCCATCCTTACATTGCTAAAGAAGCAAGGAGAGCTTCTCGAACAACAGCAAAAGCAAAAGCAGACTCTTTGCTGGAGGGACGCAAGAGGCCCAGCTCTTCCCCACATACATGCTTCTACAGAGATGCCAACCTTCACAAACCAAAAAAAGTATTCTGAGAGGTAAAAAACAGTATTTTGAACAAAAAAAAAGTATTTTCAGAGCTGCCAACCTTTAGTGGCAAAAAAACATTTTTTCGCGAAGCCAATTCGCGCAGCAAAAATACCCTTTACACTCGCGTTAATATAAAAATACCAGCGTTTGTTCGCTGTATTTGTGTTATATTTAAAATATGTATCTGGAGTAATAGTTTATCAGGGTTCAACGTAAATTTTGTTGCCGTTTTCCGATCGTTTCTATAGGGAGTATCAACAATAACAACAACAAAAAAAAAAAAAAAAAAAAAAAAAAAAAAAAAAAAAAAAAAAAAAAAAAAAAAAAAAAAAAAAAAAAAAAAAAAAATCGTTTTTTTTTTTTTTTTTTTTTTTTTTCAAGAAAACGTATTTTATTAGGGGAAAACGTACTGCCGTATTTTGCATGAAAAAACGTAACAAATACGGCAAAAACGGAACGGTTGGCATCTCTGCTTCTACTGCAACAAGGTTGGACACTTTCAGAAGTATTGCAGGAAGAAGAGAGAAGACGAAGCCAGGGAGGCTGCAAGCGGAAAGGAAGAGAAACGGGCTTTAAACCTGTAATACAATGTACCTGCTGTTGAGAGCATATACATTGACAATAAAAGAACCTGAACATACACAAGAGAGTCCGTCTACTTCTGTGCATGTTACATTTATAATTGAGAATTAGCTACTTAATTGGAGATTTATAGTTTGATTAAACATATGATGGATAATTGACATACCAATCAAAGATTATTGATGATCAATTTGACTGTACTGATTCATGATGTATACACTTTCTATTGAGATATTGGTTACTTGTTTATTTTATAACCGTACACATAGTGATCCTACCAACTGTCTGCTGGGTGTCATCCCGTGGGCTGCTGTAGCGACAATCTCCGAGTGCCAGGGGCACTGTGGTCTTCCGACAGCTTCGCGGAGGGACTGCATGTGATCGACTCGCCGAATGTCGTCGGCATCATTGACCCGTCGCGCGCGTCTCTACGCTGCAACATGGGAGTCATTCGCCGATTCGCAACATCGCGTGGGACGTCGTCGCACTGCCATGAATGCGGCAACATATAAGCACGGACTTATATAGGGTTTGCGAATAATTGAACATGTTATTTGGTTATGTAACCTGAAGATAATTGATTTGGCCTAGTATTTAATAATTGATTCAGATGTTATATAGTCTATGGCGGAGTATGATTAGTATAAACATACTGTGATGATTTTAGCTTTTGACTCGAGGAGTCGTTTGCATTTCTGAGAGATTTGCTTAACCTTTGTATATATGTACTCTTGATATAATATTGAATATTGTATACAGTCTCAGAGTGCGAGACCATGTTGTGTTTTAGTCATTAAATTCCTTTTTGACTTTAATCATTTTGTGACAAAATATTCTTTATTTCTTGTGTTCGCTTGAAAACTACGAAACAACCACGATTGCCTGACAACAACAGCAGCCCGTTTTTTTTTGTTCTGGGGGAAAAAAATATAGTTAAAACTTGTGGATGAATCAAACAACCAGGCAGCCCTTGCAAAACTAACTGCTTTGCCAAGGAGTGGGTTTGATGCGACTATAGAGTGGGATCCACTACCTACAACCTAGTCCATCAGACAGAGCTGCCACGCCGAGATACAGTAATGAAAAACCAGAAGAACAGAGTACCCCTCTTGTGAAAGCTGCACAACCAACTCACCACCTTGCCAAGGAGTGGGTGTGACTATGGAGTGGGACAACCTAGTCCATCAGACAGAGCTGCCACGCCGAGACACAATAAAGAAAAGACAAGAAGAACAAACTACAATCGTTGCACTCCTTTCTACGTATGAGTATGGAGACCACACAGTAGTTGATAGCAGCAAGGATAGGGCATACGACCACAATGAAGCAGACATTAACATTTGTCTGCCAAGTCCTTCAAAGTGCATCAGCTGGTCGCAAGATCATCAGGGTTCTCAGTGATAACACTGACATATTCATGCTTCTTGTGTTTGCCAGGCTATCATCAACAGGAAAGTCACAGGTATGAGTATGGAGACCACACAGTAGTTGATGGCAGCAAGGACGGGGCATACGGCCACGACGAAGCAGACATTAACCTTTGTCTCATACGCCCTTCAAGGGGCATCGGCTGGTCGCAAGATCATCAGGGTTCTTAGTGATGATACTGACATAGTCATGCTTCTTGTGTTATAACCTAACCTAGCCCATCAGACAGAGCTGCCACGCCGAGACACAGTAATGAAAAACCAGAAGAACAAACTACAACTGTCTGCACTCCTTTCAACTTATGAGTATGGAGACACAGTAGTTGATAGCAGCAAAGATAGGGCATATGGCCATGACGAAGCAGACATTATCTTTTGTCTCATAAGTCCTTCAAGGGGCATCAGCTTGCCACTGACGCATCGAATGATGACACTAACATTATTCAAGCTTCTTGTGTTACAACCTAGCCCAGCAGAAAGAGCTGCCATGCCGAGACACAAAGAAAAAAGAAGAAGATCAAACTACAACTGTCTGCACTCCTTTCAACTTACGAGTATGGAGACCACACAGTTGTTGGTACACAAGCTGGTAGAGCGCTTTGCATTCTGGGAGCCTTCAACCAGCACCAGTAGCCCAACTGTTCACTACGCCAGATGGTGGCAATTGTTTCGTTAAGAGAGTACCCCTCTTGTAAAAGCTGCACAACCAACTCACCAAGGAGTGGGTTGATGCGACTATGGAGTGGGATCCATTACCTACAACCTAGCCCATCACAAGAAGACATTAGCAGCAGTTACGTCATTGGTAAGGACACATCAGCAGGACTAGATACTCGATCAAGTGATGATGGATCGTAATCCTCGACAAAATATCCAAAGTATCAAAAATATCCAAAGGAAACAGCGCAACATTGAGGTGCATCGGACTGAAAAGAGAAAGCCAATTTATCCTGCATGTGAGAGCCATATTGAACCCCGCAATTTAGTAACTGTCAAAATTAATAGAGGGAACCTTCCTTCATTATTGAACACTAATGCACTGAAAACCCCTGCGCCCACTGTTTTGTTAAAGGGTACCGCCGGGCATGATAAAAACCAATCCTTAGTTGTTTTGGTACTATAATTGAATACCAATCATACTCTCATGGGGTCTGATATGTTTCTGTAATTTGAGAACAATGCAATTAATTACTACGACCTACGCACCATATCTCTGCATGCATGCAATATGTATACATGCTATTGCTTGTACATTAGGGTTAGGGTAAGGGTTAGTGTTAGGGTATATACAGTATATATTTTTAAAAACCAACACCAATCAAGCAATCCGAAATAGCTCCGTGGATAGAGAGTTAGATTGATACGCTAGAGATCCCTGGTTCGAATCCTACCTTGGTCCAATGTTTTTTGTATTTGCTATTCGTTCGGCACTCGACTAAATGTTCGAAATTATACAAGTCGGAAATTTCGGGTATGCGTTGTCTCTGACCAAGTCGCTAATTCACAAGGAGTTGCTGAATGGGTTGGGAAACGCAAATTCGCAACCCGCCCAACCCTAAAAATACCGCCGACCCTAAAGGTTTTTTTCTGATTTAAAAAAAAAAAAAAAAAAAATTCCAATTGCAATATGTGTTATTTGTGTGTTATATATGTATTTTTGTGTATTTTGCGAATCCTGGAAAAAAAAAAAAAAAAAAAAAAAACCCTACCGACCTACCCTAATGTTTGGTTGCCCGTTACTCCAATCCAACAATTTATTGTTTTTGGCCTTATAGCGCTACTCGTGTCTCTCTCTCTCTCTCTCTCTCTTATAGCTCTGCCTATACGCACTGTGCTGCAGCAGCGCGCGCACACAAGCGATTTTCGAGATTTTCTCTGCTTGCTGCGATATATCGCAGATGCGATCAATAAGAGGATCGTTAAGTGGTATCGTTATCGGAACTGCGCTGACAGAATGAGTGATATGTGATATTAAAAATGATTCCCTAGCAATGTAGAAATACTTTCAGGATCACAGACTTGTTTTGTATGTTCATTTGGGATATGTCTTTGATGTAAGAGAGCTAAATCTCTGTCCGGAGGTACCCTTTAACTAATGTTCGATCACTTACTAACAAGTTGGATGATTTGATTGCTACAATGAAAGTTAACAATGTTGATGGAGCAGTATTGACTGAAACGTGGCTTAATGATTAATACAGTGCGCCACCTATCGGTTGCAGCGGACAGGCCGAAATCTGCAATGCCTCATGGGAAATGGTCGACATTGAAATATAAGGCCGTGGCGTGCGCGCGGCTTGGTGGTGACAACGTGTGCTGTACTGTGCCTAGCTACTCTACCTGTACAACAATATATTCCACATATTTCCTTGCGATATTTAGAATGTCTTTCGTTGGATTCTTCCTCCGCTTTTGCCATGGTTTTCATTTGTGAAGCATCAGAATGCTATTCACACACTGCCAAACTTAAAAATTTGGAGAAATACCCATGGATGAGAGACATAAGATGGGTGAAATGGCCACGCAACAACGCTGCGGCAATGGCGAGGTGGAAGAAACTGGTACGACTTGGAGGCAAGAGCAAAGATGCGGTTGATCCGTTGAACATAACCAAACGATCGAGACTTTGTTCAAGACATTTGTGACCTTGCACCACAAAACGACCAATAAGTCGTGAAAAATAATTTTGCTGATTTTCATATAATATCAAAAATGTAAGTCATTACCTTTAAAATGGTGTATAATTTGTCATATTTGGACTAAGCAAACCTTTTCAAAATGAATGCCAAAGATATGGAATATGGCTGATGCATTTTCAAAATAAAAGAGAAACGGGCCACTTAAAAGATTTGTGCCTATTCATGGGCTGTTATAAGATCAAATTTATTAAATGAAAAATTAATATTTAAACTTGATTTGTGATGCTCAAAATTGTTCAGAGGGTAGATTAAGATATGCTCATTCAGGAAATACCAAAATCCTAAATCTCATATTTTGAAGAAAAAAATGGACTATTTTAGCTAATAAAAGAAAAACTTCCACATCGACATAACGGTCGTTTTGTGGTGTAAGGTCACATTTTAACAAAGATGACATCGACATGTGGGGAAATATGAGAGCCGATCCAGTATATTTTGACTGGAATAACTGGGGAAACGGATGTAACCGGGGAAAAGGAGGGGTACCGAAAGGAAGCAGTAAAAGATCCATCAACGGGGAAGAGAACGGGACCCCCCGCGCGAAGAATGCTGGTGGACGGAACGGCACGCCCCTGGAACCACGTGACCACGTAACGCGGGAGTTTGAATCGAGTAAAAGTGACGTGGCACCAAACCGGGTGATAACAACAGCAGAGGTACATAAATCAAAAGCACAGCCACCTCGCAGTGCTTCTTTGTATGCTGCTGCTGCAGCAGCACGGCGACAAGGTCGAGATGACGATAAAAAAAAAAAATAGCAGACGCAAGCAAGAGGCATGCAAAAACATGCCAAGTCATCAGTAGCCGCCATGGAGACGAACCGGGAGCGGAAGCGGGTAGGGGAGACTTGGCAGACTGATCCAAGAAGAAGCTGAAATTCAAAAACAGTAAGTGTTTTACAGATAACTGAGCGCTTATATCGGTTAAACTTTGAAATGAACTCATAAACAGAAACATTTTGAAAATAATGTTGACAGCCTTCAAAATTATTTATGCTGCTGAGAACATTTAGACACAGTATAACTTAAATAAAATGGAGAAGCAAAAGAAAAAGAACTGTTACGAGAAAGTAGACGATGGGAGAAACGTGCTAGCATTCTACGATGTTGAGGGAGGAGTAGTCATCCAGTGTGACGCTAGCATCTACCTGTAGGAGGAGTCCTGGCTCCAGGAAAGCACTAACTGTATTGTACACATCAAGGGCACTAACAGAGACTGCAACAAGGTATGCCCAAATAGAGGAACATTTAGTAAAAGTGTGATATTTGGAATGACTGTTATGTGCAAGACATGTTAGCAATCATGCACTGTTGTCGCACAATACATCTTTGGAATGGCATCTGACCACAAATCCCTGCAGGCGATCTTTGCAAGCCGTTGCTATCAGTGCGAGGCTTCGAGGCATTCTTTTCAAGTTGCAAACTCAATTATGACCTAAATGTAACACATGTAACTGGAAAAAAAGAAGAGTATTCCTTACAAATTTGTCAGAAAGCAAGAGGAAGAAGTGCAACATCTGTACAATACCGGGAAGTCCACGCTCTTCAAAGACTTGGACTGCCCAAAAAGAGATATTTGGGGTCAATAGAGGAGATGCAACGGTACGTAATGTACATTATTTAGGAATTGCTTCAAATGCAAAATGAGAAATGCCCAGTGAGGAAGTAGCTAATAGCTGACCTTCTCTCAGAGCACATGACCAAAGATGATCCGCATGAAATTCACCTAGCTGGGGGTGTATTTTTAAACAATTTAAATCTAAAAATCTATAGTATCTATGTCAATAAAATATTTGTAACCAAAATCGCTTTTCTAAGACTGAACTAAATACCCATTCGCTAATCAAATATACAGTGACGCAGATACAATAAATTTTAGCTTCAAAATGTTTTCAGAATACATCCCCTGCAAAGGGGTTGATCACTTTGGCCCATTGCTTTTTAAAACAGGATGCTCTCAAGAAAAAGAGATATGGATACAAATTTCAAGGGATCTAGTAACCATGTTATCTATACTTATCCATACAAAAAAAGCCAGATTCACAAAGCAGGTTTGTAGGTTTGTACAAACCAAGGTTTATCCATGGTCTACATCTATGGAGTGCTGCTCACATACAAGTAAAACAATTACTAATTTCTAATGATACGACTGTTTGTGCTTGCTAACCAGCAAATTTCACCATGTGAGTAGACAAACATTTATTTGGTGCATTTTGTAAATGTGTACCATCAACATTGTTAACAAGTAAGGAGTTAACATTCTTTCACCATCAGTTTACAAATGGCACTCCATAGATGTGGACCATGGATAAACCATGGTTTGTACAAACCTCCTACAAACCTGCTTTGTGAATCCGGGCCAAAGGCATTGGTCCAATAAGTCAGTGTTAGGGTAGAGAGTAGGTGATTTAAATGTCTAATTGCAAAAAAATGTGCCAATTAGAATTAAGGTCAACCCCTTGACTACAGGTACCGGGTGGGTTGTGTACAAAGTCTATAGATTTCAGAAACTCCAAGGGAATGGGTAAACCCCTTTACAACGGGAACCGGGTGGGTTGTGTACAAAGTCTATGGGGATTTCAGAAACTCAAAGGGAACGGGTAAACCCCTTGACTATTGGTTGTGAACAAAGTCTATGGAGATTTAAGAATCTCGAATGGAACGGATTAATAGCACACTGAGAACATGTGGGTTACAACGCAATCCTTTGATAAGCTACATTGTAGTCTTGCTGTGTTTGTTTATGATCTTGTTTGTCACATGATGCATACAATATGGCACCTCCCTCACTTAACCACTTTCTGATAAAATAATGCCATATTATGTACAGAAATATAACATTTATGAAATTATAATGTCTTCAGAAACTGCTAGAATTGCGGATAAGCTTGACACTCAAAACTTTCTTATGTACATGTATAATGTTACTGAGTTTACTTTACGGTCTGCCGATTTCATTCAAGTCGCTTTTTCTCTTCAGGTTAGCGCGATCTGTTTGGCAGCTATCCACTTGGCACTGCATCTCAACCACCTGACCAGTATGAAAGATGCTGTGAGCTTCTCATGCAGCCCTCGCCGACACGACGACCCACTACCTTTAACTGGAGTCTCCCGTCTGGCTTGGCCCATCCTTCCTGCATCCATAAATCAGACTCTCAAACAGTTCTCGCTTATCTTGAAGTCTCAAGATCACTTGTTTTGTTTAATTGTGGTCTTAAAGGTCAGCCCAATGTCTTTTGGCACGTAACTCTCTGATGTAGATGTATACGCTATTGAGCATACGGCGTGCGTACAATATAGCGTCTCCCTGTGCGCTCTTTATGCAGCCCTCGCTGACACGACGACCCACTACCTTTAACTGACGTCTCCTGTCTGGCTTGGCCCATCCTTCCTGCTTCCATAAATCAGACTCCTGAACAGCTCTCTCTTCTCAGCCTCTGAAGCTGAAAGCGGTAAAGGCAGAGAGCAATGAGAAATGTGTCAGATTATCGGAATACAATTGATGTTAAACTTAACTCTAATTAAGTTGGACTTGACCATTATGGAAAGCCATTTGTAGCCTTGTAATAAAACTTTATTAAACGGCAAACACATTTGACGTATTCAAGTATTTTAAGTAACTTAAGAATTCAAAACTTCCCACAGAAAATGTATATCAACCATTTCAAGGCTACTTGATAATAACAAAATTAACAGATTTTATCAAACTGTATGGCCTTTTCAAAAGAACCGTTTAAAAAATTCACAAAGAAATTACAAACTTTCAATAATAGTTACATCCAACTTGATTCACTCAAAAATTAAAGCAACTGCCAAAATTTGTTTGTATCTTGTGTATTTTTTTGTTATCATATTTAACTGATATACAGTTTGTATTGTTATTAGGCTTGTAATTTCTATATTTTCTATTTCAAATGGGAGCATATTGAAAATCATCTTCTGCTGAAAGAGGCCATCCAATCCGTTTGAGGAAATGAACAAAACAAATAAATAAATAAATAAATACATAAATAAACAAATACACAAATAAATGAATGAATGATTGAATGAACGCATGATTGCATGAATGAATGAATGAATGAATGAATGCATGAATGAATGAATGAATGAATGAATGAATGAATGAATGAATGAATGAATGAATGAATGGATGAATGAATGAATGAATGAATGGATGAATGAATGAATGAGTGCATGAATGCATTAATGCATGATCAAATGAATGAATGAATGAAAGAAAGAATGAATAATGTACTCACTAATTCCCAGTTTTTCCAGGCTCGACTGAATCTCCTCATTGGCCGATGCAACATGGAGCAGGTTTGCAGATGGAATTCTGGGTAACTGTACGTTCCAGAAGATGTAGATTTTGTTGTGGAATGTTGCGTAGACCAGACACGGCGTGTTAGTGCCATTGGTACTGTATAGCCCTACAAAAAAAATTAAAAATTGAAGAAACAGAAGAAATTTTACAAGGATGCCTTGTGAGGAGCGGAGCTAGTTTTGGGACGGACAAACTGTTAATGAGTTCTATCAGGTATAGAGGAGCAAGACCAAAGATACATTTGAAAATGAGAAAAAGAATCTTAAACTTTGGACTTTATAGCAGGCCAGTTTAGCTGACAGAGAACAGGTTTCATGTTAGAGAATCGAGCCCCACATACATATCAAATTGTTTTGGTTTTTGTTCTATGCTCAGCTCAGCCTAAATGTGATTAACCCTAATCCCACTGGGTTATTTTGGTCACTTGAGTCCACTGGGGGGGGGGGGGGGGGCTGTTTTGGCCCCCCCTCAAATCTCGGCAACGAATGGACCGATCGACTTGAAAATTGGCACACACGTAAAACAAGTCAAGTAGAATAAGAATATGAAAAAGAAAAAAAAATTGGACCATTATTTTTTTTAAAATAATTAATTAAAATTTTGAATATGCAAATTTTTGACGAATTTGGGAAAAAATTGGGATTTTCATCTAAAATCAAAAGAAATTACAGGATTTCTTCAGGTTTTCTGTCAAAATACTTTCAAATGATGTTATTCATCATATCCATGTTTTTTATGGTGATAAAATATATCACTAATTTGCATAAATATGCAAATTAGTATTCCCGGATTTATCCACATTGTTTTCATTCTTATGTATTTTATTGTTTTTTGTTGTTGTTTTTTGGTTTTTTTTAGAAGAATTTATCTCTGAAGTGTATGAATTCAACTATAACAAAGAAATAATCCAAATTATAATTCAAAGTAACAATTAACAGATTTGGAGTTTACATGGCATCGGATATAGGAATTACATAGAAACCTGTACAAAAATTACATTTTTTTGTGACGGACGAGCAATTATCGACCTCTAAAATCAGTTCTACAGGTCCGACCGGGGTGAATTATATATCAAAACATGCGGGAGACTTGAGAGAAAATAGTCATGAAGTTTGAATGTGAAATTCCAAACGGTCTAGATGCACGTCAAAAAAAACGACAGGGGGGGGGCCAAAAAGGCCCCCCCCCCCCCCCCAGTGGGATTAGGGTTAAGGGACTATAACTTTGTAAAATGTTTAACCGACATGATTTACAATGTGTGGGACTTACCTGCGGTAAATGCACACACACTCTCCTTCAGGTGGAACCGTACAGACTGCTGCGTATGGTCTATGATGTACGTCTGGCCGTCCCAAGCACACGCCACTACCTCATCCCAGCCATCACACTGTAG
This sequence comes from Echinarachnius parma, assembly GCA_037951105.1. NCBI lineage: Eukaryota > Metazoa > Echinodermata > Echinoidea > Clypeasteroida > Echinarachniidae > Echinarachnius > Echinarachnius parma. The sequence continues at coordinate 19,263 of JBAMJV010000816.1, forward strand.
TCATTTGATAAAGACAAACAATACAAAATGGTGACACATTTTTTATAGAGAATATAATTGGCTCTAAAGTTGAAGGCTTCATCCTCTTCTGAAGTTGGACTCAAATCATGATGTTTATATTTTGCTTTTTATATTGATTCCATTTCATAATACGATGCAGTCGGTCAAACACGTCTTCTGTGACATGCATCCAAGGGAAACAGAGTGCACATACTGGCAAGGGAAGAGATTTACTATTCAATTTAGGTTTTGCATTTATTAGAATCATACAGTACATTTGCATATTGCGCTAAAATAGTTTGAGATGGAAAGCATAATTTGTTTACATTAAAAACAAGAGCCCCAGGGGGGCACGACGCTCACCTGAGGTCAATCAATTCACATCTGGCGCATGTTCTCTCTGGCACCCTCAGAAGATATGAAATCAGTTGAAATCATGCCAAAATCTATAATGTGATGTACATGTACTATTTAATCAATAACTTTTGATCCCCTGTACCTAACATTATGATTTACCATAATGTTTGGGTGAATCATAAAAAAAGACAGACACACATATAAGACAAAGCTTAACACATTTCACCAGCCACTGACCACTTCAGCATATTAACCCCACTCACATAGGGACCCTATGGGGCCATTCTGCGATATGACAACTTGCATTGTCATTTACCGTAAATCTCCGTGTGTACGGCGCACTCGTGTATAAGGCGCACCCCTACTTTCTAAAAAAAGAAGGTAGGAGCAGTGAGGCGCAATCAGTATCGTCATCTCTTTGCCAAGCATGTGGATCCAAAATGGACGCCAATCTTTGAAACAAAAAGAACATTCATATACAACAGGAAGACATATGAGAGAATTCAGTTTCCATTACAGCCCTCAGCAGCAAAAACTGTCCATAAAGCACAGGGTGCAACAGTAGATAAGTTGGTTGTTGATCTGTCTCAGACGAGATATAGAAAAATACCACATCTGCACTATGTAGCCCTGTCACGTGTAAAAGAAGTTCAACATCTTCACATCGTAAACTTCAATGAAAAGGCCCTAGCAAAGGACAACAAAGTTGATGAAGAAATGGAGAGGCTGAAAACAAATAATTTGGAACTTTCCTTGTGTGACACGTAGAAATAACCACTCCATGAAAGTATTGTCTTTGTGCTCTACTTACAGTTATTATACTGGTTGGCAAATAAGTGTAAAATTTGTCTACAGAGATATTAAAGGGAAAGTTGAGTTTTGGTAGAGAGGGTGCTACACAGGATAATTTTTTTGTGAGATAACGCAAAACTGAGTGTAAAATTTGAAAGACCATAATATTTTAGTGACAGAATAAACTTTATTTGATCAAAAATCAGAAACGGCTAAAATATCCATAAATATAACAATTTGTGATAAACCTGGGGCCCCAGGTTTATTAGAGAATTTTGAACCAGCCGTTAAAAATTCAAAAAAATGCTTCCCCTATTTGAAAAAATTAAAAAGATGTTTTTTAATGGTTGTTGATTATCTCTCTATCTAATCACTATTTTTACGAACCTTCACATGCATGATATTTTATTTTAAATGGTTTAAATCAATGAGTTTTATAAGAGCGCCCTCTTACGTCTTAACGGCTCTTTTTGAATGATAACATAATTTTACTACATCATTTAGAATTTTGTGTTCCTTTCTAGTTATAACTATTAGTTTTTAATGTAATGATGTATGTTTTGGTTACTAAAATTCAATTTCACTAAAACTGTACTCTCCCTAAAACTGTACTCTCCTTACCAGAACTCATCTATCCCTTTAACACTGCCACTGTGAACAAAAAAACAGTGGAGTATTGCACTTTTATTGTGATTTGTTTTTAATGCATGCAAGTTATTTTACATGTAGGTCTATTTACGCAATGTTTGTATAATTTTGTAAACTTGTGCTAATAATGGTTCATTGATTCATGTCGACTCACTGTAGAGTGTATACAAACACTGTTTATAAACATGTGTTGCATGTCCAAAGACTGGGCATTATTTATGTTTTACTATTACACTGTTATTGCAAATTACATGTTATTTCAGCATTGTATGAAAAAGTTCAAAGGATATAAACAATGTGTAGAAAAGGCATTAATTTTCTTTACTGCTGTAAAATTGTTATTTTGGTTTCAGTTGAAATAAAAGGTCCCAGGTGTGGACCACAGATGGCACTGTTTATGACATGCACAAAATATATGAGCTGTGCGTGACATAAACAATGATCGTACCTCCCAGTTGGTGGTGCCGGACACACTTTGCACTGATCAGCAATGCTCAAAAAGATATCATTTACACTGGCTATGAACTAATCCCTTCAATCATGATATGATAATGGATGGATCTACTCGGCATACTAATGCCATTTATCAGTGCAAGGTGGCTAAACGATCAAAATGATGAGTAAAGTTTTATGCAAGATGTAATTATTACCAAAGTCAATATTCATGTTTGGATGAAATCTACATAAATAATATACATTGTATGTATAAGGAGAAAAAGATCTTTGAATTTTATACATTTTTATCCTTGGGGGCCCTCCAATTAGACTCCACTAGAAGCCAAATAGTAACATTTAAACAACTTGGGAACCCCTACCACTAAGAATGATTTCAACAAAGTTTGGTTGACATATAATTATTCAATTGGAAGAAAAAGACAAAAATGTTAATTTCTCTTGGAAGTCCCCCCCCCCCCCCCTCCCACATATTACCCCCACAGAACCCCTCAGGGGCCATCGAAAGAAATGTCATGAACTTTCATTCTTTTTCAAAAGAGGCATCTATAAACCAAATATCAGGTCTTTAATACTTCTGTATCTTGAAAATCTGAAGGATGTTTAAAAATGTACATATTTTTACACTAGGTGCCCTCCCCTAGGGCCCCCTTGGCAGTCACATCCACCATTTTAGCAACTTTTGTTCCTCTACCCCTAAGGATGTCAAGTTTGGTTAGAATCCAATCATTGGTTCTTGAGAAGAAGATGAAAATGCATATTTCCTATGGTAGGGCCTCAAAAATATTGTTACCCCACAGGTCCCTTATGGTGCCACCCACAAAAATCTTGTGAACAATTTTCATTCTTCATCAATAGAGGCATCTAAATGTGAAATATCAGGTCTGTCATACTTTTAGATCTTGAGAAGAAGATTTTAAAATTTACATATTTTTTACACTCAGTCCCCTCCCCCAGGGCCCCCTGGGGGCTACGCCCACCATTATAGCACATTTTGTTCCTCTACCCCTAAGGATGATTCCTGTCAAGTTTGGTTGGAATCCAATCATTGGTTCTTGAGAAGAAGATGAAAATGCATATTTCCTATGGTAGGGCCCCCCAAAAAATGTTACCCCCACAGGGCCCTTATGGGGCCACCCAAAAACATCTTGTGAACAACTTTCATTCTTCATCAATAGAGGCATCTACATATGAAATATCAGGTCTGTCATACTTCTGGATCTTGAGAAGAAGATGTTTAAAATTTACATATTTTTTACACTTGGTGCCCTCCTCCAGGGCCCCCCTGGAGGCCACGCCCACCATTTTAGCAACTTTGGTTCCTCTACCCCTAAAGATGATTCCTGCCATGTTTGGTTGGAATCTAATCATTGATTCTGGAGAAGAAGATGAAAATGTATATTTCCTATGGTAGGACCCCCCAAAAAACTGTTACGCCCACAGGACCCTTATGGGGCCACCCACAAAAATCTTGTGAACAACTTTCATTCTTCATCAATAGAGGCATCTAAATATGAAATATCAGGTCTGTCATACTTCTGGATCTTGAGAAGAAGATATTTAAAATTAACATATTTTTTACACTTGGTGCCCTCCCCCAGGGCCCCCCTGAGGGCCACGCCCACCATTTTAGCAACTTCGATTCCTCTACCCCTAAGGATGATTCCTGCCATGTTTGGTTGGAATCTAATCATTGGTTCTGGAGAAGAAGATGAAAATGTATATTTCCTATGGTAGGGCCCCAAAAAAAACTGTTACGTCCACAGGGCCCTTGTGGGGCCACCCACAAAAATCTTGTGAACAACTTTCATTCTTCATCAATAGAGGCATCTACATATGAAATATCAGGTCTGTCATACTTCTGGATCTTGAGAAGAAGATGTTTAAAATTTACATATTTTTTACACTTGGTGCCCTCCTCCAGGGCCCCCCTGGGGGCCACGCCCACCATTTTAGCAACTTTGGTTCCTCTACCCCTAAAGATGATTCCTGCCATGTTTGGTTGGAATCTAATCATTGATTCTGGAGAAGGAGATGAAAATGTATATTTCCTATGGTAGGGCCCCCAAAAAAACTGTTACGCCCACAGGGCCCTTATGGGACCACCCACAAAAATCTTGTGAACAACTTTCATTCTTCATCAATAGAGGCATCTAAATATGAAATATCAGGTCTGTCATACTTCTGGATCTTGAGAAGAAGATGTTTAAAATTTACATATTTTTTACATTTGGTGCCCTCCCCCAGGGCCCCCCTGGGGGCCACGCCCACCATTTTAGCAACTTTGGTTCCTCTACCCCTAAATATGATTCCTGCCAAGTTTGGTTGGAATCCGATCATTGGTTCTGGAGAAGAAGATGAAAATGTAAAAAGTTTACGGACGACGGACGACGGACGACGGACGACGGACGACGCACGACGGACGACGGACGACGGACAAAAAGCGATCACAATAGCTCACTTGAGCCTTTGGCTCAGGTGAGCTAAAAATTGTATTAATTAATATCCCAACATAGTGAAACTGATGAGAACAATTTAAATGAAAATGAATAAAGAAAACCAGATCCTCCACATCAATGATGGATCGATGCTCTACCAACTGGGCTATAGAAAGCCCTTGTACTGGTGTTTCTCCCTGAAACCCTTTTCATTGTTTATGATGGTCAGAAACTATCAAAGCTTATAAACCTGACACAAACCCAAACAAGAAGAATCAATTACTTAGGGTCAGGGATATTTGTACATTTTATCATGACTGCTACATTTCTTCCTGCTCTAGAACATACTGTAGAGACTTTCCTCTTATCTTTATCTGTATAAATAGTAATTCTATATTCTATTTTTGTATTACTTTTTTGTTCATGTTTGTATTAGTCTACATGTATGTTTACTGTATCTTTAAGAATATGTAAAACTTAGGTATGGCAACACTTCCTGCTTCCTGCTAATATTGCCAGACCTCTGAGTGTTTCTATTTCCGGAATTAAATCTGTATTGTAAAAAAAAAATATATATTTTTTTGCATTCATCCAACATTATGACGCACAACAGTGGCATAGCCAGGAATTTTGTAGGGGGAAGGGGGAAGGGGGGACGACTCCAACCTGCGAGAGCATTTATAAGAGGATGGGGCACATGGGGCAGAGCCAATGGAAGCTTTTACATTTTAGCTATTCAAAGCCCCAAAATCAACACTACCAGCTATAAACAAGCAAGTAAAAAGCAACAACAAAAAAGACCGGGGGAGGGTTCGGGCCCAGGAGCCCCCCTTGCTACGTGATAGCAATTTGATGATCACGCTGTGGACACATGAACACTTAGCTAACGGACCAATGATTACACTTCGCGCGCATTTCCACATTTCCACGATCACATCATGTTAGCGGGGCTTTCAAAAGCTTCGCATTCTACAACTACACATGCATTCACACAACACTGTTCTTTTTGATTTACTCATAAAATGGCTCTTTGGAAAATGCAGGATCCTGACAATCAAAGAATATTGTAAGTAGAAACCGTTTATGTGGATTATGTGTGAACAAGAAGGGTGCAAGGAATTCTGCTTTGGCAGAACGCGCCAATTATTGAATCCTAAAAAGGCTCAGGGTGGGGGATATTTGAGCAATATGCCTTGAGATCTCACTCAGTAGCATCTGGGGTGTGTCACAAAGATTTTCATTGAACTTGAATCATAATCTAGACTTTTACGTTGGCAATTCATTTAGTGGATTTCATTTCGTGGATGTAGTGTGGCAAGATCGGTAGAGCGCGCGCTTTCTGATCATGAGATCCCGAGTTCGAACCCTGCCCACTGCCTTTGTCCTTCAGCAAGACAATTTATCCACAGTTGCTGCTCTCTACCCAGGTGTATAAATGGGTACCATGGTCGGGTGTTAATTAGCCTTTGCGCCATCATCAGTGGCAGCACGGCTAGTATACTCCCCGGGGAGTTGAGAAAGTATGCAATATCATTGTGTGGGTTTGAAATGTACCTGATGACCATGGGTATTAATATTAATATGCGCGGTAGAATATATACACATAGTTTCCGCGCTCTATAAATGATTTATTATTATTATTATTATTATTTAGCCTTTGAAGAAAACATGTTTATTCAAAAGCAAAAATACACATGTTTGAGACTTGTTTAGAATGTTTAGTCCTAGGACACATTAAAATCTACTTGATAATAGAAAATATTGAATAAAATGATTTAATTTAAAAGAAAATTATGTTGTGGTTCAAAAATTTTGGCTATTAACCAAAACAACGAACTGCTTTCCTTGTTTTAAAGTTTTAAAATCTTAATGAAACTCGTCCCAGGATTTTTTGGAGTTTATGATTTATAATTTGTCAAGACTTAATGACTAGAATTCCCCTAGGCTGGTTAAAGGGGACCACCAGGCAAAGAACAAGACCTTGGTACCGTTTTGAGAAATCAAATAGATACCCAACATTTTGCAAAGGGTGGTGTAATTCATAAACAAAGCAATTAATTACCACCATTTACGGAACCACTATTAGGCCAAAACTAGATGGATCTTCGACTGCGCGCAATCGAAAATTATGCCTCCGCTATCACGCGATTTTAATTTCCTGAATTTTTTTTCTCAAATTATCAAATCGTTCCGCTGCGGATAGATATCCCCAACGCAGAATCGCGCATACGCTACGTGCATTATTGACCACGTGCGTTCGCTACAGGTGCTTGTCCGTGCGAGGGATCACCGAAGCGATACAGCTTTTTATAATAATTGATTCAAACATATAAAGAAACTGACCAGAAATATATATTGTGATTAAAAGAAGGCAAAGAAAATGGGATTCCAACGGGATTCGAACCCGAGACCTCCGGACAGGGACGAGCACCGTCTAGGGGTTTCTATAGCTCAGTCGAAAGAGCACCGGTCTAGCAATCCCCATATATTAAAGCCGAGTCCAAACGAATATCTATTCGATATCCGACCGTGAAGGTCGGATACCAAATACAAATTTTCAGATACGAATATTCGAGAAAAAAAAAGAAAAGAAAAAAAGAAAAAAGAAAAAAAATTATCGATTTTTTTTTTTTTTTCTCGTTTAATTTTGTAATCCCCATTCTATAGATTCGATCAGAAAATGGCACATTGAACCCTGCTTATCTATTACTAAAGTTAAAAAGTTAAGGTATTTTACATAAATTACAAATAAACAAAACAAATAATAAACCAAAGGTAAGAGGATTAATATACAAGTGGTATAGTGAGTGCCAAATTTAGAAGAATCTATGATGAGATATCGAAGTATTTCATCTTGACAGCAGTTTGTACACTAACATCACACTGTACTGCCGATTCTAATTGAAAAAACGGACAGAATATTTATATTTTCTTCAAATTTCGGATATATTCGATATCCGACCGTTTTTACACGACTCATATTCGATTTTCAAAATACTCGATTTGACTCAGCACTACCATATATATCCCCAAGTTGATTTGTATCCTTCTGGTTTATGTCAGGTTTATAATAGCTTCTGACCACTCAGGCAATGAGAATTAAGGGGTTTCAGGGATGAGCACCGTATAGGGTTTTCTATAGCTCAGTCAGAAGAGCACCGGTCTAGCAATCTGGAGGTCTCAGGTTCGAATCCCATTGGAATCCCATTTTCTTTGCCTTCTTTTAATCACAATATATTTTTTTAATACAAAGTACAAAATTGTATGATATTTCCTGTAAGTTGTGATTAACCATAGAATGGTCTCTGTAATTCATAGTGTGACTTTTATTAGCACTTTGATTTTTGGCGAGTGGCATTCAACTCTGTTGGAGAAGCAAATAATATTTGGCTGCTATCGAATGCCTGTGCTTTAGCAGCATACCAGATTAGAGGTCTTCACCTGGTTTTACATATACTTCTTTGATAAAGAATGGACAAACATTTCAATGATTTAAGCACTACTTACAGAAAAAAAAAATCATAAATCATTCCACTCTGCAAATGTGTGTATAAAACCCATACCATTTTATGGTAAAAATCCATGCAATTATTCATGAAATTCTTGTTTTCTTAAAATTCAAGTCATAAAATATGTTGCAGGCAATCTTAATCCCATTGACTATTATACAATTAGTGCATGGTTTGGAGTTGAATATACCAGAATAGACAACGATACATTTTTAATTTCTCGAGAGCGATTATATTGCATCGAGGCCGCAGGCCGAGTGCAATATAATCGCACGAGAGAAATTAAAAATGTAGAGGTGTCTATTTATATAATATTGACTGGCCTTGGGCTTGAGTGGTATATCAGAAATATTGCATTCGCTAGGATCATATTGCACGAGTCGAAGACGAGTGCAATATGATCCTAGCGAATGCAATATTTCTGATATATCACGAAAGAACAAGCCAGTCAATATTATTATTATTATACATACTATCCAGAGCAAAACATTTATAAACAAAAACATACATCTTACTCAGTCTTACTCAGAAGAAGACCAATGCATTGCCATTGACTCTCAAATTACTGATTATACATTTTCAACCCATGAAGGGCCATTTGCGCGGATTGTAGCAGAGGACTGTGCGTACACGTATTATTACGTCACAATTAGATACGCGCGAAGCCATTCTTGCGTCATTAATAAACGCGCGTATGAATTTGCGCACTTGCGCGCTGGATATGATATTTATTATTTCAGCTCAACGTACAGGTCTATGGAGGAGTAGAAATATCATCTGATAACGTGTATGTCTATGGAGGAGTAGTAATATCGTCTGATATTGCACTCGTGATACACATTTGTAGAGCTACATAATACACGTTACGATGGTAATATCATAACAATAATGAACGCTATGACTGACAAACCCGAGACGGAAACAAAAATACATGATTTATTGAATCGGAAAACTAGCCTGTATGTGTAATAATATGGAATATTTAACGACAGGAATCATGTACTAATTGTTATATAAGATGATGACACTCAGGAGCTGATATGTAGATTTCCATGAACACGGATCATGACAAGTGACATGAAGTTACTCTTCATAATTAAGAAGAATGATGTGTACTCACCAAACTAGTAGGCCTATGCCGAATCAGACAATCATTGAAATTTGGGCATTATCGTGTTAACTGTCACCAGTGACACTTACCCACCATAGGACAATAATTCCGGTAATACGCGTCGTCTGCATGCTAGCTCGCTCGGTCTAGCAGACGTCGCTTTGCGCGAGTCGTCTGCTCTCAGTTGTTCGCATTGTGAACTGAGATGGCGCTAAAATCACCTTATGCCCCAGTCGCATAGACCTCTCTCATTACGAGCTTGTTATTTTTATATCTCTTATATGATCGCCCTATCTATCACCACCAATGGGAAAATACCTCCGTTTAATACAGGCTGGTGATTGATAGCACGACCATATTATAGACAGTTGAATAGCCAACTCGCTTTTACCTAATCGTGGCATCAATCACCAGCATGTATTAAACAGACATATTTCCCCATTGGTGGTGATTGATAAGGCGATCATATAAGAGACATTACTAATGAACATTTATTTAAGAAACTTTTTCGTGACTTTCACCACAACCAGTTATATGACAGGTAGCTATCCTAACACGGATCAGAAACATATATATATTGCAAATTCGCAATTCAAATATCTCTCTTATATGATCGCCCTATCTATCACCACCAATGGGAAAATACCTCCGTTTAATACAGGCTGGTGATTGATAGCACGACCATATTATAGACAGTTGAATAGCCAACTCGCTTTTACCTAATCGTGGCATCAATCACCAGCATGTATTAAACAGACATATTTCCCCATTGGTGGTGATTGATAAGGCGATCATATAAGAGACATTACTAATGAACATTTATTTAAGAAACTTTTTCGTGACTTTCACCACAACCAGTTATATGACAGGTAGCTATCCTAACACGGATCAGAAACATATATATATTGCAAATTCGCAAATCAAATATATCTCTTATATGATCGCCCTATCTATCACCACCAATGGGAAAATACCTCCGTTTAATACAGGCTGGTGATTGATAGCACGACCATATTATAGACAGTTGAATAGCCAACTCGCTTATACCTAATCGTGGGATCAATCACCAGCATGTATTAAACATACGTATTTCCCCATTGGTGGTGATTGATAAGGCGATCATATAAGAGACATTACTAATGAACATTTATTTAAGAAACTTTTCGTGACTTTCACCACAACCAGTTATATGACAGGTAGCTATCCTAACAC
>JBAMJV010000817.1:0-25000 GCA_037951105.1 Echinarachnius parma
GTACCACAATTGTATTCTAAATAATTTGTTTATATTATATTTTTATGTATGCATAGTAGAGGGCATAGATGAAGCTTAGATAAGTATAGCACCAATAGCAACAATTGACTTTAATTTGATTTTCTTATGTCAATTTTTTATTGGTAATAGTTCCCGACAACTTCAAAGAAGATGCATTTATAAAGTCACAAACTACGAATTTGACACCAGATGACCGGCCTTTCACTGCATGAATTTGACACCGGTTGACCAGCCTTACACTGCAGGAATTTGACACCGGTTGACCAGCCTTACACTGCAGGAATTTGACACCGGTTGACCAGCCTTACACTGCAGGAATTTGACACCGGTTGACCAGCCTTACACTGCAGGATTTGACACCGGTTGACCAGCCTTACACTGCAGGAATTTGACACCGGTTGACCAGCCTTACACTGCAGGAATTTGACACCGGTTGACCAGCCTTACACTGCATGAATCTGACACCAGATGACCGGCCTTACACTGCATGAATCTGACACCCAGATGACCGGCCTTATACTGCATGAATTTGACACCAGATGACCGGCCTTACTCTGCAGGAATTTGACACCAGATGACCGGCCTTACACTGCAGGAATCTGACACCAGATGACCGGCCTTACACTGCAGGAATCTGACACCAGATGACCGGCCTTATACTGCATGAATCTGACACCAGATGACCGGCCTTACACTGCAGGAATTTGACACCGGTTGACCAGCCTTGCTATGAATATTAATACACAACGTTTATTTGAATGCAAAACTACTATACAGATTGTAATGATTAAAAATGAGCAAAGAAAAATAGGCTTGGCCGGGAATCGAACCCGAGACCTCCAGATTGCTAGACCGGTGCTCAACCCATTGAGCAATAAAGACCCTTGAATCGGTTGAGCACCGGTCACTCAATCCCGAGGTCTCGGTTTCGATTCCCGGCGAAGCCTATTTTCTTTGCTCATTTTTAATCATTTACAACATTTATTTGTAACAATCATATACTGTTTCTTATTAATATTAATAGATGATTTATTACACTTTAACCAATTAGTAATTTTGTCTAATTCGTCAATAAAGTACCATCCATCATTATAAGTCAGAGCATGTACACCAGTCCTGTGTCACATCAGCAAATGAAGTATTCTTGAGTATGTAGTTAAGACATTTATAGACATTGTTTTTACATGTATCGCCATTAATTACTACGCATTGCCTATGATTACATAAATAAAGTTTACTTATTATCCTTACATTCATGACATGTTCAATGTATATATACTAACAGTTAATGCTCGCGTGTATGCGACCCCTAACTTGAATCTAACAATAATCAAATTAAAATATATGTATTTCAATTTCCCCTCTCTGAAACTTTATAAATTAAAACCAACATTTAACAAAATACTTATTAAATGTATTTACAATCATACTTTTTTTCTACGAGAGACTTTCCAATTATATTATTAATAACTTACCGTACTTTTCATATCACCTTGATCATTCTTAGCGTAATATTCCTTTTTCGAACGCTTAAAACCACATTTCAAATAAAAATGAATAAAAATAAACAAATATCAAAAATTGTATTAGGACTTGGTTTAAAAATATCAAAATCAAATATTGTATATCATCTTCAGTAATTTCAGCCTTCAGTAAAGCTTTTTTTGGGGGTTTAATCAGATCCTAAAATCACGCAGTAGATCATCATTTTCTTTTCAATATGTACAAAATTCACAAGATTATTTTATAAAAAATAATATAAACTAGTCAACTGATTGTTTTTTAAAGTCTATTTATTGCACCAAGTAAAACAATACTATAATCATAATAATGACCTCGCCAGTATTTGATATCCATGAACTACAAACAAGTATAACGTGTAAGCTGCACAAAGAAGGTGGAAGAAAATATATATTGTGTAATTACTTATCATAATGGAAGGTATTATGGCAGGCCGTCATCGACTTATGAACGCTGGACAGTATACTTTAACATAACACAAAATGCAAGCCCTAACAAAAAACGCTGACCAAAAAACAAACAAATACAACAAACAAATGTGCCTACATATTACATAATATGATCATTATTAAAGCAATTAAGATAGATTTAATTGTATATAGTTTGAAATTAATTATGTTTGTATTGGTTGAATGAAGTAATAGGTTTAATGAATTACATGATTTTGAGTTACAGGGTTATTTCTACCATGTAACTGGACCATAATTAATCAAACTACTTTGGGCCGAAGAGTTACAGGGTAATTTCTACAATGTAACTGGACCATAATTAATCAAACTACTTTGGGCCGAAGAGGTTATTACTTTAGGAATATGACAATCATTTTTTTCTACGAGTAAAATACAAATGAAATTTGTGTTTCGAGGAAAATCTTATACAAAATTAAATGGTAGTAACTTATGCTTACACGTTATACTTGTTAATGTTATTTTTTATACATATATATTTTTAAATATGTTTTATAATTATTTGGTCATGATTTGTACTTCCATTATGGTAAATAAAATGAACTTTTTAAAATAATGTGTGCCATAATTATTGCCACCCCATTGCGTTTGTCATACCTAAGATGCCTTTCATATCAAAGCACATTTAATTAAAGTGTCTTCTTTTACAGGCTTCTGTAATGTTGATGCAAAATTATATTAAACACACGAAAAATATACCACTCACTTTACAATGTTGAAATGTTAAAGTTTACAGTGACTAAATATTCAAATGATGTTTGAACAAACAATCGCCTTGAAGTCTAACTTTCTAGCTCATTTTGTTTCTATTATGTATCTATGTATGATTGATAAGTTCTTTTTACCAAGGTTAAAGAAAGACCACCCTTTTACGTCACTAATCAGTTTAATAATGCTAAACTGAGATAAAGTACAAGCACAAAACACATGCAACGAGCTGCAGTTGCTAGACTAATCATAATCATATTCAAACGATTTTTGTTTGCATTCAAGATCCTAATGTAACTACAATACCACAAACCAAAACCAGCTAAGGCGAGCTCTTCCATTTACACAATGCATACATCACAATTATCTCGCACAATTATTTGCTTGCCAAAAGAGAACGGTATCGTTTACTTTTTTAATCGGTCTCTGCCATCTAAACCTCGGGCAACAATCGGTCTTGTTGACGCCCCCCCCCCCCCCCCCCCCCCCCCCACTTAAGCACGGCGCAGACAGAGCCGACTCGACCCGATCCGACTGGTTTTCAGCCTGATTAACTCAGAATGCGTTGCCTCAGGACTTCAGTTTTGCCAGTCAAGAGCCAGTCGGAGGTCATTCGAGGCCGATTCGACATGTTAATACGGCTCCGACTGAGCGAAACTAACTCTAGCCTGACTGAAAACCAGTCGGATCGGGTCGAGTCGGCTCTGTCTGCGCCTGGCTTTACACAACTAAACCGGTAGTCTCGGTCTCGGCCTTGACATTTTTGGGTCGACGGACACCCCCACCCCCCTCCACCGCAGCAAGTGGTCGTAGACTCGGCCACGTTTTTGCAAATTACGAACTCCCCCCTTGAAGAAATCCTGGCTACGGACCTGAACGGGTCTCATACGAGCCCTGCTTTGGACATCGTCTGAACAAGGTTTTTTTTTCATTATTAGAAAAGCATTTTACAGTATCGGGGAGAGCAATTGTCTGAATTTCTGTCTTTTTTTTTTAGTTTAGCCTAAGTTCATAAATTTAGTAGAATACCGGCCTATGATATTAATAAAGTCCACTTACCGGTCGTGGGTGCAGCAGCTTCTGCTGTGTTCCGGCATCCATAGCTTGCTCCAACGGGCACAAATGACGTACAAAACTGTATCACTTTTTCAGAGAGTTCGATATTTTGATGATACAATATCCAATCCTTTTAAAGTTTATCAATAAGTGTCTTTCTTTACTTTTTCGTCTGTATTATCTGCCTCATTTGATCCTGAAGACTCCTGGGGGTGCTCCACAAAGATTCAAAGTTTAACTTGTTTCGACTGGCTGTATGTTTAGAAAGGATCACTTTTTTAAGAGAGTTTGAGACTATACCGTGTCCAATTGTTCTAGTTTATCGAAAGTTTTCTGCTTCTTCTTCTGCTTAATTTGCTTCGCTCGATCGTGAAGATTTTTTTGGAAAGCATCAACAAATCTCAATAATGACGATGTCCAATTGAGAAGAAGGCTCGCTTCGTCTGGGTGAATGTTAGAAAGCGTAAGAAGTTTATCACTTTACAACAGAGTACGAAATTATGGTAACCAGCTCCTCGGGTTTATTTAAAGTTTTCTGCTTTTAATTCTGATTTATCTGCCCCCTCGATCTTGAAGAGTTAAATTTGAAAGCAAAACAAATCTCAATAATGACGATGTCCAATTGAGAAGTAAAACTTGCTGAGGATTTTTTCTACTAGCTGAATGTTAGAAAGCGTTAGAACTTTATCCCTTTTTCAGATAGTGCGAGTTCAAACCGTATTCAGTTGTTCTAGTTTATCGGAAGTTTTCTGCTTCTACTTCAGATTAAGAATCTGCTTTGAAAAAAATCCACCAAATCGGAATAATGACAATGTCTAAATCCTATCTGAAGTAATTATTACTGCTGCGGTCAACCTACTGATATTTTTTCAGAAACGGCACATGTTGTTAAACACAAAATAAAAGTCGTATGCAAAACACTTTCCGGATGAATCTGCCTCCATCAGTCCCAAAGATTCTTGTTTAACTTCTTGAACGAATGAAAACTGTCAATATGATAATGCCTAGACGTACGTATTACTTCTGTTAACAACATACGATGTTTTATTCACAAACGGCAAAGTCCGGTATGCAAAATACCTTTCCGATAAATCTGCCTCCACCAATCCTAGAGATCCTTGCTTAGCTGCTTGCATGAAACCAACTTTGATTACAGAATGATTATAACGCACGCATTTAGGAAATAAATAGGACTATGCATCAAGGCTTAGGAGTATCAACTATCAAAATGGCAGTAGCGTAGCGTGGTCAAACATATCGAGAGGAGGGGGGGGGGGGGGGGGGGTCACATAAATCACAGGGGCGCACACCATATGTATTTCCAATTACACCTTATTTTCCAAAAGATGTTACCATAATTGTTTTCTTTTTACAGTTTCTCAAATTTTAGGGGCCACGCACCCCACCCACTACCGCCCGTTGCTACGCAGCTGCAATATGATGGTATCTAAACAAAAGTGATATTTACTACCTGCAATTACAAAATGATCTTAATTCTGCAAACAAATTGTGATACCATATATATGACAACATTAATATCAATAGAAGCGAGATCTTTTATTATGATTTCTATACATGCCCGGACAAGTGAGTAATTAGGTTTTTATTATGACGAGAGCTATATACGGCACTACTGATTGATTTCGTTCGAAACGCCACAAACTTTAATTACAGAACAATCATTCAGATATTTGAAAAAACCGAAACAATTGAATCTGAAACGCAATAAACGAGAACTACTAATTGTATTATATTCGTAGCCTGATTACTGCAGCATTGCCTAATAAGGGCACAAACTTTCCTCACCAAATGATAATAAAAAAGGTTAATAAGTTTTGAAGCAAGTATTATTGCCAAATGTAGTATATTTAGTTTCATCACAAAAGTAATCTGTACGCAACAAGATGAAATAATCCTCGTTGATCTAATTACAACAAAGATAAAAGTGTTGTAAAAAAAGAGAAAGATAATCCTAACACGAATATAATGTGTAATTGTTGTTACAATAATATTTAATCTACTATAAGGCTACTCAGCGGACGCATCCAAAATTAAGTTCAAAACAACGCCATGAATCTGTATTCATTATTTGTCTACATACTGTACAGAATTAACTCTTATCTTTATCTGTAGGCCTACTTGTAAATAGTGTTTTATATTTTGTTTGTATTACCCCTTTTCTTGTTTGTATTGTCTATGTTTACTGTATCTTTAAGAATATGTAAAACTTGTAAAATCTTAGGTATGGTAACACTTCAAGCTTCTAGCTTATATTGCCAGATCTATGTTGTATGTTTCTATTTCGATGTTATGACAGTTTATTTTGTATGTACGGAATTGATTATAGTGAGACATGCAGGATTATAATAAATGAATACATAAATAATAAGTCCCCAATTTAACACTAGACATGCTAGGTGTCCCTTGCAATGCAGTCCATGTAGTTCACAAGTTTTCCTCCTCTATTTGGACATGGGAGTCTCGACCAGATCATGTCCGAGGTAGGTCTGGATCTAGAGTTACTTTAGGCTAAATTTAAGAATCATCAATTTTTTTATATTGATTCAGAATTCAGAAATAGGAAGGTATTACGTTTAATCGAGAGTACAAACTCATTTGTACAAAAAACATTAACATTCATATTTTCCATGTTTCTGCTCATAATGTCCGGTGTCATGAAAGAAATTGGTAGTCAAACGATTCCCTTTTCTTTCTCCTTTGTTTACTAAACTAGTTTAAATACGTAATACTGTCCCTGCCCGAAAGAACACACTCGTCCACAGTGTGGACACAGTGTGAACACACTATGCTTCACAATGTGAACCACAATGTTACATTCGAGCGTTTCACAGTGTGACAGCCAACTCAGACTGTGAAGACACTGTAAACACACTGTGAAATAGCTGGGAAGCACAGTGTGAGCACACCTTTTTACACACTGTAAACGCAGGCAATTTCACACTGTGGCGAAAGTGCCCTCACAGTGTGTTCACAGTGTGAGTTGGTTTTCACACTGTGAAAACGCTCGAATTTAGAATTGTGGTCCACACTATGGTCCACACTGTATTCACACTGTGTTTACACTGTGGATGCGTGTGTTCTAGCTACTTTCCGGCAGGGGTATGCGGAATATACCTAATGCCAATGGTAACGACATGCTCCTCATAACACGGTGACAACACGAAAGCTTCACCATCTAGGGTATCTCTTAAGCTATTTCAAAAGAACTGTTGCTTAGTTTATAAATATGTATCCTAATTAAGAAAGAGGCGGATATTAGCCTTCATCAGGAGAACAAGCCCTTTTGTTTTTACCAACGTACACACTGCATCTATTATCGGTGACGATCTTGAATCAATTAATAATCCAATAATTTGTTCCTGTTCTTGTTTTGCAACTACATTCTGTGTACGGAATGTACATGGTGGCCAATAATGCTATATTCCTTGTTTACGAAACAAGTTTCATTACAAAATAATGTATGTGGAATAAAATGGATGGCCCAGACAACAACAAAAACACGTTACCATAGTAGCAACGCCATATCCCCTTAACACGGGTACTAAACGATAGCTTCACTAACTAGGGTTTCTCTTAATCGAAATTTCAGAATAATAATTATTATTGTTCCTTAATTAGAATTGTTCCTCAGCTTGTAAATTTGGTTCCTAATTAAGAAAGAGGCGGATATGAGCTTTTATCAAGATAACGAATACTTTTGTTTGCACAAACTTGCACACTGCAGCTTTTTTTTTGGTGACGATCTTGAAGCAATTAATTATAATCCCTGATTATCTTCTTGTCTTTTGTAGGCAACCACATACTGTATACGGAATATAATTTCATACTCCTCTGTTTACTTAACTAGTTTAATGAACTACTACTGAATATATTGAATTTACAGGGTGTCCCACAAACAAACACTTAAGCATGTTAGTAACAATGGTACCGAAACATATAATACTGTGTTAATCTGTAAAGCCTTTACGTGTAATCAGTACAAAATAGTTTGTTTTAAATCACATACGTTTCTTTCTCTTTTTTTGTTTGTAGTCTTATTTATCCAGGTTAGCCTATGTAGTGCTTTTGTGCAATGTTTTTCCAGAGGAAACTTCATATTATGTTATTCTTTATAACTCGGCCATTGAATAAACTTCCGCACATTATTGTGCACTCTCTCCACACCCTGAGGAGCATTCTAGCAGGTGCTACTTTATAGTGCTTTAATGCTTTTTACACAACCTCATTCATGCCATTTCTCTGCAGGTAACATCCAGTCCCTCAAAATAATTATAGAAAAACTTACGCACTCTATTGTGCACTCTCTCCACATCCGGTGCCTCAAAACAATTTATATTTATAGATTCCATGATTCTTTACCTAATGTCCGGTGTCTTGAAGCCGCTTATATTACACGCTTTCCCTTTTCCTTCGTTTTTGTCCATTTAACTAATTTAATCACATATCCTGTATACGGAATACACAGGCCTTGGTGATCCAGAAACCCTGTAACCATGGGAACGACATGCTTCCCATAACACGGGTTCAAGAACGACAGCTTCACTATCTAGGGTATCTCTTAAGCTAAATTTCAGAACAATTGTTGCTTAGTTTATAAATATGTTTCCTAATTAAGAAATAGGCGGATATTAGCCTTTATCAGGAGAATAAACTCTTTTGTTTCCACAATCGTACACACTGCAGCTATTTTTGGTGACGATCTTGAAGCAAATACAAATTCATTATTCTCTTTCTTGTTCCTTATTGCAACTACGTACTGTCACTGTATACAAAATATACAGGGTGGCCCATATTATTATATTCCTTTGTGTACTAAACTAGATTAATTACATAGTACTGTATATGGAATATACAGCGTGGCCCCGAAAAAAACACGTAACCATGACAACGACATGCTTCTCATAATTTGTGTTCTAAACAATAACTTCACTATCTAGGTTATCTACATTTCAGAACAGAGGCAATTAAGACAGAGGCGGATATTAGCTTTCATCAGGAGAACAAACTCTTTTGTTTTCACAAACTTTCACTCTGCAGCTATTTTCGGTGACGATTTTGAAGCAATTAATATGCAATGATTCTCTGTTTTGTTTTATTTTGCAACTAAATACTGTATACGGAATATACAGGGTAGCCCATAATTTGATATGCCTTATTCACTAAACTAGTTTCATTACATATACAGTAAGGTATGCGGAATATACAGGGTGGCCCAGAAAAAAAACGTAACCATGGTAGTAACTCCTTACAACACGGGCACTAAACGATAGCTTCATTATTTAGAAAATCTGTTGGGCCAAATTGACAGCGACTGTTTATTATTTATTAACCTTTTTCCTAATTAAGATTAAAGTGGATATTACATTTTATCACAAAAGCAGACCCCTTTGTTTAAACAAACTTATAATCTGCTGCTATTTTGGGGGACAATTTGAAGCAATTTTTATTCAGTGATCCTCTTTTTTTAATTACATAATACTGTGTGCGGAATATACAGTTTGGCTCAGAAAAAACTTCCATAACCATAGAAAAGACATGCTTTTATAACACGGGTACAAAACGAAAGCTTCACGTCTTATAGACAAGTTCTTATAGGCCAATTTTCAGAATAATAATTTGTTTCTAAGTTTGTATTACCTAAAAAGAGACGGACATTAACTTTTATCAGCAGAGCAGATTCTTGGTATTTGTTTTCACAAACGTATACTCTGCAGCTATATTCGGGGACGATCTTTAAGTCATTTTTCAATGATTATCTTGCTTCTTCTTTTTGTTCTATTACATATCCAATGTGTTTTAATTATATTTTATGACTATTTTATTTTTAAATTTAGTATCATTATTCCAAATGTCCATCGCTCGGGTGTTGAATAAATTGCATCTTTCTCTCTCACCCATCATTTCTCTTTCCCTATCTCCTTTTCAATTGTCCATGCCACTACTCTTGCTACTATCTTTGATTATCTCCCCACTATACCCACAAATGCATCATTGAAATATTAAGAACTCTTATATAATTTTCAGTCTATATGGAAGTATATAATTATGTTTATACATTTTCTTGTAATAACTATGTTTATTAATGTTTTTTAATTGTTTATGGTATTTAAGTTATAGTAACATGAAACGGTTTGATTATTTTCAACTAAATGTTCTGTGATTTGTACAATGTATATACATTTATTTTCAATGTGTGTAATTCATGTGAAATTCAGTTGCGAAACTGCCATTCATGAAGCAATAACATACCATTATCTATCTGTGTATGTCTTCCTACTGTATACAGAATATACAGGGTGGCCTAGTCCCCCTCCCCCCTCCCCCTCCCCCCCCCCCCCCCCCACAAGTATGGTAACGTTATTCTTCCAATAACACGGGTACAAAACGACAAATTCACTATCTAGGGAATCCTTTATAGGCTAAATTTCAGAATAATTATTCCTTAGTTTATAACTTAATTTTATAATTCAGGAAGAGGCGGATATTAATTTTTGTCGGGGGTACAAACTCATTTGTTTAAAATCCCCAAAGTTTCTCTGCAGGTGACATCCGGGGTCTAAGAGCAATTCGTATTCCTCAATTTCACGTTTCTGCGCCAAATGACCGGTGCATCTTGAAGATATTGTTATTGTACGATTCTCCTTTTGGTTGTTATTAACTAAACTAATTTAATAACATATTCAGTATATAGAATATACAGGGTGGCCCAGAAAAGAATTTTTACCATAACACTGGTACAAAACAATAGCTTCACTATATCTAGGGAATCTCTTAGGCTAAATTTCAAAATATTTCTAACCTTATTTCATCATTTAGAAAGAGGGGGATATTCACTTTTTCAGGCTAACACTCTATACTCTATACTCTTTACTTTGCAGCTTTCCATTTTTTTTAAGATTGACTATTTGACGATTCCCGTTTTCCTTCATTTTTGTCCACTTAACTAATTTAATTACATTATTCTGTACACGGAATATACAGGGTGGCCTAGTAAAATCGTAACCACGGTAACGATATGCTTCTCATAACACGAGCGCGGTTCATTAAGAAAGAAGCGGATATTATTCATTATTCAGGAGAACAAAGTCTGTTGTTTACAAAAATGCTTACTTTGTGGCCAATTTCCGATGACGTTAGAGAAGCAATTAATATAGCATGATTCCATATGTGTCCTCGCTTGTTTATTATAATAACACAAATACATATAGATGGAAGATTCTACTGGGTGGTCCATAAAAGAATCAGAATGGTGAAAAACGACATGTTTAATTATCTATGGAGTCTTTAACCGATTACAATTCATGCCAAGATCAGTATTTTGGACTTCGTAATTTTTGTTCCAGAACTATAATTTGTACCAAAATGGTGGAATTAAAATTTGGTCATATTTCGAAAAAATGTGGCGGAAAGTTTTCTCTGTTGCCATCAAGATTATCAAGTAATGATGCATGCACATTACTAGTTAACTATTGTAAAAGGGTATGGCCCCGGTATAGATCATTATATCTGTGGGTGGGTGGGAATGCTGTTTTTGTTTTCTTGTACAATGTATTATTAACTAAGTTGTATTGATTTGTATTTGATTTATTGTCGTGTTTTATAAAAAAAGTATACAAAAGTAATGTATTTTTGAATTGGACCCCTATGAAAAACAGCTGTGCTAACAATAGTGTTCCACCATTTGTGGAGATAAATAATAAAAAATGGCTTTGACCGGATATGAAGTGTAGATGGGACCAAGGGTATTGATTATCAAATGCGAAAGAGGCCATTTCCCGGTATTGTATTGGTATAGTTTTTCATCTTGTGAAAATAGTCTTTTTGTCCCCCATGGAAAGTATACCGTTCCAATTTTGCTGGGGGTACCCTGCAAACAGAACAGGCTAAGACAAAAACTGAATAACATTGCAGTGATTTGTACAAATTGCATCTAGATAATATAATTATACAGAAACACATGATACATAAATACATACAAGTTATACATAAACACATACATAAATACACAGTCATGCTACATGCATTTATACATAAACTCAAACACATCTTACCCGCATACGTACATGTTTACATACATACATACATAAATACATACATACATACATACACACATACATATATAAATACACACATACATACACACATACATACATACATACATACATACACCCATACATACACATTATACATACATACAAACACCCACACATACATAAATACATACATACATACATACACACAAAAACACATACATGCATGCAAACATACACACATACATACATACATACATACATACATACACACATACATACATACATACAAACATACACACATTCATACATACATACATACAAAGTTACACACACATCCTTACATTTTAATAATTATAATAATAATGGTGGCTACTTATATAGCACACCTACATACATACATACATACACCCAAACATACATACATACATACATACATACATACATACATGCATACAACTTCAGAAACGATGTCACTGCACATGCCAAACGCACAAAATAATTCCAGGGTCATAAACTAAGTTGATTAGAGCTGCAGAGCAGAGCATTTTAATAATATTCTAATTAATAATGCTACTTAAAAGATACACATGGGCCCCGTTGCAGAAAGAGATACAATCGATAGCAAGTTACAATTAATTGTAAGTAGGAAATTGTATCAGATTTGCGCATGTAGAGCACATTATCTGACTAACAATTAATTGTAACTAACAATCGATTGTATCTCTTTCTGCAAAGGGGCCATAACTAAACAGCATATTGATCATAACGTATCTCAGTTAATGAATTTTATATGGCAGAATAATGAGCGGGAATGAAACGTTATATTCGCAGATTCATTGCATTGACTTTACAGGACTTATAACGTCCAGTGGATAATTAAAAATCCGAACATTTCAAACGTAAATATATTTGTAACGAAAGGGAAATTTGAAAAACCAAAACCGATTCCATGCTTCTTTTTGGTAATACGAATACAACAAGGAATGAGATAACCACTATAGAGAGTTCTGATTATTTTTTGGTTGATTTGGACATTGTTACTAGATTCCTTTAACCTATATTATAAACATAATTAGTACTACACTGTATTTCTCGTACTGTGTACAGTAAAATCAAGTTTCAAGTAGATATCTAAATGTTTTCGAATTTGCGGATCATACAAATTATAGTTTCAGTATCATGGATTGTTCGATTCTTTTACTGTCAAATGACAAATTACACTGTTACATGATAAAATGTGATTGAGCTACTTTGATGGCGATCAACCAAACTAAGTAACATTTGCAGTGAGTATTATGATGAACACCTAACTCAGCATACAGGCTGCAGTTGCTAGACTAATAACCTTTTTTTTTTGGTGGTGATATCGGTTATTCCCAGCTTTACATTATTATCATTCCAAAACAAATAAATGTTCTTTCATAATTAGACAATAATCTTACAACTTTCGAATCGGCTTGCAAAAGGCGGGTAGCATCTTTAATTATGTTAAAATGACCAATTATGTATGTATAACATTTACAATGGGGTTCCACTGGCAATTAAGAATTAATATACTAATAACCATTCATAATAATTGACTAATCCTATGAGAGCATCATACTGAAATTATTGATTTATTTCACAATACGTGTCAAAATATTGCGAACATCTCCAATACACGAAAAAGTACAAATCTGTAACGAATGCATTTCTTTATAATTTGCATATGTATTTGTATTATGAGCTTATGTTATAAATATGAAATTAAAACAAATGTCACATATATATGCAACATGCGTATATCTAGAGTACACAAGATATGATATACAAAGTGAAATTGTTCATTTACATTAATGAAAGAATCACAATCAGAAAATATTGAGGCAATTTATGTATATTAAAACACATACCTTTATATATAGAAAGTGATACTTTTCATCCAAGTTGAAGGATCTTTTTTATGATATGATCACACAAAAAAGATTTGTTATGCCAACACATTTGGCGTATACAATATGTGTACAGATTTAGAACGTGCAGGAATGCTATCAATATTGCAAGGATATTTTGAAATAATACACACAATATCGGATACATTTATTTACGTAACAGTTATTAGGTGAACGTACTGAAATTCAGTTGACATCACACTGTTGAATACATGTATCTACATTATATGGGTACATCTCCTTTACAAAAAATCGTGCTATTAACATTTCATATGAAGTTACAATGCCGCAGTTACATTTTTGTGACAATACATGCGCAGATCTACATAACATTACATACAGTATAATCATACTATATAATGCAACTAAAGATAAACAAACAAAGACATTTGTTTGTGTGTTAAATAACACACTTACAATTTCTGTACAATTTGTATGCGCGTACCTTCAGATATATAGTACTACGATATAATACGACATTAATTTATTTATTCTAAAGATAAAGTTACACTTATTAGACAAAAATGCGCACATCTTTATAATAATTATATAATTCAATAGTCTGATCATCAAGCGAAAGTTCATGTATTAGAGTGCTAACATATAAATATACAATATGCAAGTGTCCTACAATATTTCCACATTATCGGCTGCACTGGTATTGTGACCCGTTATCATGTAACACGAATAAAGTAATTTTTCGATTTTATAATTGTTGCATTCCTGAATTCTCAAAAAGGCCAGCTTTCTAGGGAAACAGATAAATAACTTGTTACATTTTTGAAAATAACTAAACAATGAAATGCTATTTTCAATTATACCGACCGCCTATTATATGCCCTACAAAGGCCTATCAGGATTGTCCAAGGGGCCGGGGGGGGGGGGGGGGGTGTAATTTACCACAACGGGACCGAGCCCGATCATGGCCGAGACCTAGACCACTGGCTGAGTAGTGTAAGCGCACCCCACTAGCTAAGGGCCTGCCTATCGAATACCAGGCGGAATACAATACAGACAATAATAATCAACATTGTCGGTGAGTTAAATCTGTCCAAGATACATGTACATATTTTCACCATTAAAACAATCATTTGATAAAGATTCACACTAGTTTTTAGACAATTTTTAAATTGGATAATCTCTCTGTTAAATAATTGTTATAACCAAAATGTATAAGAAGTTAGTTCAAACTTTCAGGTATTTTGAGGGCGCCCTCTTGTATCAACGGCTACTTTTGGAGTGAAAACAACCCTATATCAAAAACAATGTTAAGATAATGTTATATTTTCAAAAATGTGTAGGATTTATATAGTGTATATATATATATATAAGCGAGAAGTGAACTAATACATACAGCTTTGGTTTCTTCCAATATTTAAATAATGCAAGAAATAATCATAAATGATTGAGAAGGAAGAATAATAGGCGTAGCTTAATAAGCTGTATAAGCTGTATATATATATATATATATATATATATATATAAAAAATTGCAAGGAATAATCATAAATGATTGAGAAGGAAGAATAATAGTAGGCGTAGCTTAATAAGCAATGTTCCTCCTTTTAATCCTCCAAATGAAAAAAGGCACTGGTCGAAAAATTGGTCTCCGCCAGGACTCGAACCTGGGTCTCCGGCTTGGAACGCCGATGCCTTAACCACTAGGCCACGGGGACCGTGTGATTGAAGACAGATCCAATTCAAGTCATTGGCAAGCCAATCTCTCGGCCCTTTGTGCTCAAGTATTCATGGGGAAGGAGTTAAGAACAATGCAAGCCGCCTTACTTCAGCTGGATCACAATAGAGTGATTCAAGTATTAGTTAGAACATATATATTTAAGCGAAAAGTGAACTAATACATACAGCTTCGGTTTCTTCCAATATATAAATAATTGCAAGGAATAATCATAAATGATTGAGAAGGAAGAATAATAGTAGGCGTAGCTTAATAAGCAATGTTCCTCCTTTTAATCCTCCAAATGAAAAAAGGCACTGGTCGAAAAATTGGTCTCCGCCAGGACCAAATTGGTCTCCTGGCGGAGACCAATTTTTCGACCAGTGCCTTTTTTCATTTGGAGGATTAAAAGGAGGAACATTGCTTATTAAGCTACGCCTACTATTATTCTTCCTTCTCAATCATTTATGATTATTCCTTGCAATTATTTATATATTGGAAGAAACCGAAGCTGTATATATATATATATATATATATATATATTTTGTATAATTTAAATAAATGCTAGGCCCCAACGTTATTCAAATTGGATGTATAAAATGATAGTATAGTTTTGGTCAAACTGAATTTTAGAAATAAAAACCTGCACCATAAGATTAAAAACTAATAGTTATAACTCCGCCATGCTCGAAATGTTTACAAACATTACAAACGACTAAGTAAAAAGCCTGTTATCATTTAAAAATAGCCGTTGAAACACAAAAGGGCGCTCTCTAAAACAGATAAGTTTAAAACATTTGTAATAAAAAAAATTGTTTTGTTAAAATAATGATTAAATATAGAGATCAATAACTATTTAAAAAACTCTTTTGTAAATATTTGAAAAAGTGTAAGCGTTTTATATTTTTTCAGAAATCATCGAATAAATGTGGGATCCCACATTTATTCTGATCGAATATATTTATTAATATTTCAGCTGTTTCTGAACTGAATTTGATCAAATAAAGTTTATTCTGTCATTAAAATTGTATGCTCTTTACAATCTGACACTTAGTTTTTTATTACCTCACACAAAATAGTTTCTTGAAGCGCCCTCTATACAAAGACTGAATTATGCCTTTCATGGATGGTTCAGCTGTTTCTGAACCGATTTTCATAAAACAAAGTTTATCCTGTCTTTAAAAATGTGTCGTCTGTCAAATTGTATCATTTTTTCATAACCTTACAAGAAAAAATAAATGTCCTGAAGCGGCCTCTAAACCAAAACTTTACTATCCCTTAAAAACGATGAACATTCGCTCCATGATTTTTTCCAAATAAAATTTCTTTCTCAAAAGATGTGCAATTATACGTATACCAATATTGACAGTATATATCTTACAATGATTAAATGGGTTATCTTGTTATGTAAGAAGTTTATGGAATTTCGAATGGTTTCAATCAAGTACCTGTGTTTAGTAAATAAAAAAAAGAAAAAACAAAAAACAAAATAAATCATGGTTCTCTCCCAAAGTATAGATGATGTATAGGAAAAGGTATCAGTTTTACAGAGTGTATACAAAAAGGTAATCGGAGTTCAAAGGTCAGTTATTTCAAAGTTATATATGTTCACCCCGCAAGTGAGATATGGATGTACAGAGTCCCTTGTTAGCTTTAATTTGATACCTTTACTGAATTAACAATGTCACGCTTTGATGAGTTCTTTGTTGTTGAAGACGACAGGTGCGAAACCCGCTGTTTGCAAGTTTGGGCTAATGAATGGATTCCTGAAATGAGTGGTGCCACAATTAAATGTTGGGGATTTGTTTTTATTTTGGGGGTAAAACATCCACTTCATGTCGATTGCGGCCCTGCTAATCATCCAGGTCACGAAGAGATGTACACATCTTGTTCTTCAAATTTTCCAAAAGGAAGAAGTAAAACTAAATGAAATCAGAGGAACTTGGTGGCCATTCCGCCACATTTTTTATCGCAATAACCCTTTCCCCACAGAACTCCCCTAGTCCATCTCTGACAGCAACAAGGCGATTGGCTTGGGCACTTTCTTGAATCTGTCTAAATACTCCTCGCACCTGTCACCTAATGTGTTCCTCCAACTGAGGTATCATCTGAAGGTACATGTTCCCAATGAATGTTAATTCCTTCGAAGAAAAATGGCCCAATCACTTTACCTTCCTCAAAGTTGCTGATCAAGCTGTCCACTTATTACAACTGAAATTGACATCAGAATTGAATTCTCGTGGATGGCAGGCCAGCGCATATTAATTTTCAATTAAAATGTACTTAATCATGCATGAGATAGGTGAATGTATTCAGCTAAACGATTCAGTAACTCACAGCCCCAACCCAAAATTGTTTAAATTGATGTTTTCATTGAAGTGCGGCACTTATTTACTTTTAAGCTTTCATTCATTAGCCCAAACTTGCAAAAAGTGGGTTTTGCACCACGCCCTGTTCCCTTCAACCACAGATAACTTAGTGATTCAGGAAAGGTGTCAAATTATGAGATATGTATCATTTTGAAATTATTGACCTTTGAACTTCGATTACCTTTTTTTTTTAAACACTCTGTATAAGAAATATATTAAGAACTGAACTGATTATAGATTTGTCTCTGTATAACAAAATATCGTAATAAGGTCACAAAGGAAATTAAACATGTGAAGAAAAAATAGTATATGGACAAATATGTATTTGCCATTGGTAATATTATGAAGAAAATGTGGAAAACGATAAATCTAATGCTCAATAGGAATTCTAACAAAAATGCTCCTCCTACAAAAAAAAATAACATGTAATAATCAAACAGTAGAAACCCCTAATGATATTTATAACACTTTTAATGATTTTTTTCAATTGATATTGGCCCAAGTCTTTCATTTCAATTTGATAATGCATGTAATTTTGAAAAATATTCAAAGAAAAATGACAGTACCGCTTTCTTTTGTCCTATTGAGCCCAAATAAATTATTTAAAAATATGTCATATAGAAAATGGAAAGAGCAGTGGATATGATGGTATGCGTGTTGATATAGTGAAAACGATTATTTATTTAATTCGTTGCCTACTATCATGACTATGCCATATCTTTAATTCATCATTATCAACAGGGGTTGTGCCAACAAAATTAAAAGTCGCTAGAGTTATGCATATTTATAAAACTGGCTCTAAAGATGATGTATCTAATTATCTCTATATTGCCCCTATTTTCAACAATTTTAGAGAAATGTGTGTATAATCGTTTATTTAATTGTGTAACTCGGTGCAATATTATAACACCGAACCAGTATGGTTTTAAAAGTGGGCATTCCACATCTCATGCTTTGTTAGAACTTATTCATAAAGTTATTTTATTTATTTTATTTTATTTATTTATTTCCTCTCATAGGGTGGATGGCCCTTTCAGCGCAGCTGATTTTCAAAGGGGTCCACAAACATAAAAATAACAATAAAATATACAGTGAATTATGCAATACAATAAATGCAAGAAATAAGGCAATGAATTATGTACATATAGTTACAACAAGTTACAGCTAGCAAATAAATGTACTAAACAAACAAACTAAAAAGACGGTTAATTGCAGAAATTCAACTTGAACGACAACAAACATACGAGTAAAACTTTAAAACCAATAACATAATACAAAAACATCAAGATAAACAAAAAATAAAAAACAAACAAAGAAACAAAAACAAAAAACTAAACAAAACTAAGGGGTTTGTATAATATTTATCACGTTAAAAGTATTTAAAAAAAAAAAAAAAAAAAAAAAAAAGGCATGTATAACTATGACATAACCAAAAGATATCAAATTAAAGGTAAAAAAGGGCAAGACAAAGTTCAGTCTGCAATTTCATTCAAATTAATGGTGCGAACAAAGGTAGTCAGTGTATTTAAGGTTCGCGTTTCATAGGAGAGACAATTGAATAATTTGGAACTATGATAAAAGAAACTTCTTCTTAAAAACTCGGTCTTAGGTTTTGGAAGCTGAATTTTATAATCGGCATTTCTTAAGTTGTGAGGATTATGTCGAAATTCAACTCGTGAAGATAAGTAATTTGGAGTTAAGTCATGCATTATTTTGAATAACATGATTAAATTTCCTCTTTCCCATCTATCAACAATTGGGACTACTTTTGCTTGTTGGTAGATTTCGCGAGTTCTTTGCTCAAAAGGTGCCTTAATCATAATCCGCACAGCTCTATTCTGTAGAACACGTAGCTTATTTAAAACGACTTGAGTAGCATTGTTCCAAATTATAGAGCAATAATCAAAGTGTGTTTGAATAATACTGAAGTATAGCATTCTAGCAGTACACAAGTCAACAATAGGTCTTACTTTACGAAAGAGAAATAATCCTCGGACAACTTTTTTGCGTACATGGTCTATGTGCAGTTTCCAATTCAAACTAGGATCAAGAATTACGCCAAGATATTTACAACTAAAAACTTCTTTCAGTGCATTATTACCAATATGTATATTTAAATTTACATTATGAAACTGCTTTACTCTTGTATGGGATCCAATAAGCATATATTCAGTTTTATTCATGTTAAGTATCAGCCTGTTAGCATTCAGCCATAAAGTTACAGAATTTAAATCATCATTAACCTTGTTCGATATATCATTGGCACTATTGGAAGAGTAGTATATACACGTATCATCTGCAAATAATGAAATAGATGAATGCTTCACCACATTTGCAATGTCATTTATAAATATTAGGAATAACATCGGTCCCAAGATAGATCCTTGTGGAACTCCGCACTCTACTTTCCCAGAAGATGAAGTTGTACCATTAACTTTGGTGACTTGAGTGCGCTCACTCAAGTAATTGTTAAACCAAGATGCGCTGTTTTGATCAAATCCATACCATTCAAGTTTCTTTACGAGCAGATTGTGATCTACAGTATCAAACGCTTTCTTTAAATCCAACGCTACAAATGCGGTTACCAGACCTTTATCCATATTAGAGAATAGATCTTCAGTAAGGTTCAAGAGGGCTGTTGCGGATGAATAATTTTGGCGAAATCCAGATTGGTGACTGTACAACAACGAGTTTTGTGTGAGATATTTAGTGACCTGTTCATGCACAATCCTCTCAATAACTTTAGATAGGATCGGGAGAATCGAGATCGGTCGGTAGTTCGACAATTCAAAAGCATCCCCACTTTTGAATATGGGGATTACTAATGCCATTTTCCATTCCTTCGGGATAACGCCACTGGTTAGAGACAAATTTATCAAGTGTGTCAATGGTGAGACAATGTAGGACATTGCCATTTTAATGATTTTAGCCGGTAAGTCATCCAAACCAGTGGCCTTGTTTTCAGGAATAGTTTTCAGCACTCTTTTTACATCTTCAATCAAAACAGCCTTAAATTCAAATGTTGTATCTGCCCTTTTTAAAAAGGAAGTAAAATCACCATCTAAATTACAACCATCATGTAATTTTCGTGCAACACTGACAAAATAGTTATTGAAAATGTTGGCCATGTCATGATTGTTATTAATCGTTTGATCATTAAATTTAATACCAGGAATTCGAGTGTTATTCCGTTTATTAGGAATCATACAACTAAGTGCTTTCCAAATCGCGGCACTATTACCTACATTTTCCTTTATTTTATCTTGTAAGTACACCTTTTTTGAATTTCGCATGAATGTAGTAACACTATTTCTTAACTTCTTATAACTTTCCCATTCATCATCATTGCCAATGCGCTTAGCTTTCCTCTTCTGTTTATCTCTTTCTTTCATCATGTCCTTTATTTCTTTTGTTATCCATGGGACGTTATTTTGTTTGACCCTCTTCGTTTTCATTGGGGCATGTTTATCAACAATCTTCACAAATCGTTCACAAATTTGCTTCTAATCTCATCGATACATTTATAAAGTGAACAAACATTTAAATGGATCAAATGTAATCCATTCTGGGATTTCATCAAGTTCTGCATAGCATCAAAGTTCTTATATGATTCGTTCATCCGTTCTTCGTGTGCAGCTAAATGAGGATAATCTGTATTTAGCTCGTCAGTGGGAGGGGTCTCGTGATCTGTTACTACAAAGCTTAGGCAATCGAGGTTGTTTGGTAACTCTTTGAACATGCACGGTGTGCAGATCCAATCCTTCTGTGATAAAAACAATTCCCGTGAAGCAGAAGAACATGTCAAATGTGCCCATTCCTTACAACATATACACATGATAGCGTTATGGTTATGTTTTACAACTTTTTTGCAAGAGATACATGGGTATTTAATCATTTAAAGTTAAAAAGACAAAAGGTTTTTTAAAGTGTGTACCTCACAATCTGTCGAGATCGTTCAGGGTTCGAACGGACACGACCGCGTTGTCCTTGGTCAGTGCACGAATGGGACGATGGGCATTTGAGTGTCTCTCTCATGATTTGTTGGCGAGCGGCTGTCAGGTGTTCGCGGATGAAGATCTGTGTTTTTTTCAGTTTGGTTTTCGCGGCATAGACGCGTTGACGGACGTTGTACCTCGCAAACTTGATGATGAGGGGTCTTGGCTGGGGTCGGGCTCCGTCGTCCGTCGTACGCTTCTTCGTGTAGAGGCGATGACTTCGATCGATGTCTGTGGCCTTCACATCGACTTCCAGCTTGGAGTTGAGGAGCTGCAACGCGACTTCGTCGGTGTCTTCCCCGTTCTGCTCTGCCACTCCGTATAACAGCAGACAATTTCTTCTTGAATACTGGGCCTGCTCCTCCTGGGCGTTCTCCATGGCGACGAACTGCCTTTCCAACTTCTGGATTTTGTTTTCCAGCAATCGCACCTCTTTGTTCTTGGCTTCGAGGTCGTGGTTGATGGCGGCGTATACATCCTGAGACACCTTCTCCATGATTGCGTCCGCTATCAACGCAACAAGACGATCGAGGATAGGCTTAGAGCAGATTACGTCTTTAATCTGCTCTTGGAGTTGGATAGCTGGTTGAGAGTTGAGCTTAATCGCCGAGTTCGATGTATTGTCCTGCTCTTCGCTGCTCGTTGAGCTCATGGTCGAGCGAGCAGCTGATTTTTGGAGAGTAGTTTGACCATTTACTACGCCGGCTTCTCCCCCGTCTTCTGTTGTCAGGCTTCCGTAAATGTTTCTGTCATTTTCGCCAGATTTTTCTTTCACATTTTGCTCATGTTCTTTTCGTCTTGTCCTCACCATATTTCACAGATGTAAGCACGATGTAAGCACAAGTCGTGGTTGATCCCGATCAAGATACGGAAATCAAATTATCAAATTAGTATAATGATATTTCACCAGAATCTTGAAACGGTTCACGCACAGTTCACCAAATGGTTTTTGATAAGAAAGAGATTATGATTGACCTATTTTCAGATCTTAGTAAAGCATTTGACACCCTAGATCCCTCAATATAATTGTATAAACTATCTAATTATGGAATACGAGGTAAATTGCTTGAATGGTTTAAAAGTTATTTAATTGATAGAAAACAATATGTTGAAATAGATAATATACAATCAGAACAAAAAACCATGAGATGTGGCGTCCCACAGGGCTCCATTTTAGGACCACTACTATTATTAATAATATATGTAAATGATATGTGCAATATTACCGATAAACTTAAATTGATTCAGTTTGCAGATGTCACTAGTGTGCTTATGACCCATTCTGAATTCGATGTTTTGCAAACTACATTTATTAACGAAGCTGCTAAATTAATTGAATAGTTGCAAGCAAACAAGTTAGTCTTAAACATTACAAAAACAAACTACATGTATATGTTTTTCACGAATAAATTTGTAGATACAGATGATATAGTTATTGATATAAATGCATCAAGAATAACACGTGTTTCCCATGTGAAAGTACTTCGTGTAATAATTGATGATTGTTTATCATGGAAGGAACACACTGGTGTCATCTGTAACAAAATCTCTACAAAATATATTGGGATTATGAATCGATTTAAATCATACCCTAATACTTTGTTATTATTGTTATACAATACTGTTATAGTCCCATATTTTAATTAGTGTATTTTTACCTGGGCAAACTCTAGTGAACAAAACATGCAAAGATTGTTTTCATTACAAAAGAGAGCGGTTATAATTGTATCACATTCTTCTTATAGAGCTCATTCTATGCCAAGCTTTTTTTTCCAACTATTTATTATATTTATTTGTTACAATGTGCAATACACATGTTTGTATGTATTAATAAAATGCTCCCTGAAACAATATTAAGTTATTATGAGTTAAATAATGCTATTCACAATTATGATACGAGAAATTCAACAAATTTACATTTACCCCAGATACGAACATCATCTTATAGAAAATAATTTGGTCCAAGGCCCAATACTTTAGAACAATATTCCTTTATTTGTAAAGACAACCATAACTTTGAATGCTTTTAAACTGTCATACAAACGTCTACTGTTCAGTAAATATTATATGCAATATTGGATTGATGTACTTTATTATTTTAAATTTTCTGTATTACATTATTTTTAGTTTTTATAATCAGCACGTCAGGTTATGTTTGTACGTGTGTGTCTGTGTGTTTTATGCTTTGAACATATTTATATTTGATAACGTACACTAAAACGAACCCCATCAAGACAAGGGGCTTATATTGTATGTTTACCTTATGTTGTATACGTATGTACATTACACTGAGTACTGGGGTCAGTTTCACATAAGACACCTACAGCCTTTCTACTGACTCATTACACTTTATAATTTTGTCCGTAATTTGTTTACAGTGGATCTTGAACGTGTATGCCTTGTTTTTCTTACCTTGTCAACTTGTTGTTTTTGTAAAGTGTTGAATAAACTGATCTTTAACTTGAACTTGAATTCGCATTATTCGCTTAATGTTGTTAGGTTTGTAACATATTAATACTAAAATTAATCATGATAAATGCACATATAGAAATCAGTAATATTGATATTAAAGGGATCTAGTAACTTTGTTGACATGTGCAAAAAGTGATGATTGGTTGGTACAAACTATATTGTTATCTGATATAACAACTGGGTATTGTGTGAAAACTTCATATCAAATGGATGTTATATGGCCTAGTAATGAGCAAAAATGCCCAGTGATATTCACTAACTCATTGACTAACGCACTAACGCACTGACTTTGTACACGGTTACGATCATCCATTGGGTAGTTTAAAGGGACAGGTCCACTTTTACAAAACGTCTGAACAGCTTTCAGTTGACGGATGGGGATCAATGTAACATGCAAAAAAAAAATCAGAGCGAACAGCCCTCTAATTTGGATTCTACGAATGAAAACCAATGCGTCCCTCCATTTAAACTATATATCGGTCAATAAAGGAGTTCACCTGAATTAGCATAATATTACAACAATATAGTACTAATTCTCGTAAATGTATTGTATGGCCGACATTTGTTAACGTATGTCACGGAAAAAGATCTCAAAAAGAAAGAATATATAATTCAGTTTAAGCGATGTTTGGGTATTTTGTTTGGTAAACGCTCACACATTAGTACTTATGCGCGGGTCACGTAGCTAGCGCGGGTCACGTAGGGGTCATGCATACCGATCTGGCACTCCGT